>JBBYHM010000025.1:250019-270214 GCA_038381775.1 Adansonia rubrostipa | reverse complement strand
TTTTAATACCGAAATCAATAAATATTAAGGAAGGAAAGAAGAAAGGGAAAAGCTTAAACAAATAAAAACTGCAAAAAATATATATATATATATATATATATATATATATAAACTAAGTTCAAGATCTTATTTTATTTCTTTTATGATCAAATGTTACGCTTTCGTCTCCTTTATATGTGATTATTGGGCATAACAGTTTTGAATTACTTTACTTTAGCTACTTTTGACTTTATTACAGGCTTATAATTAATTAAAAGAAAATCCAGATCAAGGATTACATCGTTAATTTCGCAGCAATCCAAATACAAATGACTTTCTTTTTATGTCTAAAGCTAAAAGTCAATGTTTCAACAAAAAAAAAAAAAATTCACGTGTATAATTGAGTTTGTCTGTTCAATACGTTGGATGAAGACTATTGAATTATTACAACCTTAATTAACAAATTAATACGTACACTTAACAAAATATAAATAAGTACTCAAAATTCCAAAACTCTGAATATCATTATGTTGTCAAATCGATATCATTTTAACATTATAAAATGAATAATAAACACATGATCACATAATTGCGATTTGATTAAACAAGATTTTAAGAAAAAAGAAATCTCAATCATTCATCTCATCCACGTGGAAGGATGTTAGCGTGAGACTTGGGAGAATCTGAGTACGTGTACGAAGTGCCACATGGGAACCTAATCTCCCCCATGTGCCTATTCTTTCATCTGCTGCTAAACAGGAAATCCATTATTGTTAGCCTTAGCAAATTTATCTGGAATATTTTATACAGGAATGTTATTGGACTTAATATGTCTTCTAGTGACAAGTATATCAGATAGAGATTAAGCTACAGAGGATATTGATTAATCTATAGAGAATATTAGACAGTGATTGAGAAATTTAAGGAAATAGAGAAATGTTTAAGTTCGTCGGAATTGTGTCTAAGGTACTCCGATAATTAAAATCAATCAATTTTAGAGATTGATAAGGAAAAAATTTGATAGAATTTCAATGTGTGTAAACCTAGAGATCGTTGGAACAATTTAGAATATGTATCCATGACGTAAAAGACTTTTCTTGGGCTTTAGTCTCTTCGAGCCTATCTTGTTATTTTGTTAGATATTTAAGCCACAGAAAGAAGGAATGAAAATTACTTTGGGGAAGGGGTGAAGGTAAACCTATGTTTCAATCACATAAATTGGGAAAATGAATTCCATAAAAATGGGCATGTTTTTTATGTGATACCGGCGGGGTTTAAACGAATGATATGTCCCTTTCTTATTTGGTTTATGAACATGAGAATCTCTTACCTTCATGCATTTTCACCATGAAATCAGAATGGCCTTTTATTGATTCGTTAACGTAAAGACAAACATAGGTGAAATCACCGAAGGGGAACCACTGAATCGATTGGTTTGCCTCGTTTCAACTATACCTATCCAAAACCTGAGTTATTCTCTTATCAACTTGAATTAAATCTTACACCTATATTTTTAATTTAATCAATTTAAATTAATTATTTAATAATAAAAATATATAAATATTAATATTAATATAAAAATATATTTTATTTTTATTAATATATAAATAATAATTCAAATTTAAATTTAAATGAATTCAAACTTTATAAAATATATATATATATATATATATATATATATATATATACACACACACACACACACACACAAATATGTGAAAAAATTTTGAGCTACATTTCATTTGTTCTAGTTTCAACCTTTACAATCACACGCTCTTCAAGGAACGACAGAACTTGTGTCTTCCCCCTCCCATCTTGTCCTATATAACCAAGGCCTTCTCACTTCCTTGAAAGTTTGCCCCTTGGATTGCTTTACTTTCTCTTTCTCTCTCTCGAATATGGCCTCCCATGGAACTATTTCTGTCAGTAACTCCCCAGAAGGCAGCAACTCAGAAGCAGCTGCTGCGCCGGCCAATTCACCCAAAGGAGGCCAATGTTTATGCTCACCAACAACTCACCAGGGCTCCTTTCGATGCAGGTTTCATCGGTCAAGTTCATCAGCCTGGATGATGAAGCGATCAAAATCCATGCCTGCCAATAATACTTCCGGTGCTTCTTTTTCTCCCAAGTCTGTAGAATCAACATAAAAAACAGATACAGCAAAACTGATGCTCATATCCTCCACGTTCTCGTAACAGTTTCGATCTGCTGTATCTCAACTATGTGAAATATATATATTATAGTTATGCTGGATTTCTGTATTTGCTTCAAATATGATTATAAGTATGGACAACGGTTTAAAACGAAACAGCTATTCAGTGAGAGCTTTGCTTCTCTTGATTTTGTTATCTGGTAAAGCTCTTTTTTGTTTTTTTTTTTTTAACGCTACTGAAAATTTTGTATTGATTCAAAACTTGTCTATTCTCTTGCAATCAATACCTGCCTGAAATATATATATATATATATATATCTGCAAATCAATCTTCGTAGTTCAAACGAATTATGCCTACTTTCATGTTGATTTTATCTGAGCACTGATGAATTATGCCTAGTTAAACAAAGCTTATCCTCTGATCTGATTAAAAAAAGGTAAATTTCGATTGTAAATTCATTATCTTTGATTGCCAAGGACTTCTTTTATCTGGTAATAAACGTGTTCAAAGGTGATACTATAGCTTTTTCTAATATTCCTACATTGTATCTTACATGCCCTTCATGGTTTCCAGCTATGAAGTTAAGTTCCTTTCAAACTAGAGTTTAAAGAACGATTTTAATCCTAAAAAATTTATAGTTATCTCCTCAACAACATCTGTCCGCCTTTGTCCTTGAAAAATCAGATGCCTCTACCATCTGTGCCTCTTCCCGGTAAGGCTTTGGATATGATTAATTTTCTAATTCAATTTCAAATTAAATCTGATTAGATTTAGATATTGATAAAAATTTTAAAGATTTTTTGAGTGGCGGTTTTGGCTTGGCCATGAACGTTTATTCGTGCCAAGTGTTGATTTTTATTTTTCTTAACAGACAAGAGATCTTTACCCACATAAAACAGTCCGACCCACTAGTAGTTAATCTAGATGAGTTGGTTCAGTTCTGTCAAATTTTGATCATTGCCTCTCAATTTTTTTCTGGACTGAAATGGAAATGGAAACAGGTTGGAGATGAGTTTTGAATGGTCTGCAGCGGTTTTTGTCAAACTATGTTCGATATGAATAGGACCGATCAAAGTTTAGATAATACAAAACTTTGTTTGCTCAATTTGTTTTGTCTGATACCATTATTTTAAAATTTTAATTTCATATAAATATTATATATTTTTATTGATTAAATAATAATTTAAAATTAATTAGATTTGAATCTAAAATATTATGTTCAAAATAAATTCATCCAATCATGTAAATAGTCTAATCCTTAAAAATTTTTATTTAAAATTATATTTGAATGATTTAAAAAGTGTCAACATTTTTTTCCTAATAAGTTAAATGAGAAAAAGACAATGGGTTTTTGATAATGACAGTGAAAAAAAATCAAAGGGTTTAATTGATGGGCACATGCTTTTTAGTTTTTATATTACTCTCTCTTATGAAGATGTCATTTTCTCAATAATTTATTATCTTCTTTTTAATTTAAATGAAGTTATTGAGATATACAATAAATGAATAACATCAATTAAAAACAAATGCATATGGATTCAGTCATAGTAACATTAATTAATTTATTATTTAATGAGATCACCTTATCCATTGCTTTTTTTTTTTAATTTATTTTCTTTCCTTTTCTTTCTTTGTGAATAAATAATGGAATTATTGAAATTCATCTCCTCATCAACAACCAACTTTGTTGAATGATTTTGTTAAAGATATCATGGATTGTCTCTTATTCAATGTTTTGGACAACTAACACAAAGTAAAATTGCATTTAATATTTCTTTTAAGGGTGAGACATGTTTTTGTGGAGTATATATAATTTTTATTAATATAAAAAAATCTAATTGAATAATTAAATTATATAAAGTAGCATTAATTTGATTAATAAGAATTAAAGCATACTATAAACTAAATTAATGAAATAAAACATATTACTTTGTTTTAACGACAACATGTTTGACTCATTTTAATATTTTATATGCATATATATGGTCTTTAGAAATATGACACCATTTAATTACTTGTTAAACCCCAAAATGAAACTAATGTGTATGTTAATTTAGGTCATATATCATGATCTTGAAAGTTTTGTTTTGTTTTTCGGGTAATTTCTAGCCTAGTTTTGTAATTTCTAAATTTCTTAAACCGAGTAATTTATAGTTTTCAAACTAGTTTTTATCTTAAAAATTTTTCTGGGATCAAAAATTGGCAAGTATCTTTACAAATATAAAACGACAACCTGGTACACCAAGAACGTGTCGCGTCAAGCGCTCTAAAAAAGTAGGCAGGATGTATTAATCTCACATTAGATAAGAAAGGAAAGATCTTTGAGCATATAAGTAGGTGCGCTGCATATCCTATTAGACATGTCTTTTGGGAAGAAGGTAATGGTCCCGTGACAAGTGATATCAGAGCCAACCTTTGATCATCCGATTTCACACCGAGCACTCCAACGAGTGAGGTAGGCAGGGTAGACCAACTGTGACTTCACGTCAAATACCATAAAAGTAGGGTAAGGCAGAAATGGTAGAGAAGCCCATGATGAAGGCGTTACGAGATTGGGTGGGAAAAAATATCACGTCAAGCGTTCTAAAAAAATAGACAAAGTGCATTAATCTCACATCGAATAAAAAAAATCTTTAAACATATAAACAGATACGCTGTACATTTTATTAAATATATCTTTTGGAAAAACATGGATGGCTCGTGACATACGACTCCACTCCTTGGGTTTGTCCGCATCTAATCTAAAATCTACGCCAAAATCACGACCAAAAACAACGACAGATAACAACGTCGAAACAGGACTTGCCAGGCTCGTCCGTACCTTATGGCTCTCTCCTTCCAAACCCTAACTGGCAAAACGTCATCATTTTACCCGTCTATTACCGCCATTGTACCCAAAACGATTGTTGTCTCCGCCGTTGCCTCACTTTCACGGGCATCCTCCTCCTCCTCCTCCTCCTCTCCGCCATCGTATTCTTCCTCTACCCTTCCAATCCGACTCTCAAACTCGCCCAACTCCAACTCAACTACGTCCGAGTCAACTCCTCGCCCAAACTCACCCTCGACCTTTCTTTTTCTTTGACTATATGGGTCCGTAACAGGGACTTCTTTTCTTTGGACTATGAAAAGCTTGTCGTTTCGGTCGCGTATAGGGGGAAGGAGCTTGGGGTGGTGAATTCGGAAGGAGGACTCGTGAGAGGCAGAGGGAGCTCTTTCGTGAACGCCACGCTCGATTTGAATGAGTTTGAGGTTGTTCAGGATGTGATTTATTTGATTGCGGATTTGGCTAAAGGGGTTATTCCATTTGATACTACTACGAAGGTTGATGGAGTTCTTGGTCTTTTCCTCCTGAATATTCCCCTCAAGGTGAGCCTTTGTTATTTTCTTGAATGTGATTCTGCCGTCAATTTGATAGTTTATTTGGTTAGAAAAGTATACTCTTGTGATGCAAATGTATTTTTTTTCCTATTGTAATCTCTGGATTTTATCTGGTAAGTTTAGATGATGAATGTATTAGGCAATGATGCACGTAGCTGTTTGAAAGAAACCTAGATACAAAGGTTATGCCATAGCCTTATTGGACTTAATTTTTAAGTTCGGAGCAGGACCATCAAAGAACGATGAATCAATTTCAAAAGGACTATTTTTTCATGAGAGATTGAGTAGAAACGCGATCCTTGTTTAATAACCTTATTTGTAGTGTAGCTACACCAAAAGCATGGGACAGATTTTTCTTTGGTTGCAATTATGTTCTCAATTCAGTCACATCTTACTAATGCATCTTTAGAGAATGCTTGCTACTGTACTACAATGTGGATGGGGGCTGTGAGGTCAAATTTATTTCATTTCTAATGATTTGGTTTTGATGTATTTCTTTCTTTTGAATGGATTGATGGTTGTCTTACAAGAACTAATATCTTTAGCAAAGAGCAATAATGGCTTGGTACAAGAAGATGAAGTGTGTCTAAATTCTTTAATTTTAGTTGATTGCATGGATTGTTAGTAAAACTAGTAGGTATATAACACCATCAAGAGGTAAATTTTCGATCCCAGTGGGTTTAGTCATCTGGTAAAGATTAAAAATCTGAATCAAATGCCTATTATGCTTGACTCTAAAGCTATGCGACTAAAGGCAAATGATTATTATGAAGTGTTAAATATCTAGGTCAAAATTAGTTGATGCTTGTTTGTGGTAAAAGGTGACGAATAGACCTCTTAAATTCTTGTACTCAATTGCTTGAGTCTAAGCATAAATTTACGAAGGCACTGAAATCTTGGTGAAAGAGCAAAAATTCTGTAATGTAAGAACTTTTTCTTTTCTGGGAGACGGAGTGGTTTCTTATGCTGGTGATTGAGATCGATAATGCTAGACTGTTAAGCTAAGAAGATTGTGAAGTCTTAGACTGATCGAGAAAAAGAACCAAGTGGAATAATTTAATGCGCTTTCGTGCTATAAGTAGAGAATTTTTTTTATGCGAGAGCCTATGATTTGTCCCAAATTGCTAGGATATGGTACACAAGTTGGTTGATTAATTGACCGGAAGTAATGCTAAGGATTAGGGCTTCCATGCTTCCAATTCTTTTTTTTTAATTGGTGCCTATTCTACGATTCATTAGCATCGCTTTGGCGATATATGTCTATAATAGCACAATCCTGACCATCAGAGCTTCTGATATGCTTTCTGGAAATTGTTTCATATGTGTAATACATATGAAACCTTTCCATGCCTAGAGCATTTAGTTGAAATACAAAGTTTTTGGTTAGCAGGCAGCGTCCACATATGTCTATTAATGAATGGAAGCGGTTCCTTACCCCCCCTTTTTTTTTTGGTTGTTAGGCTTGTGGTTTGTTAGCTGATACGAGATTGTTGATATCTGTCATATGTGGAGGAATTCTCCACTCTGTGCCTTTTTAATAGTTATTTTTAAATAATTCTGCATGCTGAATGAGAATGCTTTGTGGTTCAACTATCGTCTAATTTATGTTTCTATGATATTTCAGGCAAAAGTATCATGCGAGGTGTTTGTAAATACAAAAAACCAGACAGTTGTTCGTCAGAACTGCTATGCTGAGGTGAGGAATCGATTTTTTGTTGTCTCTCCCTATGGTTGATCTCTATATGTGCGAACCTCAGTGCAAGGATGATACTAACATGAAGGTTACATGGAATTGCTATATGAAGTGCACGCAGAAAGTTTGTGCTAATTTGCTGTCTTAACAATATTATCACTATTCTGGTTCTGAAATTTCCTCCTCGTTGACATTGAATGCCAACATAAATTATAATTTTGGGGGTTATAATAAATTTGAGAGAATCGGAGATTTGATTAGCAGATTAAGTTTTTGCTGTTGCAGCAACAGTTTTAAATCGTCCCTTTACTGTTTTGCTAAGAGGGGGAAGGGAAGAGGGTTGTTCTTTCTTTCAATATGTCGATATGTTATTCTGTGGTGTTTTATGTTCCAGTCCATGGGAACTGAAAATGGTATAATATGGAATATCAAGTTCTCTTCAACCCTTCTTTTTTTTTTTTTTCCCCTTCGTATACCTTGCCAAGGCTGGTTTTAGATTTTGCTTTCTGCCATCCATATAAGAAGTTGTAATTCCTGGATTCTCTTTTTTCATAAAAGATATATATATATATATATATATATATATTACATTTTTACTGATAAACCTAAATGGGTTTGTATTTTGCAGTAATGTGGCAATTGATGTACTAAAAGCGTGAAATGGACTTGATGCTGCAGGGATTGGACTCTTCTTTGGTTATACTGTACATATTAATGTAAGTGATCATAGTTCAGTTGGTGCACATAACTAGCGGTTGTAAACCCATAATTGGATGAAAATGATTTGTTCAACTAAGAAATTTTTTTTTTTCTGTATCTTACCTTGAAATTATATAGTGATGGAGATTTACATGGATTTGAGTTTGTTACAGAAATGAATGTGATTTCGAACTTGCACGTATGGATTATACTGCTTTTCTCTAGTCAGTTTCTTTTAAGGCTGAATAAGCACACAATAAAATGTCTTGCTGCTGCAAATCAGTGTTTATTAGTTCAAATGATGAAGAGGTTTAGAGGGTGTCGATTCTTTTTTTTTTTTTTTGTTCGGTTGAATAAGGCCAACAGGGCTGAAGAAATTCTAAGGATGCACTATAATGTCAAAAGAGAAAGGAAATAATTGGTAGGCCAATGGCCTACGTTATTGATTTACCTTAATGGTGGGTGGTCATGCATAAAACGGTTCAAACCACTGGTTCCTTTGTACATCTGATATTAGACCTTTGAACTAAAACTGCCGGTCATTCCTTGCCAACAAATCGACCACCCCTACACATGCTCGGCACAGCGGTGCAGTCAATTTTTGCTGACGAATCGACCAACCCACACATATTCTGCATGGTGGTGCCTACACCGAAACGATCCAGGGTGCTTCGAAGGTGAACACAGGCACCACCGCTTCATCGAACCTGTTCCACCAGTCTCTCTTGCCATTCCAGTTCTTGGTGCATGATGCGCAGCAGCCATCAGTGTTGCCTGCAAAAGTAACCATCTACGTTCCACCACCAAGCCCCGTTTGCCCGCAGAAGGAATGTTTGCATAGCACATTTTTTCCCTTCTCTCCCTTCTGCCTTTCACTCTGGGTATTATTATGTTGAGAAGTGACAGATCTTGAAAAGCAAAGCAAAGAATATGTCTTCCGATGAGATTATTTAAACGGAAGGAAAGGAAGGAATAAGGAGAGGTGAAGTAAAGTTTTGGGCATAAAGCGGATTTTGATTGATTCCAGAAGGTATTTTCTTTATCTTCAAAGCTTCGACTAGGTGCCTATTTTGAGACCCGTCCAAAAGCATCGGCTGCTCCATACACCCACTTGTCCAAAAGATGATCTAAAAAAACCAACACTTGCCCACCATGATTCCAGTAAAGTCAAGTGCTGCCGTGTTCTCTTATGTTAGCCGTGGCAGCATCTCAATGATTGTCTTTAACAGATTAAATAACAAGCCATTTCCTTAGTGCCTAGAGCTATTTTGGGCGAAGGGTTTTTTTTCCTAATGCTTGTATTGCATGGTTTGAGTACGAAAGAGAGGTCCAATGTGGAAATGAAAAAAAAAAAAAATAAAGAAACAGTGATAAGCCTCGGTTGGGCTTGGGCGGAAGCTGAAAATGAAAATGAAATTGGCCTTGGCTTTGAAGAGGTGCCGTGCCGTCCTCTAAGTTGGAACATTGGAAGGACAATGGTTGAGCCGAGGCTGACGCTTTTCCTAGTCCGATCCTAATCAAAAGTACCATTTCTTCTTGGAATTTAGCAGAGGATACTAGAGGGAAAAAAATGCCTGTAATTGGGTAAAGTAATACGGTTACCAGTGGGTTGGTTGTTGGCCGTCGCATATCTAATGTACAAGGCAAAATCTCTTCCGAAGAATTTCTAAGTTCAATCTGCCCCTATTTGCTGGAATTTATGCTAGAAAGTGGAAAGTAGTAGGAGGCGGGATTGTGCGATGTTTGTATCATGTTAATTTTTTATATAATATAATAATATTTAAAGTATTATATATTTATATAAAATTTAATATATTATTATTTTATATATTATTAGTAAAATTAAACAATTCTTTAAATAAAATTCATATGATGACACATGTCTTATTATTTTTTTTTTATTCATTTAAATACACCTTAAAAGATATGCATCATTTAATACTGTTTATAAAATTTTTTTAATTTCACGAATAATACATTAAATAATTATTTAATTTTAATAAATTAAAAATTAAAAATATTTAAATTTTAATATATTTATATATTCGTATAATATTTTTATGCAACCAAATAGCAAATATGAACGACCACATTCACGTCAAGGTTGTCAGTTCAGCTTGTTTAGCTGTTATAGCCGTTTGGGCCTGAGATCCTCTAAGTCTATCTTTAATCGACGAAAAAGTTGCCGATAATCAGCTTATCAGGCTTTTCAGCCCAAGAGAAAAAAGCTCGTAATCTCGTCTGAGTTTGCACATTGCAGCCCGAAATTGCAAGAAGTGGCATTAACTGTTGCCTCGTTCCAGTTTTTTGCTTGCTGTCTTCAGTTATAATCGTTTGAACGCAAGCTCAACTAAAGAACAAAAAATCTACATGGGGTTCAAAAATGCTTAGCGTGGTGAACTTTTGTAACGATCCTAATTACAATGTATGAGTTTTGATCCTAATTATAGTTATTCTAAGGTCATATCACTATGTTGCAAAAGTAAAATCAGAGTTTGCGCAAGCAACTATACTATAGTACCAATATTTACACATAAATATGAACAGATAAGGGGATAGATTTATGTTTTCGTGATGCCTTACCATATCTTAATATGTTTGATGTTATGTATATATATGTATGTATATATATATTTCCTACTGATTTGAGTGTGTTTTATTGAACGGAATTGATGCTTCTGCGAATGGTGGACGTGTTCTAAAGTGAGGCACATAAATAATGGTCCTTGGTTTATTCCCTTGGTATTCCTCAGCTTCCCCACCAATCCAGTCCTTGAAAGTTTTTGGGAGGAACACGGAACAAGAAACTGTTGCTTGCAAATCACGAAGGCAAAAGCCCTTTCAGGCTGCAGTCTAATCCTTTATGAGCTCCGTCACAGTCACGTGGGTCCGGTATTGCAACCCCCCTGAATGCTGAAAACGCATGTGCTAATGACATGCATAACTTTTGCTTAGATTAGCAAGTTTAGAGGGTCTATTTTTATTAATAAAATTGAATGAATGAATGAGAAAAATCCAATTTCCTCTACCGCTAGTGGAGGACACACCCGACCACTAAAACAAGTGTCTAAGGTCAAGTTTCAATTAAAACAGTGCTGTCTTGCTTTTCTTAATACTTAATTACATGTAGTTTTGTATGTACTTTATTTATTATGTTAAGCAGGTGTTGAAAAGGTTCTAAGCTTTTTCAATAAGTTCGCCGAGCTGGACCATGATGGTCTTAAAAAGACGTCCAAGTTTCAACTACCTTTTTTTTTGAAGGAGGCATATGCTTATATTATTATCTAGAATTGAATACTTCCATATTCCTTTTCAAGTATCACTCCTTGGGTTGGGAGAAAAAGAAAACTTTGGTTTCTTACTGCAATGGACATCAGAAACTGGTGCAATTCGGGGTGCAAAACTGTCTGCTTAGGCCGGGGATACCATGAGATTGAACCTGCGAATTCACCATCCACCACTGGCTCAAACAAGCTGAAGTTGAAAGTGCTCTGGATGAAGTTTAAGAAAGAAAAGAAGAAGATGTTTGAGTCTTCGGTGTGTGTATCCTATGATCCTCACACCTACTCTCAGAATTTCGATCAGGGCTTTGCATGGGATGATCCAGATAACCTCTCTCGATCGTTCTCTACGAGGTTTGCTAACCCTTCCAGGGTTTTTCTGAGAAACTCTGCAGCAATCTAGTTGAAGATACTAGGTTTGGTCCTTTTTTTTATTTTTCAATCTTTGATGCCCTAAAGCTATGTGCTAGTCTTCTTCATTCTTTATGGATCCCTAATCAATCTTTTCCTCTGTATATAGTCTGTTGGTTTTGAGAAAGAAAAGCAAAAAACAAAACTATTTCTGGAATTTCTGATCTTGCAACTGTAATTCCAATGTTTGATTAATACAAATTTATTAAGTAGTATCCATTCCAGAATTTCTATTTCCCCTTAGAAGTATGCAAGGCCTTTGAATTGTCAGGTGGTCGCCATCGCCTTCAGACATTAATTGCTCCAAAAGGGAAAAGATAAAAGGAATCATTTCAAGAAGGAAAAAAAAATCGTAAAAAACCAGGCATCGTGAAAAACATTAGCATTATCATTTTATTAGGCAGCAAGTCAGGAACCGCTGGCTGGAATTGTGAAACCAGACGGGATTCTAATGTTGGTTTGAACTAGATGCCAAAATTAGTGATCTGATAATTCAAAATCTAAGTCATATATTACATAAATTGCAATGATTAAACTCTGGTGAGAGCTTAGATGACAAACAGTAGCGTTGAAAATTGCTAGAAATGAAGTCAACATCAATTATTTTTATCTTTGAAGAAAATAAAGATTTTTAACAGCTGTAGCATCCTTATCGGTATTCCAAATCTTACACTAGTAACTAGTACTTACTATTTGAGAAATTTTCCCCACCAACATCTAAAAATAATAATAATAATAATAATTCATCTTTAGTATTGGGAACATATTAATTATATCTGATGTTATTGAACAATCTCAAAACGTTAGTTGCTTCTTTTAGCAGAAAGAGGACTTCCATAATCATGTTTAAAGGTTTATTAATAACTCATATAAAAGGTTTTACGGAAGTCGAATACGGCAAATGGCTCGAATGGAAGAGAGCTTGAGAGGCGGGACAGCCGGCAAAGCTTATGGACTGCAATGGGGTTCTGACGGATAGTACTTGCAAGAGGGCATTGATTACATGTAATATGTATTATACGTATACATAGCTTGGGTGAAGGGACAACTAGAATTAGGAAATAGTTGTGATACTCCCATGCCATTTTGATTCTTTTGACTGGAAAAGCATATGCTAATATGCGAATGTAATTTGCTTTTAAAGCATCAAAGATATAAAATCAACTACTGGAAATGATGGATCATCTTTGGCAACTTGCAAGACAACTTGGTAACCAGAATAAATTCCCTTGACAATCAAAGGGGAAAAAATGGCATTGTCTTCGAGATTGCGAGTCTTTGAGATACGTATAAATAATTGTTTTCAAGTTCATTTGTTTAGTGAGTCTGGGCCGGGCTTTTGATTTTTGTCCTGAGTAGATTGCCCCCTCGCAGTCAAAATTTGGGCTTAAATTATTTTGAAATCCATACTCTGACGACAACCTAACTGGCCAATTAATTAAGCAAAAGCCTTTTCTTACATTCAGATGAAGCGACGTCGTCCTATCTTCCTCATTACACCGAAGAAATAAACCAATCTCTCCAACTGGACATAGGTAGAAACACCGCCACATTTTCTTCCTTCCGCCCAGGGTTTATAGTGTTTTTCGTCCCACATATATACCGGAACGCCGCGGTTTTGTGTCACTGATGGCGACCGATCTACAGATTTCTAACGAAAGGGTTCAGAAATTCATCGACAACCTCGAAGCCCAAAAGGCAATCGTATCCAAATGCACCGAATTATTTACAACCCTAAGCAACCATTTCTCTTCCCTCCAGGATTCCCTTTCCTTAAAATCCCAATCCCTTGACTCCAAATTCCACTCTCTTTCTTCCACATCTTCCCAAACCCTCGAATCCCTTTCCCTCCGCGAATCCTTCCTCCCTGACCGTGAATCCGCTACCACTGCCCATATCGAGACCCTAAAAGAAGCCGCTTTTGAGGAATTAAGAAACCCCAAAACCTCAACCCAGATCTCTGAATCATTAAAATCCCTCTGCCGCCGTATGGACTCGTCGGGCTTAGTTAAATTCGTAGTTTCAAAAAGAAAAGAATCTGTTCCTTTACGTGCTGAGATCTCCAATGCTTTAACCGAAGCCATTGACCCACACCGGCTTGTTTTAGACGCCTTCGAGGACTTTGTTTCCCAGAAAATTGGGAAGACGTTGGGGTTGACTGATAATAGATGGGCGTGCGGAATGTTGGTTCATGCATTGTTCCCGGAGGCGGGTTGGAAGGAGAGAAAGGGGAAAGGGCCGGAGTTTTCGAGGAGCATTGGAGAAAGGGCTCAACAGGTGGTTGAGAAATGGAAAGCACAGTTGGATGTGGAGGGAGAAGGACTTACGCCGGGGGAGGCAGTTATGTTTTTGCACATGGTGGTTGGGTTTCAGTTGAAAGAGAGGTTTGAAGAAGGGTTCTTGAGGAAGTTGGTTCTGGATTTTTCCTCACGAAGGGACATGGCTAAGCTTGCTGCTGCGTTGGGGTTTGGTGATAAAATGGGAGGTATGTGCTCTTCCTTTAATAGAGTTGCTTTTAAGTGTGTTTTTTTTTTTTCCAAACATCTTTTGTTAAGCTATGTGTTTTGCATGTTGCTTTCAGTTTGCTTAGGATAATAAATGTGTGAGAATAGTTATGTTTAGAGGATTAAATCATGTGTGGTTGGGTGCTAAGTTTGTATTTAAGAAGCTTTGTATTTCAAGTCGTCCTTTTTGCAATGCATCCCAGCAATTTGGTAGTGTAGAATTGCTTTGTCTTTATTGGAGATTAAATAGATTGGTTCGTTCCGCATATGAGTGATTTTTTATATCAAGCATTCTAATTGGGATAATATGGGATTCGCTTAAAGCAATGTCCTAGACTCCTAGTGTTCATCCGTGATGACGCCTTTACTTATCAAATTTGCTGTTTAGATGGTGGATCTTTAGTCCTTTGCCTTGCAAATGATCCTCTTACCAGATACAGAAAGCATCTTCACACCTTGAGTCATCTAGTTATTTGCCTTAAACTTTGTGAAGTGTCTATATATCATCATTAACGAATATTTATACAATATATTCTGTTTCGAAGAAATGTCTGTTTATGAAAGATAATATGCAATTGTATAGGTTTTTATTTAACCTAGCTACGTGTAACCTTTACATGGGGCTTGAGTTGCCTAACGACTCAACATGCCATTTACAGTCTTTGTATGCTTTATGCCTTTATGGAATCTATTTGTACTTCCTTACATCATTCACTTGAACTTGTCATCTCTAGCTGCTGGTTTACAATCCACCACTTCCCCATGTCTTTAGGTAATAGTTATAGGTATCAGAAGAGTTCCAGAAGTCGTGCGTCAGCACATTCTACTTGTATTACAAGGTGTTGAAATAGACAGTTGTCTTGTATCCGAAGCCAAGTTATGAGTGCATATATGTTTGTGTTTGCACAGATGGATTTTGGACTGTGTGCTTGCTTTGCATTTCCCTCTGATAAGGATCCATGCGTCAAAAACCAAATAGATATAAATTAGATGTATGGCTATGCAGGCAAAATATGTAGGATTTATGTGAGGCATTAGCCATGAAGTGCCTCACCTTATGTGCAGACACGCTGACAACACATGCATACCGGGACTGGCTTCAGTACTCTTGTAATTATTCTTAGAAAAATATATTTGGAATGTAAGACATCAAATCTTTGCCTGTAATTTTGTAAGATGAGGCACAATTTTTGATTTGGTAGTTTTGAATGTTTTTTTTTTAATTATTTTTCTGATTTCTTAAGTAAGTCACAAACACATTGTCATGTTAGTGCTTGTCTACCATCTCCTACTGTAGCTTACAAACATCTATGCTACTCTGTTTCTCATGTATGTAAAGTATCTATTAAACTACTAAACTAAGGTGAAGATCATGAAAAGCTGCTATTAAACTGCGGTAAAGGTTAGATAAATATAGCCTGCAATGTGTTATATTAAATTAGGTCATTAGCTTTTTCTTTGTGATTATTTGCTTTGTTTGTTGTGTCAGCACAAACCTAATGTAAAAGCTAAAAGAAAAACACCCCTTTCAAGGAAAAGGCGAATCAGTTTGTCGATTATGGGGTTTATATCACTTACAGATGAATGTGGCAAGAAATATCATACAATGCTTGTATTGGCTTATGCTTATCGTCATTGTCTGGGAATTTAAGTAAATAGTACCTTCTTGATTGAATTATCTCTGTATTTTCAGATATTGTTGATGAACTAATAAAGAATGGCAAAGAGATCGAGGCCGTGTACTTTTCAAGAGCAGCTGGCCTTACGGAAAGATTTTCTCCTGTTTCCCTGCTCAAGTCCTATCTCCAGAATTCCAAAAAGAATGCCACTGCTATATTGAAGAATGGAAATTATACTGCAGCTGCAAATGTATGTACGCAGTCATTCTTATCCTTCAAATAACATACCAAATGATACTTATACCATGTATGTTGAATTCTATTTTTGAACCTTGAGCAAAGACCTGCGGGTTAAAGTTAGTTGATCTTGCAGGAGTCGTCAAAAAATGTGGAGCTGAATTCAATCAAAGCTATCATCAAATGTGTTGAAGACCATAAGCTTGAATCAGAGTTCTCCGTTGATTTATTAAGGAAGCGAGTCAATCAGCTGGAAAAAGTCAAATCAGATAGGAGAAAGAGTTCATCAGCCGCTGGGAAGCCTCATAATAAGCGAGGCCATAATGCTGGTAGTGGCCGAGGCAGTGGACCACCTGCTTTCCGCCCAGCAAAAGCAGCTAAGTTTTCAAGTACCTATCCCCCTTTCAATCGCCGAAACCCAGCTGCTTCTGGACAGCATAGCCCAGCTGCACGATATTCTGGACAATATAACTATGGTGGCCAGAATGTTTTCGAGGGTCCTGCTGCTGCTGCTTATGCGTCAGCATATGGTGCGCCCCGTGCTCAAAGTCCTGCCGCAGTTACTCAACAGCACTACTCACAGCCATTGGATAATATTGGTGCTTCTGGTTATCCGACCAGCAGTGTTTTTGGGGGTCAGACTAGCTATGGAGCGTATGACTATGGCACTGCAGTACAATCTGCATACCAACCCTCTTCAAGTACCCAGTAGACTGGAAGCAGCGACCGGTTTCCTTGTATTATGGAGGCCTTTCTTTTTCTTGTGCTTCTTATTTGCCTTAATAACTAAGAACCTTTTCTCAATGGAAATTTAAGCAAAGAAATGGTTCTCATTCCTGAAAACAGTATGTTGCCTGCCCCAACTTTGTGTCCTCGTGTAATTTTGAGATATCCCCTGGAAAGCTATCGGCAATCTCATTAGTACTAACGTCATTTTTATACTTGATTGTTAGAAAGGATGAAAAGAGAGAATGTTGCACCGATGACATTGTAATATTTGATGAGCTTTTTTTACATGATAGATTTGATTCCTAATTAGAAAACAAGGAAATGTTTACCTATTTTCCTCCTCCTATGAATGGTATTTCTATCAGCGGTATCTCTATGCAAGTAAAGACTATCATCTCAACTTGTCACTTTGAGAACTTCGATTGGAAGTGTTTAAGATTTCATAAAAATCTAACAGAATGTTTAGTTAACTATAATACATTTGAATGTTTATTTTATAGGATAGTCGATTTCAACATTATTTTTTACAAGATTGAAATAATTATTTTTCGCTTTTCTCACTAAATAATTATTTTAATTTTAAGTGAAACAAAAAAATTGTTTTAGTAACTTTAAAATCTTTTATCAGTGATTTAAATTTTATATTATTTTATTTCATTATATCAATAAATATTTTATTTTATTAATATTATATATTTTTTTAAAAATTAACTGTTTTCAATTTTGATTTTTTGGTACAGGCTTGGCAATGTGTCCTTTAAAGCAAGTGTAAATGAATAGGTAAGTAAATGGTGGGCGGATGACCACACGACAAGGACAGCAGAGCAGAGGCGAAGATCTAACCTCTCCAGTTTTGATGGAAATTGGAAGGAGCCTCAATCATTCAACTCTGTGGGCCACTCTGCTAGGCTGACAGAGACTCGCAACACAAATATGGCAACATGGGCTGATTTTTTTTTAAAACATGTCGTCTCGTCAAGTCCCCTTAAGAAATGGTGATCAGGTCAGGCTCATCTTAATTCCCCTTTTGGTCTTTTTTATCTTTTTGGTCTTTTTTTTACCCTTTTTTCCTAGTCTAGAAGTTTATATTATAGCGTTATAGACGTAACACTTAGAAGCATCGAAAACCACATATTTAGTTTCGAGCGGGCCTCGCTAACAGCAACCGGAACAAATGCCAGACTCCAGAAACTGAAATTTCTAAACTTTGTGCTATGGCCTATGGAACACATAGCCATCTTTTGCTAAGGTGATGGAAAAAACGATCTTCAAAGGTAGCTACCTACTCTTTAATGAGTGAACTTCAACTTGTTTTGTTCAGAGGTGTGACCGATTGAACCAAGCATGGACCATGAAAACCTTATTTTTTTTCTCTAGAAAATATAGAATTATAGAGTCTAGATCTAGACTGCCGAAAGTACGAAATAACATTTTGATTTGTTATCTTATCATTTGATTAAGAAAAATGAAATGATTTAGTTTTTGTATTTTTTTTGTCTATAAATAATATCATTCTTTTTAAAGAGATACAACAATTGTTGTTGCTTCTTATTGTGGAGAGGAGTCCCTTTCTTTCGTTATCCAAGCTTGTAAGCTAATGAAATTGATTGATTTTGTGAAGGATTTTGCTTTTTTGAGTATCTAAAGAACACTTTTTAAGATAATTACATTCATTAAGTTACAATTTTAAACGTATTGGAATTCATCAAAATATATCTATTAATTGCTACAATTGATAAAAAAAATATTGTTTAAATAATAACTTAATTAATCTTAATAAGTTTGCTGAGGACACTAATTAACAAAATCTTGCTTGAAATTTAGTCTCAAAGTCATGCGGATTACTTACTAGATTTCAATTTATACTTTTGGATTAATTTAATTCTTATATAAATTGAATAAGTAATTTTCATTATAACAGTTTTTAAATATATTTTACAAAAAAAAAAAAAAAAAGAAGGTTGGAATGGTTTTATTAAAAAAAAAAAAACTGTTTTTTCTTTTAATTTTATTTTGGTTTGTTTTCTTAGTATGGATCAATCCATGGGGTTATTTTTGTCATTTACTCAGTTCATTTGTCTAAAACTTTTTCCCACGGGAAAAGTTTTCTCTAGTACGCTTTCTATCGTTGATGGATTCTAACAGGATCTTATTCCATTGTTACCAAAAAAAAAAAAAAAGTCAAATTCACTCAAAAAATAAGCAAAAGGGTTGAAATTATTGAGTAAAGAGAACAAAACTTGGTAAGTTTAGCTTAAGTTGAACGGTTTTCCAAAATATTATATTCGAGAGTGATATAATTGGCAAGATAATTCATTTGCCTAAAATCTTATTCCTTTGTTAAAAGAAAAAGATCAAATTCACTCAAAAATTAAGCAAAAAAAAAAAGTTGAAATTATCAAGTAAAGACAACAAAACTTCATCGGCTAACTCCAAAAATATTATATTGGAGAAGGATATAGTTGGCATGACAATTCATTTGTCCAAAATCCCATTGTTAAAAAAAGTTGAAATTACCTAGTAAAGACAATAAAACTTCATCGGTTAAGCTTAAGTTAAACAATTTTTTAAAATATTATATTAGAGAACGATATAGTTGGCATGACAATTCATTGGTTTAAAATTTTATTTTGTTATTAAAAAAATCAAAATCACTCAAAAATAAAAAATGACAGTTGAAATTATCGAGTAAAGACAACAAAATTTTATCTTTTAAACTTAAATAATTTTTCAAGATATTATATTAAAAAGCGATATGGTTGGCACAGCAGTTCATTTGCCTAAGCCCTGGCGGCTTTCGCATTTGGTTTTATTATATATAATCCATCACAGAAAATTAACAAAGATATTATATTCCATTACGAGGCTAGATACTTTGTATTTTCCCCTTTTTTAAATTCGAAAATGTCAGCAACATTTTGTCACCTCATGTATTCGTCGGTCATTTGGATCTACCGTTTCTTGTATGTGTGGCTTTGGAATCTGGAAACGGGAAAAACGAAATAATAATGATACAATATACTAATAAAACTAGTCAAATGGAGCATATTATATTAGTGACAACTATTCATGAAACAAGAATACAAAGTTTAAAAGAATCAAGCTTTTGAATTCAAAAATAGTAATACTAATGCTTTTAGGTAGTGTTCGATTCAGAGTAATCATTTAAAATTCATGGTATATACTTTGCACATGATAAATAAATCGTTATATTTTGTAAGTTGCTATCTTGGATCATTGTTTTAAAGGGTGATTTAATTCCCATTTGCAAAGACGAAAAACTTGTATACTATCAAAGTTAAGTGATATATAAAATTAAATATAAGAGATATTATCTATTTATTATAAGAATTAAAAATTTACATTTTTTAAAAAAAATATATTTATTTTATATTTATAATTATTATGTTTTCAAACTAATATTCATTTTATTAAGTTTAAAATTAAATTTAGTGTTATTTTTCAACTTTTTAATGTTATATATGTAACATTATTTTATCTCCATTTATCAT
>JBBYHM010000025.1:225566-236334 GCA_038381775.1 Adansonia rubrostipa | reverse complement strand
TATATATATATATATGTAAAAAATTAAATATGCCTGAAACTAGTTAAAATTGACTTTTTTTCTTTTTTCTCTTTAATTGCCTCAATTTCTTTTCGATGAAATTAGTATTATATATTCTTTTGATACTTCAATATGTTTGATTTAATTGTTTTCAATAAGTTTTGTGTTATTATGAAATTTTATCTGGACTTAATCACAATTACAACATCTTAACTCATAATTTATAAATCAAAAATTTTTTTAAAAATATATTTTAAATATTTTAATTAAGTAAATTTGATTTGGCATTAGTAAATCTGATTTCAATTATGATTTTATGACTATAGTTAAAGTTACATCAAAGATCAAAGGTAACTTTCAAAAGTACGTTTAGATGAACAATTTCTAAAAGAAAATTTATTTATAAATAGAATTTCAAAATTCAAAAATAAAATTATCTTAATTGACAAAATAAAAAATTAAACTGTCAAAATTCTAAAAATCAAGAGGTTGAAATTTCTTTTTCAAGTTTCACCTCAAAACATGAAATTTGTTATATATCAAAATCACTTGGTATGTGATATCAAAGCTTATCTTCAATTATTTTCATATAAGTTGCCTTAATTAAATTAAGGAAAACCACTTTAAATGGTTCTTATCATGCCTTATAAAGATTTTCTTTTGGTTAAAGTATTATTGTTCAATTGATTGTAATAAAATGATATAAACTTGAATTATCATTTAATTTTAGTTTAAGAATTTTTTTTATATTTATTTAATACTAAAAACTACACAATTTTTATATTTATTAATTACTTATTAGTAACTGCTTGTTAACAGTGCCAAATCTTAAATTGCAATATTCTAATGACTGACTACTTTATCAAGATTTATTTAACTCTATTCTAATGAGCAAATTCACAATTAATTAATCTATTAGTTAATTTTATTTTATTAACAAATTAAATTTAAATAAACTAGATATATATAACATATCCAAGATTATCTATAATCTATAATATATGTATTTTTGTTGCATAAAAATTACAAACTCAAAAACTGCAAATAATGAACAGCATTTACACCCTTCATAATTTTTCGAATTACTATTTTATCCTGAATTAATAATTTTTTAATTGAATTAAAATATAATTAGTTTTAATTTATTTCTTTATAATATTAAATATCTGAAATTAAATTTTCCTTACTTGATAAATTTTTTATAAAATTAAATATTGCTTAATTTTTAGCAATTTTATTTGAAATTCTAATGCACGTGAAACGGTTAATAACTAGTTTAAGTAAAATGATGAATTAATTACAAGAAAAACAATTATACCAAATGCCACCTAATTAATTCTCCAATTATAGATAAATCGAGCGAAAGCTTTGAAAAGTTAAAACTTAGCTGTTCCTTCAACAACGTTATCCGAAGAAAGAAATGAAGCTTTTGTCAAATTTGCGTTGTTTTTGTCCACTATTTTGGGACCAGTTTGGCACCACGAAACTTCTATATAAATGCCACTTCAAGTGTCTTTTTTTCCAATCCACGCTCTCCCCGCTTCTATTCGATCTCCTCTGATCGACTCTTAACTTTTTCTCAATTAATCTTCTCTCTTACTTTGTAGCCATGACGAATTCTAGCGATACGGTGAATTTCTCTGCACCAAGAGGCTTTGCCACTAACTTCAAATCCGACTGCAAAGAAACCTTCTTCCCTGACGATCCATTTCATAAGTTCAGACATGACAGACCTTTGCACAAGTTCAAGAAAATGGTCCAATATTTCATCCCATTGTTCGAATGGTTACCTAAATACAATCTACGTCTGTTTAGGTATGATTTGCTTGCTGGAATCACCATAACCAGCCTTGCAATTCCTCAGGGAATCAGCTATGCCAAACTTGGTGATATTCCTCCAATCATCGGCCTCTGTAAGCAACCTAACTCCTTTCAAAAATTTGTTTGGCTTGATGTCGTTTAATGGGTTTTTATTTTCATTTCTCTGAAAATGTGATGGATCGATATAATTAAATGCTGTAGATTCAAGCTTCGTACCGCCTTTTGTTTATGCCATATTCGGGAGTTCAAAGAACTTGGCGGTTGGAACAGTGGCAGCATGTTCATTGCTTATATCTGAAACGATTGGAGCTAAAGTATCACCAAAAGATGATCCCACATTGTATCTTCACTTAGTTTTCACTGCCACTTTCTTCACCGGAATTTTCCAGACTGCTTTAGGCTTTCTGAGGTCAGTCATATAATATAATATATATATATATATATATATATATCTTATTTCAATAACTATATTTCAACATTTAATTTCGTGGTTTTCTTCTTATAAAAATTATATGCATGCTTTAAATTTGTTCAGGCTGGGAATTTTGGTTGATTTCTTATCACATTCGACCATCACTGGTTTCATGGGAGGGACTGCTATCATAATTTGCCTGCAACAATTGAAGGGCATGTTAGGTTTAAAACATTTCACTACTCATACTGATGTGGTTTCTGTTCTAAGTGCAGTTTTCAACCATAGAGAAGAGGTTTGTGATGACGAGAGAAAACTAATTTATCGAGCCTTCTGCTATTTATTTATTCTAGAATTCTAATTAATCAGCAAATCAACGATCTTGAAAAGGCTTTAATTATATAAAAATTCAATGGAATATTATTGTAACCAGAAAATTAATTGTTGATTGTGCACTGTGCAGTGGAGCTGGCAAAGTGCTGTTGTTGGTTTAGTCTTCCTTTGTTTCCTCCAACTCAGTCGATATCTGGTGAGCTTTCTCAAAATCATACTCAAAGCTTATATTAAGGAAAAATATTTGATATGTCTGGATTTATGATAAATCCCACAACGGTAAAAACAAAATTTTTTTTAATGCTATAGCAAAGTTTAAATATTTTTTGAATACTAATTAGAATTAATGTAATTAGTTTGCATAATAATCCTCTACTGTTATTTTAATTTTAATATTAATAAATATCTTTATTTCTACCATGTATTTCATCAGAGGCAAAAAAAGCCAAAGCTATTCTGGGTATCAGCTATGTCTCCAATGGTAGTTGTAGTGGTTGGTTGTCTTTTCGCATTTTTTGCCCACGCTGAGAAACATGGAATCGCCATTGTAAGTTCATTTTTTTATCAGTTGTTCTATTAGATTTTCATTTTTTTATTACTATATATATATATATATATATATATATTCTTTTGTTCATCTTTTGTCGCTGTTAGCAGTTTCCCAGGACACTCATAGTCAATCAATTTTAAATTTCAACTGTTTTTTTTTTTTTTTTTTTTTGTCTCAGGTGGGTGACTTGAAGAAGGGATTAAATCCTCCATCAATTCAATATTTGAACTTTGATAGCCGTTATCTTCCAGCAACCGTGCAGGCCGGTCTTGTCACTGGGCTTATTGCATTGGCTGTAAGAAAGAATCCTGCAATTTATCATTAATTTTATCAAACTTTTTTAAGCTAATAACGCTGTTAAAATCCTGTAATTGAATTATCTTCAAAATGGAACTTCCAGGAAGGAATAGCGATAGGACGAAGTTTTGCCATCATTAAAAATGAACAAACTGATGGGAACAAGGAAATGATAGCCTTTGGCCTCATGAACATAATCGGATCTTTCACTTCATGCTACTTAACAACAGGTACAAAATCTAATCTTTTTTAAAAAAGGATTTACGCAGGAATTCTAAGAAAATTCTGATGTTTCTTTGATGTTTGAAATGATATGCAACAGGGCCATTCTCAAAAACGGCAGTGAATTTCAATGCGGGGTGCAGGACAGCAATGTCCAATGTCGTAATGGGAATTTGCATGATGTTAACACTCCTGTTCTTGGCTCCTCTCTTCAGTTATACCCCTCTGGTAGCTCTATCTGCCATTATCATGTCTGCAATGCTTGGACTAATCAACTACGAGGAGATGTTCCACCTCTTTAAAGTCGATAAATTCGATTTTGTCATCTGCATGGCTGCCTTCCTTGGTGTCAGTTTCATAAGCATGGATGTCGGCCTCATGCTTTCCGTAAGGATTTCTCATTTCTTCGAGAAAATGCACTAGAATTTAAATGAAGAAATTAATATATATACAAAATTTTATATAATCTGCTTCAGCTTTTTTTAACTGAAAATTTATCCATTATTATTTCAGGTGGGACTCGCTTTACTTAGAGCACTGTTATATGTGGCAAGGCCTGCTGCATGTAAGCTTGGAAAAATTCCGAACTCAAGCTTATATCGTGACACAGAGCAATACCCTGGTTCAACACCAATTGAAGGAATCCTTGTTCTTCAACTCGGTTCCCCTATTTATTTTGCAAACTGCACCTATATAAGAGAAAGGTATCTATATTTATCTTCATGGAAAAATAATATACAAAATTAGAAGATAAAGTAATTAGTACCCACTGCCATGGTCATTAGTTACTGTAATTTCGAATTTGTTTTTGGCTGAATTTTGAGCAGGATTCTGAGGTACATTCAGGAAGAACAGGGTATTTCAGATTCTAAAACTGAAGTTATCGAGTATCTTTTGCTAGATTTGTCAGGTAATTATCATTTTTCCTACAAAATCCTCTACCAAATATAATATAGTTAACCAATGTGTAGCCATCAGATATTGATTTTGGTTGAACTTTATTTTTTTTTTTTTCTCAAGGAAAAAAAATTAAAATTCATGTATCAGTAACCATCTACTCCATATTTATGAATACGTATAGCAGTACATTTATCAATTTTTATGGGGATGGGGGTTTGCAGGAGTTTCGTCCATTGACATGACGGGCATTGAAACATTCGTTGAACTACGTAGAATTTTGACAGCAAAGGGTATAAAGGTAAACTCAGACATGCAATGTTCCCTTTTCATTGAAGCTTGGAAGGTTTAAACGTAAGAAATAACTAAAAATCTGTGTTTAATCAATCATCTTTTGCAGTTAGGAATAGTGAACCCCAGGATTGAAGTTCTGGAGAAAATGACGTTGGCAAAGTTCGTGGATGCCATTGGCAAGGAATCATTCTACTTGTCTATTGACGATGCAGTCCAAAGTTGTCGATTTACACTTGATACTAAGAAAGCAACAGCAGAATCCTCCAACGACCAAAACGTTGCTTAAAATGCGGGCCAGTTTTCCAGGTGCTGAATTCGACCGTTTCCTCTAAACATCAACGTAGGTGTTAATAATGCGGTGATGCAGTTAATGTTAGGTGCCAAGTCGTTGGCTATTTTGCTGGTGACTGAAAGTAATTAAGGCCAAGTTGTTGCCATGTAAATGATGAGAATCCTGAGATAAAATATTATCATTTTTCTATCTTCATCTGCTTGTCTAATTTGATCATATTTGCTCGAAAGATTAAAAAAAAGAACCCATAATCATCATAATTAAGTGGAGCAACCATATGAAAGTTCTTATTTTTACTGCATAATTTGTAATAATCAGACGGAATTTCAACCAACATAGTTGGATTTAGATGAATAAAATCCATAACAATTAACTAGTTCTCAAGAAAAAAAACCTGAACTTTTTTTCATCAAAATTATTTTTGGATTTCGGCCCAAATTGCATTACGTATTAAATGTAAGATATTGCCTCTATCTTGGATTCTGAGTTAATGGGATGGTCAAGATTGTCAACATTATTTTGCCACTAAAACTATTCCCAATAAAAAGTAGGTATACAAACAATTTTCTTCCTTCAGAAATTGGATTTTGAAGAAATGAAGCCCATTTTGGCCTTGATAACCATCACCATCCATTTTTCTCTTTGAAAAAAGAAATGATAGGTTAAGCTTCTGGTTCCTCATTGTCTCTGACAGTCATAATATGCATTATGAAAGAATTTGATTGATAAACTCATATGAAATTAAATAAACCAGCACTTTAGCAACCGTCTTTCTTGATCTTACTGCAAAGGTGCAACTGCAAAATGTTCATCAGGGACCTTTAACCTTCTTTTAACGTGGACGATACTGTGCTTTGTTGCATTGTGATTTTAAACCAAATTCTGGTATCCATTACTATCCAAAAAGTTCAAACCAAATTTCTATTGCCAGGGTTAACCCCTTGGTCTTTGTCTCCATGATGCAATTCCCTATGTAATGCCCATAACCCATATTTGTTAATTAGGCATTTATGCAGAATCCTCAAACCATGAAAAGCGTAAAAAAAAGAAATATAGCCAAAAGCCCAATTGCTCTTAAATGGCTATCGATCATGATCAAGTCGTCAATAGCCAAAATGGTGACACAAAAAAATTGGCAGGGAGCTAGACTTCAGGAAATATCTGAAAAGCTAGAGTTTGCGTCATCTGCTAACGTTTTATAGAAGGCAGAAAAATACCCTCAGTTACCTGGTTTCCATACTGCCATGTGAACCAGTCTGAACCAATAGGCCACTACACTAGTGGTCTTTATTCTCTACTTTTGTTAATCGATTCCTACCATAGAACCTAAGCAACACAAAATCGATTCCTCATGATTTGAGGATGGTTTCAGTGATAGCTACTGGTTAGAGGCCTGTAGCAGACAGCGACCGACCTTCACTCCTGTCATATATCTACGGTTTAGCAGAGAGTTTCTTTTGCTTACGTACATTGCTCAAGGCCAATAATGGTAGTTTCGATTGTTCGTCTTCGGTGATCATGTTTGGTAAGAAAATAATAGGGAACTGGAAATCATAAACGCGCATCATCACCTTATTTTTCTGATGCATCACTTTGTTTCTTGTGCCTGCGATATATCCACACCAGATAAAAAAAAACAAAACAATTGACGGGTTCAAAGGGATGTCCTCTTCCAGTAGTTTGTTTAAGAAATTCTCTCATGTATGGTTACCTTGAATATGATTATCACATGGGTTTGAGCTTTGGGGTCCCTCGGCTTTTGTTTGACTCTGCCTGTAAGGCTGTAACAGAAACATACCAAGTATTCCCTGTCCCATTCGCTTAATTTGAGTTTTAGCCCCAGTAGAACTAGCATCCTAACTACGTATATACATAAATGAATAATTTTATAGAAGTAATACCATTAATTAGTAATTTTAGTGTGAAATATGAACCGCCCCACCGCAACCTCGATAAAGGTATTATATCAACCATACCTCATATGAAGCTTTTCATTAACAGCTGATCAAGTTAATTCTTTTCATATTACTTTTGTAATATATGACGCCAAATATATACAACGGGACTTCTAATCTATTTGTTTCAAACTTGTTTATTCCAATTTGAAAATTGGATTAGGAAGAAGCTTGTTTTGTTTCTTTTATATTTTATTCCTCATAATGGATTTGGTGTTCAGTTGAACAACTTAATTAACCTACACCCTGTCACCCTCCGGCTTCTAAATATGCATTACATATAAAACTTGAAAATTCTAGTATACTGTGCAGTGCACTGTGGGCTGGAAGCAAAAGTGATGTTAACGTTGCTGACTCTTGTCGCTTCGTCTGTTTCTCCTTTTCACTTTGGCTGAGATGGCAGTGACTTGTGCCACATCACTAACTCTAATCCAGACAGCATATTCCAGCTGGTATGCACTAATTTCAGGTACACTAAGAAAAATTATTCTGAAGCCTTCTAAATTTTTCGGAAGCCTACGTTTTAACTGTTCACTTAAATCACATATTTCAGTTCAGTATTTCTATATAGAAAATTGAGTAGCAAATTCATGAGTAAAAAAACTAAAACGCTTTATCTGTCATATATTGAGATCTGTTCCTAGAAATTTTGTAATTAGGTTCCAAGGGCTAACTTTTATTCATGAAATTTCATTGTTTTCACATGTTCAGTCATGCAACCGATATCAGGGAGAACATCCTATCGTCTATTTATATTTTGGTTGGTTGATGGTTGAAACTGTGATTCATAGCAATCGAAATACTTAAGGATATTTGGGGGTTGTTCACCCCCTGGTGGAGCCAATGATCTGATGACTACTGAAACTCTGATCTGATCAACCACCATGAAAACATAAGCTGACACACATTGAAGTAAATAGTAAAGCGGGTTCCACGCTTGAAACTCCAAAATGTTAAAGTAGTACGATACGAGAGAGCCTGCCTGCCCAATCCAGGGGGTGGGACCTATATCCACTGCATCCCCTAAATAATCTTGTAGCTTTCCATTTCCATCTTAGAAATTGACCTCACAGACTTTTCTGTTGCCTTCTATTCCTGTATCTCTTCTGTATCTATGTACACCCAAAGAAATTAAAAAACTTTCTCTTTTTATTGTTTGTTCCTTAATTACAAGGCTAACTGTTATTCGTGTGATGCTTTTCACTTTTACAGATGCAAAGCCAGATATATATAAAGCAGAAAATGTTAAAGTATCGATCCTATTCAGATCCTCGAAAGATTTGGATCAGGTTCCTTACTTGTATCTGTTAACAAATTACCTAAAACGATATACTAAACTAAAAGCGGAGCTTAATTCAATTTGTTTGTGCAGTTGCTAATCGCATTTTGTTTAGGTGTATAATTTATGTGGTTTACTGTCTAACGATAAACCTTTTTAATTTAGCAATCATGACTAATCATTTGATATTCTCTCTGTTAGGCATCATTTGCAGCAAGAATCAAACAATATATAAACATGTTCACACCGACAAGAGTAAAAAAAAAAAAAAAGAAAAAGAAAAGGAAAGTTTGAAGTCACAAGAATTCTTTGACATCCTTTTTCCAAGTTCTTTCTGTTTTCATAATTTCATTGCTTTGCTTTACCTTTTTTTTTTTTCCTATAGTTAATAGTCAGGTAGAAGAAACCCAAGCTGGCATTTCCAATTCAAGGGTTTCCCTCCATTTTTTTCTGGCTGGTTTAAAAGCAAATCTAACTTTTGTTAGGGTTAGGTTGAATGGTACAGGGTTTTTTGTTCTCACATGCCGACAGGTTTACAGATAAATACGGAAAAACGAATAGATTCTGAGTTTCTGCCAAACCTGTTTTTTCCCCTGCTTGTGCTGAAATTCACATGAGATGCTTTCTAGTTTCCTCAATTGGTCAAAACAAATTAAGCTTCGTAAATGTAGCTGGTTTTTCGCACGCTCAGGTGTTGTAATGTGATATATGCAGCTTTTCTTCATCATTATTAGGGCGTTCAATTCAACCAACTTGGCCATACAACAAAATTTTCGAGTTCCATCTCAATTGACGAAATTCAAGACTGGAACAAGTGTACGAGCTCTTAGATTAAAAACAATCACATTTTTTAACTGTTGAAGTGAAGTTTGGTCAAAAACAACTTTTGAACTTAAAAAAGATTGATCAGCTGAAAAGAACAGCTCTTGCATCGTAAATAGTGTAACGTTTATTGATATTGGATATCTTTTTTCGAGATATTAAGAGATTTGAGCCCATTGCATCTTCCTACCATCCGAACAGGTTTTTGGGTGAGATAATATTAGATCCAAGCGTATATATCGCCGTGGGACAATGATATTTTTTTGCGTAGGGACTTAAAGATGATGATTCATGGTATTAGAAACCAACACATCAGCTGATGATATTTTCGATTAAGGCCCAAAATTGATGGGTCTTTGCCGTCGACAAATCATCGAGTTTTGGGACTGAAAAATCAAACAAGATTTGGGACATGTTAAATTTTTGGTGTTTCTTGTAGGCAGGAGTTCTTGTCCCACGGTCATTAGTTTTGAGAAGTTGGGAGATTGACAGCATGACAATTCTAGGAGCTTTATAATCTCTTAGCCTCTCATTTCTTTATTTCTTTAAACATAGCATTTAAGTTGTGGCCCTTCTGATGTGTAACTTTTTTATCTGCTTCTGCTACTCCAAGCCCCTGTTATTAGTCTGATCGAATTATTCAGAGTTATTCACATTTGGCTTCACAAATATTTAAGTTTATTCGTTTATATTTAATCGAACTATCTAATAATAAGTCAAACTCAAATATTTAAGAGCTAATTCAAGAAGATTACGAGGTTAATCAAAATTTTAATTTTTTATGCATTATCCATATTTTTAATTTATCAAACTCAAAATTAAAAGAAAATTTTGATCATAAAAAAATAAAATTCAATTAAGTTTTATTTCAACTTTTGATTCTCAAGTTTTAAATCAAATCAAACTTAAACTTCATCGACTCAACTCTTTCGATTAGACCTCACCTATTCCAAGCCCCAATTACAAAAGAATGGGATTCCTTTCTCTGCTACTCGCAATAAAATTTGCATCACTCACCCCTCATGCTTTTGTTCGTGGCTTGGAGTAGTTTGAAATGTCCAAATCAAAGTTGCCCACAGGCTACCTAGTTACTCTCTCTCTGTCCCTATCTCTCTCTCTCTCTCTCTCTCTCTCTCTCTCTCTCTCTCTATCTATATATATATATATATATATATATTTCTTCTGTTGGATCACATGGCTTGGGTGCTGATTGAGACGCAATAAACGTTGACGCTTAATAGGAAGAGCCAACAAATCAAAAAAGAAAAATAATTTGGAAGGGCATCTTATCTCCAATGGTACCAAGTTTTTATTGATAAGATGAGAAACCACCACATGGTCCTCACTCCTCAATTGCATTTTTAAGGGCCAAATTGTTGGTTCAGGGCCATTCGCTTTTTCAGGATTTAAAATGTGAAGAAGATTATTTGAAGACAACTTAACTGCATTTTCATGGCGTTGATGGACCATCGGCATCGGCATTGGCTTTGGCATTGGCATTTTCGGGGTAGCAAGTTTAAAGCTTCTTGGTCCACGTGGGCTCGAGAGGCCCCACCCATATACCTTGGCATTCAAGGCATGAATTGGGTCCCAT
>JBBYHM010000025.1:203742-217332 GCA_038381775.1 Adansonia rubrostipa | reverse complement strand
TAAAAAATGGTGAGAGTAAAACAAGAAAAGTAAAGAAAATGTTGAAGAAGTTGCTAATATTATTGATACATTTGGTTGGTTGAAATAGAATAAAGTTATAATAAAATAATAATATTGTGAGAATAAAATAGAATTGAAATGTAGTGAAATAGCTATAACAATAATTTGATTTAGTAAAATGAAATATTTTGAAATTCGAATCCTGTAAAATAATTTTGTATTTAGTATAGGAATCGACAAAATATAAACTCATAGTTGAAATCTCATTCAAGCATATAAATGAGTAACTCTAAGTTACCATGTAAATATGCCCACTCAACCTAAAGAGTTCATACCCTTGCCTGGAGCTAGTATTAGGACAGATAATAATCCCATATCGATTAATCAAGGGTGTGGATTATGGTTTATGAAGCAAGGGCTACTCTTTTTCTATTAAGGCGTTTTTTCTCAAAAGATAAAATCGTGAGTACAGTCTTTGCATTACTATAATGCGAACAATACCTACTAGCCAAGCGATAAAGCGAACAATACCTACTAGCGAAGCGTAGTCTAACAATTCTTGCATCAACATCTTTCGAGTAAAATCTTCTCCCTCATATTCTATCAATTAAATGCTTAACAAAACACATTAAAAATAACAATGACAAACAAGTCATCTCCAATTCGTAACCAAAGATTTCAAAGGAATCCAAATTATGTGCGGTGAAGTATCTCTATGTCATCAACAATCGGTAAAAGTAGTTTAAAAGTTTTTATGTTATAAAGAAAGAAATGTTTTGGTTTATATATTATTAAATTTAGTATTTTAGTCCCTCTATTTTTAAAATTGTAACAAATTAAAGCAAATGGCTAATAATATTAAAAAATCTGTTTGAATACTGATAAAATATCGACGTAAAATTTTACATAAAAAAATCTAAACATTACCCTAAACCCAAATATATTTTTATATAAAATTTAAAATTTTATGTCACATGACACGTTAACAGTTTATCAATATTTAAAAATTTTTTTAATACTATTAAATATTTTTTATATGTTATAATTTTAAAAACATTAAATTTAATAATATAAAAATAAAAATATTTTATTAATTATAATATAAAAATTTACAGCGAACTTTTATGATCACTAATCTTTAAATGGTAGGAAAATTAAAGTTGAATGGGCCAAACTAAACCCAGCTCAAAATTAAAAAAGGTTATTAGTTAGATACTCTTAATCAGACGTTTAATAGTTAGAAATTAATATGAACAAATGTAACGGTTCCGTTGCGTCTCAATCCGTGCAATGCTCACCGACGTCCCACTTGTCCTCAGTTTTCTGGTTTTTTTTTTTTTTTTTTAATCTCAAATATATTATTCGTATTCTCTCGCCACCGAGCTGTTTGGGTAGCCAGTTAAATACACGTGCAACATCAACACGCCCTGGAAGTAGCGACTTCTTTTTTCATTTTTTTTTTTTGGTATGGGTCAAAAAAGATAAGGTGGAAGATTCTTCTAAAATGTCTTTTTCGTCTAATTTAATAAAAAATTTGTAATAATTTAACTTATTTAAAAATGAGTTAAATAAACTTTTATTAATTTTATTTTTAAAATGACATTAGCGGCACGAGATAAAGCAGGAGTAAATCGTAACAAAATTGCATTGGCCCACCCATCTCTAAATCTGGCCTTTCGCTTCCTTTTCCTTGTGGGCTGCATTGCCCCCACTAGTCTTTTGACCGGACTAAATGCTCCTCTATTTCGAATTTACCATTTTGTCCTCCTATCACGAGGAATATGGTTGCACCGAAGGCAGGTCTATTTCACTGTAAATATAATATTTAATAAATATAAAATTTTAAATAATTTAAATTAAAAATAAAAAATAATGAATTTATTGTTTAAAAATTAATTTTTAAATAAAATAATTTTTAAATTTTTATTATTTTAAATATATTTTTTTATATTTTAAATTTTTATAATATTTTTTTACAGTAATTTCAAATACTTAAAATTTTTTAAATCATATTTTTTAACATATTTTGTAAATACACTTTTTTTAATCCAATTTTTTCTAGCAATAATACTAACAGCTTGGATTGATTTTCTCACTATGCAATTCGCTTTCTCCTCATACTTTTATCTCCAAAATTTAAATGGTAAGTCCAATATATTCTAGAAACGGAGAATTTTATTTTAAGATCAGTTTGCTTATCCCAAAAAATTTTTAATTTTTTTTTAATTTTTGAAAAGAAATTATATTTTTTTGTTTGGAGATTTATGTAAAATAATTTTTTGGTTGTTTGATTGTTATTTTTAAAAAATTGCACTGATTTTGTAAATTAACTTTTTTTAATTTTTATTTTTATGACATTGATTCTTATTTATCGGGGATAAGTTTTTTTTATACTTAAAGATAAATATTTTTACTTCGTTTCAACTGCAAAAAATGAATTAATTTTTCGTGTTAATCAAATTGTTTTTATAAAAAATTATGCAAGCCTAAAAAGAAATTAGATTCCTTACTTTATAAGAAAAAGGAAAATATATTTTGCCCATTTGTTAATACGAAAGCAAAGGGGCGAAACACCGAAGTTGCGGTAGGGGCAACGATGTCTTACAATATTAAGGTTGGCTTCCAGAAAAATGTCGACACGCATCTAGAATAAATAAATAAGGGGCAACAATCGTCAAACGATTATCTGCATTCGTGCTCCAAAGCAGAGTCATCATCGACAATAACCAGAATCCCCGTTAGACAGTTCCGCTTCCGCCATGTCTACGGCTCCTTCCTTTCTTTCGAGCTCCACTAAATCCAACCCTCGTCTCAGGTCTCAAAAATCCCGGAAACCCAGTTTTGGAAATCGTTGTTTGTTGATGGCGAAGCGACAGAAAACTCGGTTTTACATCCTGGGACGCTGCGTCTCCATGCTATTGTGTTGGCACGATCATTCTATTTCAGACTGATTTGAGTTCTAAAGACAAAAATTTCCTTGGAAATTTTGGAAAAACAAATCTGGGTTCCAAGATTCGGGTGGAAATGAAAGAGACGAGGAATCTGAAGAAAGGTCAAGAAATTCAAAGCGCTGCAAAACAGGATCTAACTGTGAGGTAAGATTAGGATTAGCCGTAGAGTTAGGAGTTTCAGAATTAGGATGGATTGGGTCAAGGATTCAGGGGCAATCATTTGTATGCCAAAACCCAAGGAGCAAGAGTGTAAATAACAAAATTTTGCTACTTCCAAAATTTGTTTTCTTTCTCCTGAAGTTAGTCTAGGTAAATACTTTTGTTCCTTTTTTCCTTTTATATGATTGTATATTTCATAAAGACAAGGTATTCACTTTAACTAACGTAAAATTATATATTTTTCGTAGTTTTATAATTTTTTATATAATAAATATTTATTTAATTTAATTATTATTTTATTTAATTAAATTATATATATATCAACTCTTGAATGAGTTAAAAGCATTAAATTGTTTGTTCGGTAATTAAATATATAAGAAAAAAATTATTATCGATTGGTATAATAAAAATATTAAATTAATTTAAAATTTTATAAATACTATAAATATAATTTATTATTAAATTTAATTATCGATTTATTAAAATATTAATCATATTAAAAATTATAAAATTATATAAAACTCTTTTTAGTTTCTGTGGATGATCTTCTTTTATAAATATATAAAATTAACAAAATTGTGAAAGGTTGTTAAAATTATCAAAATTTATAAAAATTATATAAAAGTTATCAAGGATATATTAAAAATTATTAACATTATACAAAAAGTTATTTGACAATACTAAAAATTATTAAAATTATATATATAATTCTTAAATTCATTTTAAAAAAATATCAAAATTATATTAAAAACTATTAGAATCAATTTTCAAAGTCATATTTAAGGTAACTAAAAAAATATTAGAGGTTATTATATATTACACTATATAAAAAATTATATATTTATTATTATATTTATATTAAAATCATTCAGGATTAATACGATGCTTTTTTAATTAAACATATATAAGTATTTAATTTAAATTCAAATGATATTAAACTATATGTATAAAAGATTAATAGATCCATTTGAAAACCCATCAAAATTATATTAAAAAAAATCTTTCAAATCATATTAAATGTTATTTATATTATAGGATATTAAAAAAAATAATGAATTCATAGTTACTTATAAAATATTTATTTTCAAATTATTTCTCATCATATTTAAGATTATACGAATATAATACGTATAAAATTAAAAAATATAATATGAATATATTTTTAAAATTTATCTAATATGAATTATTAACGTATCAAAATTAAAATAAATATAAAAAATTTTAAACATAATTATGATATGATAAAATATATAAATATGATATAAAATAGCAGTCCTCATGTTTTTATTTGATGCATTGTGATATGGGGCGATAGCTTATGTTGTGTGGTTTTATTGGTTGCTTTAAGATAAGATGATTCCAGCAGTAAGGATTCAGATGAGTCACGAAAATGGCGAAGCAGCTTGTATATTTGACAGTTATGGTGTGACTATGATGTGGTTATGATTAAAACAGGCAGGGTAGGGTTGTCAGTTATGTCTATCGACGTTATGAGTTTGGGGGTTTTTTAGATCATAGGTGCAGTGAAGGATGGAGATGAGTGTCTGACAGGTTGACTTTCAATTATTCCGACTAAATGGATAAAGTATACAACTTATGCTAAAAGCTACAAAAATTTCATTCTTGTAAAATATTATTTATAGACCTATAACTAAGCATTGTGCAGGAGGCGATAAAACATGATTTTAGAAATGCAGAAACTGCCTGAGTTACAATAAAGTTACCCAAATTTGAAAAGATAGTGATTCGATTCATTGCATTGCAACTGCATTATTTTAGGTATGTTACGAACTAAATCTAGCAGAATGTTTGCCAAAAGGCTTTTATGCTCTCGTAAGGTCCAAGTTTTTCTGGCTTTTTGGGCCTTTAGATGGTTTGGGGAGGATATGCCCTCTGAACCAGGTTCCTTTGGACTTAAAGTAAAGAATGTAATTAGGACTTGTTCCATGCGTTATTGAAAGGCACAATAATTAGGCACAGTTATTTTTTCTCATTACTTGGCTTAAAAATTGGTTGTATAGAGGCTTCTGTATGTTGTTACTGGTGGCTTCTATTTCTACATGTCAGATAGTGTAGCAAAGCTGGCTTATAAGGAAAATTGATTTCAGGCTGAGTGCATGGGTAATAATTTGATTTTAATTGAGCATGACGGTTAAAATTGTTATTTCATTGGCATTTGCAATTGAACATAATAATTAGGCAGGTCTTTTTGTATCATTTTTCTTGCTAATCACCTCACATCCATGTCGAAGCTAAATGTTTATATCATGCACCGTAGGAAATCCCAAGATGTCCAAATATCATGTTGATCTTGGTAATCATAACTTTGCATCTGTAAATATATGGAATTAGCTAGAGCTTACAAGCAATTGGCTACATTGTCTGATCATTTCCTTTTCAATCAGCATAACTTTTCGTTCTATTTAGTTGTACTTGCCCCGGTTGCTTTTTCCTGTTGCTGGATTTTTACATGTATACTTATCTGTATCTATACGTTGAATGTAAATTTTCTTTTATATATATATATATATATATATATTGCTTAAAAAAGAGTTAATTTTTGTTGGGTCTCATTGGCTTGAGGGCTCTTTCCAATTGTTTCTATGAGTATTGCTATTTATTTTGTATTGTTCCTTTTACCCTAATTATCATCATCTAATTGATCCATTTTCGCATATAATTACATATTATTCTGGTTTCTGCTTTATTCTAAGACAACAGATATTGTAACTTACTGCTGTTAAAATTGATATCGCAGAGTGTGCAAATTAGATGAAATTTTATTTTTTGATTATGGTAGAATTTAAATAGTACTGTTCATTTAAGTATTATTTTTCTGTCTCACCAGTGGCCAAGAGAACATCTTGTTTGATGATCCAACTGCTGAGGTCCAAGGACTGACATCTTTAATAAAGCAAGACATTACTGCACTTAATACTGCTGTAGTGGACCTCCAACTGCTTTGCAACTCACAAAATGAAATCAGGAATATTTCAAGTGACACCACAACCTATTCGACTGTGGTTGTAGATAACCTAAAGAATTAACTAATGAGCGTGACTAAAGAGTTTAAAGAAGTCCTCACCATTGAGAACGGAGGTAGTTTGAATGTTGTGGTAGAAAATTATTGTTTTATAAATGTTTATATTTCCTTTGTGTCATTGCCATTGCCCTATCTGAATTGTGGTGTTCTTTTATTCTTGTATTCTTGCAGAATATGAAGGTTCATGAGAATAGAAGGCAATCGTTTACTTCAACTGCTTCAAAAGATTCTACAAATTCTTTTATTGGCTGGCTATCACTGGCTACTTAATCAGCAACTCCATCATCATCAAGTCCTCTCCCTTGGTCTAATAGTTCGATATCATCATCCCAGTTATTTCCAAGGTATAACTCCTAGAAATCCCCTTTTTTTTTTTTTTTTTCTCTTTCTATTTGAACAGCAAGGAGATGCGCCTGCAGTCATGCTATCAACTTTATCTTGTTATGTATCTATTGCTGTATGTGAACTACTTTATATGCTTCCATGTAAAAACAAATTATTATAGTTTCTTTTAGCTCTCAACGGTTAAGTCTATGCAAAATTTTCCATGTTTATTACCTGTTTGAAGTGCATAAAAGAAAGAAGAGCAAACAAAAGAAATGTTCTTTGATTTGGATGTTGGTGTCATATAGGTCGATACGATTAGTGGCATTTGTTAGTAAGATCATGTACTTGTCCTGTTTTTGTCTGCGGCTTTCTGGTAGCATGTCTCTTGACATCTTTAGAAACATAACTTTTCATTTAATCATGAGTCTTGATTTAACTGGTTAGTTGTATTTCAAATTGTGTAGTAAATTCTCACTGAATAAGATTTAGGTGTTTCAGTTTACATCTATGACTTCAAGAACAGGATCAGAAAAGAACAGTTTCCTACCATCTTGTTTAATGTTTTTTTCCTTCACAGCAACCATGTAGATAGGGAGTCTCAGCCTTTATCACAGCACCAGCAGCAGCAACAGCTCGAGCGGTTGGTTGCCCTGCAACATGGCTACATGCAGGGTTGAGCTGAAGTGCTTCTTAATGTGGAGTCAACAATTCATGAACTAAGCAATATCTTCACACAACTAGCAACCATGGTTTCTCAACAAGGGAGGTTGCAATCAGGTTTATTCATTACCTCAATTATTTCTTGATTTTCCTAATCAGCAATGGCAAGAATATGCTTGAAATTGGATAGGATTTTATGCTAACTTTTGGTTGTTACATGCGTATGCTAGGATTTTCCTTGCTGCTATTACTAGCCATGTTGTTCCAACTCTTTAGTATTCTTAAAGTATTTATGTCTTACCCATATTTAGAAATGGATATACGGATATAATCCTCTAAATACATAGAAAACTTTAAAAAGAAGTTAAACGTACATGCATCCATTACTCACACCTGAGTCCTAGGAACAAAGATTACTGGTTCTTGAGCTTGGAGGCAAAAGGAATATTAGATTAAACGGTGCTTAATTCCTCCAAATCATTGAATGCATAATGATAAAGATAGTGTTTTGAGTTTTGACCCCCTTTTTTATGCCTCATATCATATCTGCAATTAGGCTCGTTTTTGTTTGGTCTTACTTTTAAATTATGGTAGGAAAGTGGCCACGTTCAAATGTATTGTGCTTGTTTTGTTGGACTTGGATAAATTCCATGGTTTGCCAGATGAGGGGTCTGGTTTGGTTTGGTTTGGGTTTGCGCTTATCATCAGGGCTGGTACACTGCTTTGGTTTTGGTTGGCAGGATTGACGAAAACATGGATGAGACAGTAGCAATAGCAAATGTTGAGGGGGCACCGAGCCAGTTGGTGTGATACCTTAACAATATTTAATCCAACCGTTGTTAATGATCAGGATATTCTTTTTATTGATTGTATTCCTCCTCTTTTTCTTATTTTTTTTTGGAATAAATAAATAATAAATATATTGAAATTGAATATAAAAAAACAATTAAGCTTTATTATTCTGCGTTAGGATTCAGAATGTCTTATCGAATTTTGTTAAAAAAAAAAATAGCGTACTTGGACTCTATAAATATGTAAACAAATTATAAGGTGGATGATTGAGATTGAAATTAGTGTCGCGTTATATCAATTGAGTTGGTGAAATTAAAGTGTTAATATTGTATTAGTAAGTGTATTAGTGTCAGGTTCCCTTCCAATTTTTTTTAACATATGTAATTATTATTATTTATTTTACAATTAATAAGTGTATTTTACGTGTATGAATGATAATGATGGGTGTATTGAAAAAGTGATGGATTGAATTTGAATATGCAAAAGAAAAATTTACATTCGTTAAAAAATTTAATTAACGAAGAGAAAGGTCAACTAAAATCATTAAATACTGATTAAGGCAATTTATATAAAAAAAATAAAGTGTAAATAATGTATTTTTTTATTTTATAAATGTAATGCGATAAATGCATATCTTACATTAAATAAATAAAATTTTTAAAAGATTTTTGTAAGTTGATTAAAGATTATTTATTTACCATTTTATGAAAGCTTTTTATATTTTTAAATATATTATCTTCATACCTGGCTAATCGTGATAGTTAAAATTTTTTAATTTTAAATAATTGTTTATAATCACGAATCCAATAAAAAAATGGATCCCAAGTCGCAAGTAATAGAAGCCACGTGCTGAGATATGATAGGCGTGTGATACTCTGACTCTGATCTACCAGCAGTAGCCCTGGTTCTTCTCTTCTAGCTTTTTCTAAAGAATTAGATGACAGAGCCAGTAATATTTTTTTTATTGTAATATTGTAATTATTTATTTATATTAAAAAGTATACAAACATTATTTATTTAAATTCAAAAATTATGTAAAAAATTTTAAGTAATATTTTAATAAATTTTATATAATTTTAAATTTTAATTAATTAATTGTAATATGATTATTATGGTAGATATCTCCTAACGGCAGAGTACAGCTTTCAGCATTTTCACGAGACGCTGCCCCACCTGAATTCAAACAATATGAAAAAATATATTTATATTATTAGCGGGCTTTTGAATTTGAATCTGGTAACTCGTAACGGTTGAATCCTCCCTTTCCTTCTTTACTGCCCCCCCCCTCCGGCCTTCCCTACCATTCCCCACCTCTCTCTCTCTCTCTCTCTCTCTCTCGGTCTCGCTCCCCCTTAGCTATGGCTTCGTTGAATCCAGGAATCCTCCTAAAGCTTCTCCAATCCATGAACTCTCCCACGCGCGTCACCGGCGACCATCGCTCCCCTCTCCTCCAAGTAATCGGTATCGTCCCAGCTCTCGCTGGCTCCGACCTCTGGCCCAACCACGGCTTCTACGTTCAACTCTCGGATTCCCTTAACTCCACCTACGTCTCCCTCTCCGAGCGTGACACCGAATTAATCCTCTCCAACCGTCTCCAGCTGGGCCAGTTCGTCTACGTTGACCGCTTCAATTTTGACTCCCCCGTTCCACGTGTCTCTGGCATCCGCCCCATTGCTGGTCGCCACCCTTTCGTTGGTTCCCCTGAGCCTCTCATCGCCCGCATTTCGTCTTCCAAAAGGGATTTCGTTATACAACCCGTATCCGAATCCGAATACTCCGTGGATCCGATTGCGGTTTACTTGTCTAACAAGAAATTGGAGCAACATCAAACTCCAACTGAAGACAAGGACTCGAAAATTGAAAAATCCAAAACAAGGCAGCCTCTCGCGCCTAGAGATAATGTTAAAATTAATGAAAATTTGGAGTCAGAATCCAAGGTTTCCGAACAGCCTCCACAAAGATTTTCATCACCAGCCACCGCCAAACGTTCCGTTTCAGCTGTTAAGAAAACCAATGCAGTGGTTGTTGAAAGAGATCCATCTCCGGTGGGGAAAGGGAAGAGATCTGCATCTCCGGTACCTTCAAAATGCGTGGTACCAAGCTTGGTTGCAGCGAGGGAAGAGAATAGAAAAGTAGCGAGGGAGCCGGCAATCATAGTACCGTCGAGGTATAGGCAACCTTCGCCTAACGGAAGGAAGCAGGCATCACCAAGTGCTCGAAGAGCATCGCTTTCTCCGGGAAGGAGGTTGTCCGGTGGATTGAAGGTTTCGCCGGCTGTAGGAGATTCAAAAAAGAAGATGGCAACTATTGTTGCTGGGATTTCTAAGGTGTCCGAAGCTCTGGTGGGATCGGCAAAGAGTAGTCGGAAGGGCTGGGATGAGCAGCCAGAGAAAGGTTCAGGGGAGCACAAGGAGAAAGCTTCTGTTAAGACTAAGCCGGATCTGCAAGCAATTTTGCGGACTCAGGTAAATAAATTAACTTATTTAATTTGCTAGCTCGATCAATTAATCACCAAATCCCAAAAAGAAAACAATGTTGGGGGATATGTGAAGTTGATATGCAATTTGAGTTTTGGAGAATCTTGTTATTCTCATTTCAACTTCAACGGAAAATATCCCGCAATAGGCTTTGAAGAAAGAGTGAAAATTAAAACTTCTTTTTCAATTAACCTTTTAAGATTGCTAATTAAATACAATGGATATGGAATCAACAATACTTTGTGAATAAAAAAATAAGAATATGAGATTTCTACCTAACAGAATATCCTGTAGAATTTGATTTATATGAGCAATTGGGAATCTACGATAATTTCTGACTTCTGACATGATTTTTTTTTTCAGGCGGCCATTTCAAGACGTTTAAGTGATGTACATAGTCAGAAATCCAATGATGAAAGTTCTTCAAGCAATGAGAAGACAAAAGCTAGCCCACCCGAAGATGGTTCGACCCCAGGGGGAGTTGCGGGAATTACCATTCATGAAAAGAAATGGACTGATGGCACTGTTTCATGGGATACCATTTCTGCTGACCTTGCAAAGCTTGGAAAGGTATGGGGCTGTTTCGGAAATATCAAGAAGCTAATCAAACTCCCCTTTTGACCTTAAATATATAAAATTATGTGTTGTGCATTTCTGTTCGCTTCCCCTCTAAGATAGTGCTTTTATTTGATCAGAATTTCTTATTTAAGTTGTTGTGAAGGTTTAACTTCTTACATTTCATCTTTAATGTTGGGCAGATATGACCAAATTTCCACCCAGATTGGTATACAGTTAGCAAACACATGTTACCATTGGTTATTCGAAAGCCTCAAACTCAATGCTTTTGAATCCGTATCGTCCTTTCGTTATAAACATGCAGCTACCATGCTATGACTGTGTACAGGAACTAGCATGGCCATTTATGATTTATGCGTGCTTATCACCATAATTGAACTAGTATAGCACATGCTCTAAACAGTAGAGAAATGCCCTTCAAATTTCATTTAATTAGATTGTTATGATCCAAAAGGATAGATTTAAAAATGATGCTGTCCTGTGAAGTGAGGTCCATTGAGGTTTGCAATGCTGTCATTGTGCACTTAGAAACTTTGGAGTATATATTAAGATAAAACTATTATACATTGGAGTTTTGTCCATAATCGACAGACTCTAGTTTGTTTTCAATTATTTATGTCTTTAATCTGCATAAATTTTGCATCTTTTTTTTTTACTTGGATCGAGAACATAATCCTAGGATCTTTTTAATTGCATTTGATCAACAGTGTGCAGATGAATGCGGAGAAACCTAAACTTCAAAGATAGACAAATCTAAGTAATTATTCCAATGATTTACAGAGATGTAACGAAAATAAAATATTTTATCTGAAATATTGATTCGTAACGTAGCTGATAATTAAGCCTATATATGTGTAAAGCTAAATTCTTGCAAACTGCATTTGGATATTCAATACTTTCTCTAATGCAGGAGGCAATGCAGAGGAAAGCTCTCGCCTCCAAAACTGCAGCAGAGGCACTGGAAGAGGCCATTGCTACCGAGTCTGTTGTCAGGAATTTAAGGTTAGGATCCATGCTAACATGCATATGCATGCAACTAGTGCCTATCACATTTAAGTGTTGCAATGTTCAGCATGTAAATGAATAATGTAACAAGTCATTTGAGGCATCTGTCTTTATTTGGTATCTCATATAGTGGGAAATGTCACCTTAATTGGTATTAATTATTTATGCGTCTATCATCCAAGCAAAAGTTAAACCAAGCATCATATTTTGTCTTCAAGACTTTTCTGTTCCTAATTTTGTGCACCTATATTTTCCAGCATGTTTTCAGAACTTTCATCCAAATCAAAGGCTGGGAATCCTTTGCCAACCATCGACCAATTTTTATCGATTTATGATGATGTTGTGAAGCATACCGGGATCACTGAGACCATTGCAGCTAGCCACAATTCTAACAAGGAAAATGCCTCGGAGCACTCAAAATCCTCTTCTCTATGGGTGGAAGCTGCACTGGCTACTGATCTTGAGATAGTCTCCCTTCTAACCCCTCAGAACAATGAATCACCATCAGCTCTGCAAAGACTTTTGTCCACAGGGCAATCTCATCACGCTCCACCCAAAAACCAACCCAAAGCGAGTTCATTCCCACAACTGGAATCTAGTGCTGCAATGTGGACCAGAGGTGAGGGGATGAAAGAGACCGCGCGTTTCGCACTGAACTTGAAGTCCGAGATGGAAATGTGGTTTCTTTGCTTCATCGAGGAGTCCCTGGATGCCGGGTTCCGGATGCTGGGGGAGTGTGCTTCTGGGGGTGGTGGTAGTAGTAAAGCATTATTACCTTTGGACTGTGGCTCCATTGCAGCAGTTTTATCACAATTAAAACGGGTCAATGATTGGTTGGATCGGGCAGTCTCAAACGGGGATGAGCCATTGATGGACAAGGTTGAGAAGTTGAAGAGAAAAATCTATGGCTTTGTCATTCAGCATGTGGGAACCACTTTCGACAATTCCTCCCATCTTTCTTCATCTTGATGATTCGCTTTTGCCTTGATGATTCGCTTGCTTGTTTAAAGTTAAACAGGAACGTTCATTTGTCTTTAAGTTATTCAGTTTCTGCGTAAAGTTGATCCCTCTGTGTAACTAATGCAGATAGCATTATTTTGTCTATGTTGTCTTAATTTGTTTAGCTAAAACCCTTCTCCGGATTTGAGCTGTAATTGAGCCGAGTAAAGTAAGAAATTTTAGTTGTAATTCGTCGTCTTAAGTTAAACTAGTAAGAAATTTAAGCTTTAACCCGAAATTTATGCGTTGAAATTCGATGCGCTCGATTAAGTTTTATTTTTTTTTAAATTTAACTTGATTTAAAATTAAAATATTTGATTTTATGTCGTTACTCTAAATTTAATTATTTGTATTCGAATTTTAAATTTGAATTAAAATTTTTTTAATGTGAATTAAAAATAATAAAAATATATATTAAAATAATAATAAAAACTTAATTAAATTTACTGGCTATTTGAGTTAAATATTTAGATACTCAAACTTAGTTCATTCAATAAATCAAGCTACTTAAGTTTGATGTCAATTCAGATAATAATAAAACTGAATTAAATATTTTTTATTGGACAAACACAAATAAAAATAACTTACTAACAATTGTATC
>JBBYHM010000025.1:155175-196277 GCA_038381775.1 Adansonia rubrostipa | reverse complement strand
CGAATATATATATATATATATATATATATAGCAGGCTTTAGTTGTCAGAAGTAGGGAGGGAGGGACGTCAGCTGATTGAGGTCAGGAGCGGAGCATTGTATTTAGATTTTTTGCATCGGCTATGGGGTCTTTGGTCGTGTTTGTTATTGTTGGCATCGTGGTCCTTTATGCCATAAGTCTATATGTTCTGAATTTCAACCAATTAGTGAGAATAATATATAAACTCTTCTTTATGCCCATGTATGTCAGTACACTTAAAAAGTAATGCTGCTCAAGTCCAGGATCTTTGGGCTGGCTGGCATCCTTAATGGGCTTGAAAAAGCAGTCAGCTGACCCTGCTTAGTCATCTGATACAAGTTGAGAAGCAGCGCACATCTGGTTTTTCTCAAATCTTAAATCTTACTAGATTGATTTATGAGCAGTTCCGAATGACAAATAGGACTAGAAAGACTTGGGCTTCTGGTAAACATGAAAATAATAACAAAGTGGACCGAAGCTCAACCCGAACAATCAGCCTCTAATTTGCTGGTCTACAATTGGTGGTGTATGCTATTTCGTCTCAATCAATTTATACTGTTACTATTGAACCAAAATAAACCAACTTTTTTGATTAATAGAAATTCATTAATAATTAGATGAATATCTGTTATTGAAAAAAAATCAAGAGCCTTAACTTAAGTCAATAAAGACCAAGAAAGTTGACTCAAGAACAAATTTTATTTAATTTTTTAAATATTAAATATTATTTTATATTATTTTATTAAATATTAAATTTGTTAAATTAAGGTTCCGTCAGAAAATTCAAACCTAAGCATTAATCGAGAAGCGATGAGCTAGGCTTTCTTTTTGCACTATTACAAATACGAAAATAATAAAAAAAGTTGAATTTAGTTGTCAATTGCTCCTATCGGAAATAAGATTAACTACGGATTTGAGTCATGTGCATACGATTTTATAAAAACGTATGATTCTCTCGATTTAAATCAGGCAGGTTTTGAATTCTTTTATTTCCAAACAATATATACAAAAAAATCTGCCAATAGTCAAAGTAATTAGTGAAACTACAGGAGATACTTATAATTAGTTTATTTCTCTTCTATCTCTCGTCTATCAACGCAATTGGACCATTAGAAAAGTAACTTTTTTTTATTGTTATTTTCACTACTTTTTTTCATTATAGTGAAGATATATAGAAAGCAAAAGCTCCCACATCGCATATAAAAACAATTATTTGTGAGTAACAAAATGAGTTGTTCCATTATTTATTTTATGTAAAAGATTTTTCTTTTTAAAAAAAATCGATGAAAAGTGTTATATTTTAGTTATCCATTTCATTTTTAATTGAGCATTGAGTATTTTTTATGCAAAAATGCTTTTAATTTCTGTTTTGTAAAAAAAAAAAAAAAAAAAAAAATTGTCCAGAGGGCTTTAAGGTTCCAACATATGATATCAGCGGTACAATCACGCCTTGCCCATAAGCAGATTTGTGAAAGCACTAAGTATTTGTCTAATCGGGCTGAGGCAATGCGCCACTGTCTGAATTGGACTATTGTCAATTGACAATGCACCGTCAAATCACAATTGATTGACCGTACGATAGACGCTCAAACTATGCAGTAAGTTTCTGAGAGATTTTCCTATGATTTCAAATTTAATTTAGTTCAATGCTTAGTCTCTGAAATGATTAAACATGGAAAGGAAAACGTTCAGTAATTTCATTGTTGTTTGACGAAACATAAAAATAAAATAAAAATCATAGAACCTCTGAAATTGTCTTGAAAAGAAGTATAGTTTTTTTTCATGTTCTGGTCATCTGGCATGGTGTATAAAATATACATGGCGGGCCGTGTCTTATATTTATTGACTGCAAAGCAGAGCATAGCATAGCAGCATTTGATGTTGTATTACAGGAAGCACAGCATGCACGCGCAAACACACATACTCATATGCCACTTTCCATGTTTTTGGGAGTGCCAAACACGCGCCAAATCAATGACTTTTCGCGTGCTCCATTTCGGGCCAAACCTCATAAACAAAGGCTCCGCCCCTTTTCAGTCGCTTGGTAAGAAAAAAAACCCTACTTAGCCTTCAATGGACAATGGAGTTGTCCCTATCGGTGTCGGTTCCGAGCACACACAATAGGGCTCAATTGTTATGGCGGTGGATTATACAAGCACTAATACCAACCATACATCCACATCATTCCAACCAAGAGTGGGGTAAATGAAAGCTGCTCTTAGCCCTTGCCAGCATGTTTACACAAAGTGGGGATGCGCCCAAAAGAACACTTTCCTAATTTTCAGGGGTTATTACTCCATTTAGGCAATAGGTTAATCCTTAGCTTAGGAGGTGGGCAATTGCTGTCCCTGGCCGAGGGTGGTCGGATGAATTTTCGCCTTGGGCTACTACTGCCAAGTTAACGCCAGGCCGTGCTCCTCATATCTTTTCAAAAGTCAGTTTCAATTGCTCTTATCCTGAAAATGGGCTCTCATGGCTCTGACCCTGCTAGCTTTCTTGCTTCCTTTTGGTGAATTGGCTTTTCTATCTTTTTCTTTTATCATAACTTTTCACTGTATTTTTTTTTAAAATGTCCACATATAGTTACTTTGTGTATGTGTCTTTGAAATGTATAATCTGTTATCTATTTATGTAACTATCTATCATAAAGCTTTAGGTAAGTAATCATCGTTATATCTCCTTCGCCACTTTTTTTGTTTTCCCATATTTATTTCCCTGTTAATTACTTTACTGATTTAAACGAGCATGAGTATTAACCTTAGATCTTATGGGTAAATGAACCATGATTCTACAAAATTTTTTAACCCAAATTTTTTATGAAGCACTCATTAGTTTTAATTTAACTGTATGTAACATATATACACGGACTGAATGTTTATAATTTTTAACTTGTATTAATACTAGATTTGAAGTATAGAAATGAGAAAATAACATTAAAGTATTATTAGATTTTTCATGATATTAAGGAATAGACATGACATGAGTAGATATGCTTGTATATACATCATACATGCATTTAGACATGTTTTCGAATTTGGGATTATTAATTCACATTTAAAAATATCTACTACACATGCATGGAAGTGATTTCGCTACCTAACGAAACAAAAAAAACATTGGTATTTGTTTTTTTTTCTTGCATATTACAAATATTTAGTATAAAATTGGGGGGGGGGGGAGAGGAAGGGCACTTATTACAGATTGAGACACATCATGCCATGGCTCATCATCTTGAAAGATACGAAAATTCAATTTGAAACACATAATAAGGGGGAACATGAATGTATAAAGGAGGCCCTGATGGTAGGGTAAGGGTGGATGATGAGAGAGGAAGAGGGAAGAGGGGAAAAAAAAATGAGTAGGCTCTAAGTTCATAAAAACTTGGAACAGGACATGTTCTGCAATATGGAGAATATGGCATAAATATTGGCAGTAGGACAAGATTAGGAAGCAATTGTCCTTTTCTATCCCATTCCCATGTTGCCCTGCATTGTTTGATGAATTGATGGTATACTCTTATATTCAAAGAGAAAATAACCCCAAAACCCTTAATTTATTGCTTTGCTACGACGACTGCAGGAAACCTTCATACCTTTCTCCCTCAGCCTGGTTGTTATATATGATCTATATTATGCTTTAACACTATCAATCTTTTGTCTAATTCATTGAAAAGTTCAACTTGCTTTCTTTTGATCATTTTCATTTTTCCCAACTATGACTCCAATTAATTACTAGTGTTGCTTCAAGGTTGATAGATATGAATCATAGTAATTAATTATTAGATAGCAACCAACTAGGCAATATATTGATTAAAAATGTTAAAATTTTAAATTAGATAATCAAGATTCAATATATTAAGGTTTCAAATATATACATATATATATATATATATATATATATATATATATTGGTTATTAATTTATGCTCTACCCAAAAGGGTTGCTAATCAGAATGCTACCGGGTCTGTTTAATAGCATGTCATTCCATGGATTGACACTCAATACTAGCTGGTGGGGGCACTATGAATAAGTGAATAAATAAATAAGATGGCAAAGTGTTTTTTTTTTTTTTTAAAAAAAAAGAAATGTAGAGTATACAGGGTTGTAGGTAACAAAGTTTTTTATTATTGTATAGCTTAGTGTTATCATATGAAATCCATTTTTGGTTCTTCGGAGTTCAGAAGAAGCGGTTGCTTGCATTGCATAGGGGAATCACCGTTCACCAAGAAATCCCTTTGATCTGTAACTAGTAAAGAGTAGACAAGATGGAACTGTTGCAATTGACACGAAAAGACGTTAATATGCTACATCACTTGATAGGTAAATAATACAAACTTGCATTGGTTTTTCTAATTTGAGTTAGTTTGATTTAATTTAAATTGTTATTTATTAAGTGAAAAAATATTTTTATTTAAATTTAATTTTAAAAATATATAAATTATTACTTTAAATAATGATATGAATTTTTAAAGTAATCCAAATCTAAGTAAGAAAAAATAAAAAATTCAAACCATAATCCTGTTTTACCTATACACAATGCTCTTGTATGCAAAGATGGCTTTGTCTGCCTCACTACAATTTTTCACTTTTATTAGTGCTCTAATAACTTCCCATTCCAGACATGTCAAAAAGAAAAAAATGTAAGCTTACATATTTACCCAATGTACTATTTTTAATCATATTTATTTTATTAGATTAGAAATGCAAAAAAAAAAAAAAAATTACAATCAATGAATTAAATCAAACAGATGAACAAATTAGCATATTGTTAAATAAATTTGACACTAAATTGATGATGATATATTAATCTATAATAATATCAAAGTTCAATATTATTAATGAATCACTCTTTTCTTACGAAAAAAGAAAGAACAACATTTGTTCAAAAGTTTTGCAATTAATGATTCTCAGTACATACATAAAAAAGAGGCCAAACATGAATCTTGTCATGTAAGGATACAAGAAAATATCCATGTAAGAATGCAAACTCAATCAAGTGAACACTATTGTAGTTGAACAAAAGGTTAAGGCTTAATTCTTCCGCATTTTTTTTGAGGGGGTTAAAGAAAAGCGGTAAGAACCACTTAAGACAAGTAAATATATCTTTTACTTCTCTTTTGAAATTTATTATTCCTATTATTAAAGAAAAGGAAGTATTTTGGGAATTGGTGATTGCATCAAAATCCTAAATAAAATTATTTTATTGAAGACTGCATAGCATTAGCATTAGCATTATCATTAGCATTAGCAGAGCAGACAAAGACATGGCCGTTGTAGAGAGAGACATAAATAGACAAGGATGGTTTTAAAGGGACAAAACACATGCCACGAAAAATGTAGTTACGTTGGGTTTAGTTTTCTTTCTTTTCTTTATTTTTTTTTCAAATAAAAAATAAATAAATATACTACAGTAGAAACAGAAATAGTATAAAAATATATATGATTAACTGACAACTTTTATAAACGCTTAATAAAAAATTTTAATATTATTTTATGAAATATTTTATATTAATATATTATTTTTGTTATATTTTAAAACAATCATCACTTATAATTTTTAAATATTACCTTAACAATTTAATTACTGCAGAAGGCAGTGAATGAAGTAAATTTTTTAAGTGGAAAAGAGAAAACACTGCCCCTGTCCCTGGATTCACGAGGGATTTGGTCTGTGGATTCCTTACATCCTATCACAATGCCGGAGGTTGTTGTATTCCAACTCAATATTAACACTCACTCACTGTTTTCTTTTCTCTTTTTATGGATTTTTTTTTTTAGATTCATGCGATTTCCTCCGCTCTATTATATTTCCAAAGCTTGCAGCTTTGTCAGCTTTGTACGTCAATCAAAGATGAGAATGATCCAATTAGGCCTCAGTCACGTTGGCAGTAACAATGAAAAAAAAAATCATGAGGCATGACTTCTCCATGATTATCTTTTCTTTTTTACTATGCCAACTTGGAAGAATGAGTCATCTAATTACTAATAGATAAGGTTAGGAGGATGCTTTGAATCTTAATAAAGTACTATTTTGTATTTGTTTTTATTCTGTCATTAAAAATTTTGTGCAGCGATAAGTACAATTTGTATGTATAACTTTTCTTAGGATAAGAAAAAAAAGAAAGTTAGGAAGAATATATAGATTTTATCATTAGGTCACACTTAATTACTGAAATCAATCACATGATAACTAACTTTACTTAGCTAATTAGATCTTCAATTTAATCAAATATGTGAATTTTTTTTATTTGTTTCTTCTTTCAAACAAATAAAACGTAGTCTTGGAAATTTTGAACAATAACGAAAGTTAACGTAATACCAGCAGCAATTAAAATTTGTGATCATTCTAAGTTTTCTTGAAATTAAGATTTTATAAATTTTGATAGTGATAGGAATTATTTTACATCGTGATTATCTACTAGTGAAGGATATTCAATTGCAACTATGGTACCGTCATCAGATAGATGAACATATTAACTTACTCTAAAAAAAAAAAAGTGTTACGGCCAAATAAGTTACTCCTAAAATTTATTAAAATTATAAAAAGATGAATACAGTAACTTTGAAGGAGGGGGGGGGGAGAGCAGGCAGGCGTAGTTTGATGTGATTGAACGAAAGGTTGTATGTTTAAGTAGGCTGAGTACAAAATTGGAAGGAAGGTAAATGATGGTTGAGACGTGGCAGTTCATGATTTGATTTAGCGGTTTTTTATATGTAAATCTAAAAAGACAGTACGGAGCTGCTCTGCGAACGATCCGTCACACCGTTGATTGCGTGGACGAAAACTGGTTTTGACCCTTTTTTTATCAAGTTTAAATTTTAATTAAATTACAGTATAAATTGTATTTTTCTATACTGATTCAATTATATATAAGATAAAAGGATGCAATTTATGATTCCATTGCTAAGATTGCATAAAATATAACTCAGATTCCATCGTCACCGCTCATCCAAAGGTTAGATGCATAATCTGATAAACTCCAATCTCAAAAACAAAAAAAAAAAACTCACGCTCATGCATACTTAATTTGATAAGATTACCCTTCGATCACTTGTTTAATTAAGTTGCTGAAATATTGAAATTTATCATCTCAAGGGAATTGGATAATAGTGCACGTTGATTATTCTTTACAGCTGAACCAAATAAATAAACTAAAAAGACGTGAGTATTATTGGCCGTAAACCTTTTCTACCATTTTTGTGTTTTTCTTTTTCCTGAGCTAAACATATGAATTTGTTCGGGCAGCCAACTTTGGTGTGAAAACAGTGTCCTCCATTGAAAAGATATGAATTTTTAATGAATTGGCTACCCTTTGTTGATAGTAATTTGTGATTTGATGGTTTGCCTCTTTTCAACTCATAATGAAAATTTTGATTTTTTTTAGGTCAATTAGAATAAAGCTAAGATCATCTAATCGTTATCCTAAGATCCTTCACAAAGTTGAAACTTGAAACAATTCTTTTTTGGGGGCATGCGCATCCGCATGCAAATTTGCCACATAGTCAACGAAGGATCTCTTGCTTTCATTGCTTCCCCATCTAATTAGTGCCCATTTTTCCGACCCTTATAAAAATAATAAAGAACATATTAATGGAATTATTATCATGTTAATGGGAACTTAGACCCAATTTCTATAAATTATCTATGGATTTGGCATTGAGTTTCTATGGATTCTTCAAGGCTTTCATCATGAAATTAAGTTAAAGATTTATTTTTCTTTTCCACTCCTTTCGCACATTATGCCATAAATGGAATTACATGTGGACATAGTACTCCAAAGATGGCTAAAAAAAATAAATAAATATTTGTTTTGATTGTGGGGGTGAGTTTAGGGTTTAGAGGTTAATGATAAGAGAAGATTTGATACGGTGGTTGGAGAGGGATTTGCGTGGAAATTATCATTGACCTTCAAACATGTAAATTGATCACTTTCTTTTTTTAATTGCTTTCAAGATTTCCTTCCAATTTTTCTCTCAAAAAATGAGGAAAAACAATCGAGTCCAACTATATATTGTCAATTATTTTATTGGCATATGAGTCCAAAATTATGATCGACTTTCAATAGACTTTGCTTTACCATTCCAAACTTCATTTCAGTGCATGCTTTCATAACTATATCAGTACTAGGGTTTGATTTGTTATATGAATTTTTTTTAATAAAAATTTGATGCAATTTGATGTACCTTTATGTCTTTCCCATTTTCGTTTCCCCTTTAATTTTTTATTACTAACTAATCTTGGCACACATCGGTTCTTTCAAACTTTCGGAGACAGTTAGATGCTACAATTAATTAACAAATTAATTGACTGTAGGGAAAAGTTTAATAAGACTCCATGGAAAAGATTAATACAACTGTATAATGCTACAACTAAGCTGGGCACAAATAAATTTCTGTGATAATATAAATTAATAATAATTAAAATTTTTTTATTGAGAATAATTCAAAAATAGATAAATTTCTCAATCTTTCGGGTCAAATAGTGCTAGTTAACGATTTTATTCTCTAATTTCTCCTTTTAAAGCTTCACTTTTATATCGGTTGCATCTAAGTCTGACCAAAGGTAGAAAATGAACATGCAATTATCAACAATTAATCAAAGACTACGTACACATATCTTCCTCGAAGTATTCAATTCTATTCCTCGCCCTCCTCCTTGTTGGCGTGTAAGAGTAAAAGGATCACAATTAATTCCTCAAAATATGTTAATTTTTTTTAATCTAAACTATCAAATTGGATGCTAATTCCTCTCTCCCTTTTTGTGTCTTAGTACATAGAAGAGAAACATTTAACCTACGTGGTTTTTCTAGTACATTTGGATTGATTAGTTAGTTTTGGTCTTGGAAGTCAAACGGATTAAGCATATGAAGAAAGTTTTTATCTCACCTCATTACGACTCGAATCTAAAACTTAGGTACCGTTTTTGTTCCCAATTACATAAATAAAACGCATTTATTCTCTCTTTTGCATGGAGGCAAGCATACACGCAGGTTCACATCAATCAATGGTGCTGCAAAGCCATCAAAATTGATTTTATATTTATGCCTGTCAATAGGAATTTTAGAAGGGGAAAACGAGTGAAAAAAATAGGGTTGCTTTGCTCGTTTAGGAAAAGGAAATCGGTCCTTTCCTAGTTAATCAAACATTGATTTTTTTTCATTAATGGAGCTATTATTGATGCATTACATTGATAAATTAATTAATTTATTAGATGATATACATTTAAAGTTAGAAATACATTAACTTATCTTGATTATCATTTATGAATCTTGTTGATACAACAATGTCGGGTGACACATGGAGAGTTGACCAATGCTTTGCTAATGGGCCTACAACACAAAAAAAAAAAAAATTAAAGAGTATCAGAGTTTATATTCTAAAGCGCACTTTAATACTTAAGTAAATAAAAGTTGGAAGTAAAGAGATAAGCAAAGTAGGGTTCCATTTGTTTATCTTACTTTTAAGTAGGTCATTGTACCTTTATATAGAAATTACTGAGTGTTTTTCATTATTTGAGTTTCTTTGAAATTACTAGGGTATAAACTTTCTTAGATAAATATCAAGTATATCTTAGATATTATTATAAGACATTATGATCTCAGGTATAGATAGGTAAAACAAATCTCAGTAACTAGCTATGCATTTACATGAGTGTCCTTTTGCTTGTAAAAAGACATAGTAGGAACATCACATAGATAATTTGTTATTAGTTTTTAATAAAATGTTTAATCAAAGTAATTTTAATTATTCTACGATGCAATTAATAGGTCATAATTTTTGAGCTACCCCCTAAAGATCAATGATGCAAATTGAGCAAGGAAATTTGACAAACTTCTATTCCAAGTGCAATGAATATTTGTTCATTTAAATGTTATGACATCCTAACTTAAATTTTCAACTTGGTTAATTAGAGCCCAATCAGAAACATCTTTGCACTTCTGACGAAAGGATGTCTAATTACCACAACCCACCAACTGCTTCTAAAGCCAAAAACAATGCTATAATTCGGTTTTGATATAAATTGCTACATAAATATCCGTTAGATATAATCAAATCTATGCAAACTCCTTAGGGCAAGCTGCTTAAAAAATCAGAGAAAAAAAAAAAGAAAAATGATTTGAAAGGTTAGTTTGTCTAATCTAAACATGAAATTAAACCTCTTAACTTTTTGTTACTTTTTGTTTCTTTGTATTTTCAAGTCAAGACACCGTTTGTCACAAAAAGAAAAAATTGAACACTATAGCGGGGTTTATATACTTACGTTTTTAATTTGGATTTTTCAAGGGCGCGGGCACATGGCCCCAGCATGTCTTGGGTGTATTAGGACAGGACAGGACAGGATTAGGAAAGGCGCCTTTGAGTGGGTACCCAATGTAAGTGCTGGGTCAACTAAACCATATTGTTTTGCCCACCTCTTCAACCTCAGGCAGGACAGGGAGAAACCCTAAAATAGAGAGACTTGTTCCCATGTGCACCAATTCAATATTAACATTCCAAAATAATAACCCTGCCCACCAGCCCTTTCCTTTCCCTTTGTGCTTAATTCCTCTCTTTTTCTTCACACTCCTAAAAACCAATCTCCTTGGGAACTCCCTTCCCCATATTCTACTCTTCTTATATATATATATATATATCTTGGTAGGATATAACACATTGGATGCTTGAGATATATAATAATATTCATCTACGTTTACATAGTGTATCAAAAATAAAATGGACACGAACTAACAAAATAAACTATCCATTACGTAATCCTTTTAGCATAAAAATCTACTTCGTAACAGACTCAATAGTCGTTCACATGTACTTATCTTTTACTTTTATATATCCTCTAGTATTCCTTCTCTCTGTAAACTACTCCCCTAAGTAGTTCACAAAGAACATGTGTGTGTGTGTGTGTGTGTGTGAGTGGGGATGGAAACCAACACCTTATATCTAATCCTAAAAATTTCTACAAATCCATTCCAACACAGCTTGCAGTCCTCTGTCCTCGTCGCAAACAATTGACTAATAAACAACCAAACAAACAAACAGTAGGAATTGCCAAACCTTTTCTAACAGACGACGCTGAAATCTTGAAACTTTGCTGTTGAGAGACAGGAAGATTTCGTTGTACTTGTACAGTTGTACACCCAACCTCCCCTCTCCTTTATCTTTTAATGGCTTGTTTCACGCCTGTATTTCTGTTCCTCCTTTTTTCTACAATCTAACTCTCCAATCCCTTTCTCACTTATATCCTTGTTAATGACCTCAAACTTCAAAACCCATCATCATGACAAGGAGTAACATTCAAAAATCAAACACAAGTTTAAGTTTTTGGCTTCAACTACATCAATGCGATGCTTTAATACTTTGGCTCTTGCTTGTACGTTATGAATTACTCTCATTTATATGTATAGCTTTTGTTTTTATTTTTTTATGAGTTTGTCATTATTCAGAAAAGATAACAAAGAAAAGCATGAATTTACTTCAAATAGTGTGAAAAGCAAAATGAAAAAAAAAAAGGAAAATAAAAACGACAACAAAGAAAAGAAAACGAGGGTGAAAGTTTCGTCAGAAAACACCACAAGAACTTTAAATTTATGTAGGTCGATCAATTTTGACTTTGGGCAATAATTTATTGCATTAAACTTTTGACAAAATGTATAAAATGAGCAACATGGATCATGATATGAGCAACCGGGAACGTGATTTTTACGATTTTCTTAAGTTCATGAATAATATATCAAACTTTAAAATTTTCAGAACTTCCTTGGGTTTGTTGAAATGTAAAATAAAATCAAATAAAGTAAAACGCTATTTGGAAGAGTTTTTTCACTGAATTTAGATTTTTCTCTTGGATATATATCTATATAATATTCTGTTTGCTGTAGGAAACAACTGGTTCATCATGGTATGGATAATAATTTAGAAAAATAAATTTCACTAATTAATGCCAACAAGATATTTTCATGACTTTGAAGGTTATTAAAATTTTAGAGCATATTATTTAAGATTATTGTACTGTAATTAATCCATTATAATTTATAATAATTTAATAAAATTCATCAAAATATTAAATAGAATTTATATTTATAAATAATAGACTCTTGCATAATCTCTTACTGCAATTGATTAAGATGATATAAGAAATTGTAGGTATAATGCTTGATGCCTATGAAAATTAAATATATGAATTTCAGTAAGGGGTTTGGAGGCATTACAGTGTAAACAAGTAAAATTGAAATTTATACGTGAACGAAAAAAAGAAAAAGCAGTCATTTTTAAGTTCGACTATTATCTAGAAGATCCCATATTGGCAGATACAAACAGACATTTCGTACACATGTATATATATACATATATATATTATAAACACTATTTAAGTATTTATTTTTTATATATGTAATTTAAAGATATTTGTCAACCTTAACTAAGTTATAAGTTTTAGTGGTACTTTTACATTAAATACAATAATTAATAGTTTATTTGATTAATTTAATACATCAAAAATTATAACTTCATACTATAAGTTTAGAGAGTATCCAAAAACATACGTTGTCAAAATCCTTTTTAATTTGAGATACTTCATCAACAACTCTTTTTATTATAAATACTTGGCATAGGTGAGACGTCATGTTAATTTGATAAAAACTTATTATTTTTTTATTAACTAAATTTTCATCCAAGGATAATAAATTTTTGGGTATTTTTTATAATAAATAGACAAATAAATTCTATTCTATTTATTCTATTTTATTTGTTGAAATATAGATGGACCAATGAACCCCTCACCCAAATAATAACAAGATACAAAAAAAAAAAAAGGGAAAAAAGAGAAAAATGAAAAAGTGTGTTGGAAGAACAATATATATACATTGAGGGATATGATAATAATAAATGGAACATACAAGGGTAATATTGTCTCAAAAGTTTTATGTTTATATAGAATTAAAAACAAAAAAAAAACTCCTCACGTTGACCCTTGGAATTCCAATGGCGGCCCCTATGCCGTTGGCTTTGCTTGCTTAATCTCTCTCTCTCTCTCTCTCTCTCTCTCTCTTTCATTTTTTTATCTTCTCATTTTTTCTCTCTCTATTTCCTGTTTGTAATGAAAGGCCAACAAGGGTAGCAAGTAACCCAACATAAGCTAAACAAGATAAGAAACAAAATCAAAAAAGCTGTGCGCAAAGAGATCAGAAGCAAAACCAAAGCTGTTTCTCTTTCTCTTTACTTTTTTTTGTTTCTTTTGTTGGAGAAAATTATGGAGGTAGTTTTGCAGTGGTTGAAGCTGGCTGTCATATCATTCATGGTGTTAGTTTTGGTGTTAAAAGTGGTAGTGTTGCTTTGGTGGAGACCTAGGATGATTGAAGACCATTTCTCAAGGCAAGGGATCAGAGGACCCCCTTATCATTTCTTCATTGGAAATGTTAAGGAGCTTGCGGGGATGATGTTAAAGGCTTCGTCTCAACCCATGCCTTTTTCTCACAATATTCTCCCCAGAGTTCTCTCTTTCTACCATCATTGGAAGAAAATTTATGGTACCACTGCCACTACCACTATATACGTTTTCTTCATTCTTTCAATTCTTCTTTTCCCTTTTTTAACGGGTTTTTGAAACTTGTTTTGATTTTATTCAGTAAGTCTTAACCTTTTGTTACGTACTACAATAATTCTATCTTCTTCTGTTTCTTTCTAAACATGGTGTTTGGGCAGTCAGATTAACACATGGGTTTGATTTTAGACCCCTTTTTTTTTAAAACTCATTAACATTTTTTCAAGGTGGGATTGCATTAATGTTGCTTATTGAGTCCTTTGTTAAAGCAAAGAAAAGAGTTGGCTTTTGTTTCTCGATCACCATTCCTTTACCTCGGTTTATGATGGATCCCTCAAATTTTGTGACTTTAAAAGGCTTATTTTTTGAGTTCGGCTACTTCTTTTTAAACTTCACAGCTTTTTTCTGAGTTTGGATGCTTGGTGTTGAACTTCAGATTTTTTGGACGGTTCCACTCCTTTTTTCTCCTTTCTTTCTTTTTTTTTTTTCCTTCTTTTCTTGCACCCTTCTCTTTATTATCGATATTAAGAAGAAAATAAATAAAGACCTTGATTTTCACAATTTCATTATGTAATATTGCCCCCATATTTCTTTCCTTTCCAAAACACTACTATACTAGTAATGAGAATATGCCATTTCCCATTGCTAATAAAAAAAAAAAAAAAAAGAAAGAACTGTGGTGTTCTTGCACCTCTCCCTCCTTGGTAGTGGAGCTGCGATATACTATTTATTAACTGTTTCCGTTTTTAATATATCATTTTCCTTTCGTTTTTTTTTTTTTTATTGGAGCTTGAATTTCTGATGATGAAGTCGTATATGTTTGCTAGTACCACAGTTTTGAGTTGTCTTCTCCCAGTTTCTTTTGGTTTCGTTCTCTCTTCTATTCTTTTGTCTTCCCTTACCCTTTTCTCTCTTTCTATTTGTGGGGTCTACAAAATTGAATTAATGGCTGTCATTTCTTTCCTGCTAAATGTTTTCCTCTTTTGCTAACCTGATACTTACTACTTGAGGTTCCCTTCCACTTCCCCCTTGGTGTAAAAACCGTCTGTGTGTTTTCTTTTTTTTTTTTTTGGATGACTGTCGATTTGTTTAATTTTATCGAAATCATCTTAATTTGTTTTTCTTATTCCAGGGGCAACATTTCTTGTTTGGTTTGGTCCTACGGTTCGTCTCACTGTCTCCGACCCCGATCTCATAAGGGAAATCTTCACTTCCAAGTCTGAATTCTATGAAAAGAATGAAGCCCACCCTCTTATCAAACGGCTTGAAGGTGATGGCCTCCTTAGTCTCAAAGGTGAAAAATGGGCTCATCATAGAAAAATCATATCCCCCACCTTCCATATGGAGAATCTTAAAGTAAGCATTTAATTAATTAAATAATTTAATTAATGCATCAAAATCCATTTCTCCATTTTTAAGTACTCATGAAGATTATTCAATTTTGAACTTAACTAATTATTATTATTATTATTATTATTATTATAGTTACTAGTGCCGGTGGTGGCACAGAAAGTGACAGATATGCTTGACAAATGGTCAGCAATGTCGACCAGCTCCGGCGAGATTGAAATTGATGTTTGCGAGTGGTTTCAGACCCTCACAGAAGATATCATTACGCGCACCGCGTTCGGGAGCAGCTATGAAGATGGAAAAGCCATTTTCCGTTTACAAGCTAAACAAATGGTGCTAGCTGCCGAGGCATTTCAAAAGGTTTTCATCCCTGGCTATAGGTAAATTTCTTTTCTATAAAAAAAATTAGAATATCACCTATATTAATCATCAACTATCGTCCTTGTACTAAATTTTTCACCTCCACCCCATCTCAGTCGGTACAACTCTTCGACTAGCCTAATCATATGATTTGTTGTGACAAAATTAAAAAGTGTTAGGACAAGGGATTAATCGCGTTTCTTTTCGTTTGGCCGGGGTATTTAAATTTCAGATTTTTACCGACAAAGAGGAACGTAAGTTGTTGGAAATTGGACAGGGAGATTAAGAATTTGTTGATGAAGCTAATTGATCGCCGGAAAATGAATTCGGGGAACATCAAAATGCAAGAGAAAGGGCCGAAGGATTTGCTAGGATTGATGATGCAAGCCTCAAATTCGAGTCCAAACATCACTGTCCATGACATAGTTGAAGAGTGCAAGAGCTTTTTCTTCGCGGGCAAACAGACCACATCCAGTTTGCTAACGTGGACAACTGTTCTTCTGGCGATGCACCCACAGTGGCAGGTGCAAGCACGTGAGGAGGTGCTAAGGGTGTGTGGATCACGTGACATACCCACCAAAGATGATGTTGTAAAGCTTAAGACGGTAAAAAGCCCCTCATGCCCCCTTCCCTCTCAATTGAAGACAAAAAAATTTCACTTCTTGTCTCTTCGCTTTTCCTCGGATTATATATAACTATAAAACTCTGTCCACTTTGCAATACTTTTCTATATATTTATTATATTCCCATGTTTTCCTTTTAGTTTTGTTATTTCTTTTTCCCAATTCAACTTAGGAAATGGGTTTAAATTTGATCATTAATTTTAGAATTGGTTATATTTGTCGACGATGAGGAAACATTTCTGACTTTGGATTCACATGTTCTGGTGTGCAGCTGACTATGATCTTAAATGAATCCCTGCGGTTATACCCACCAACAATAGCCACAATCAGACGGGCCAAAGCTGATGCAGAGCTAGGGGGTTACATGATCCCTCGTGGGACCGAGATTTTGATACCAATCTTGGCCGTTCATCATGATCAAGCCATATGGGGCAGTGATGCAAATGAGTTCAACCCGCCTCGATTCTCCGAGGGAGTGGCACGTGCAGCGAAAGATCCTGTTGGGTTCATCCCATTTGGCCTTGGGGTCCGTACATGTATTGGGCAGAACCTTGCCATTTTACAAGCAAAGTTAGCCCTTTCTATCATACTTAAACGCTTCTCCTTTAGGTTGGCCCCAACTTATCGACATGCACCAACGGTTCTGATGCTACTTTACCCACAATATGGAGCACCAATCACCTTTCAACCTCTGTCCGAACCCCCTGTCCCTCAAAGATGAAGAGCCCTGATTTAATCCGGTCTCGTATAAGTATCCACTTTATCTACAGTATGCGAGTAAGTTGAGTGACCAAAAGGGAGTAAAAAAATTTAAAGGAAAAAAAAAAAACAAACTAAATACCCTCTCCATTGTTGCCTTTAGAAGTATGAGATCATAGAAAATTAGAGACATTTTGCAAGGAAAGAGAAAAAAAAAAAAGGAAGTGCTGCCAATTCCTTGTGGCTTAAAATTTGCTACAATTGAGCCTCCCAAAATTTCCCATGATGATGGTTTGGCATGAAACTCTTGGTTTTCATCGAAAAAGCTTTTTGCCCTGCTTTTGGCTTCGGAAGCTTTGTATCAGTTTCTTTAGGAGTTTAGCCAAATAGCTAACAAGTAGATAGGTTTCTTCGTATCCCTTTATCTCTCCAATTTGTATGTAATGTATATTTGTAACACAGTTTTGTAAGTTGAATTCTCAATACCGTTACGAAGTTGTCACAATTAGGCTACGAAAGCTTAGAACTTGGGAGTACTAAAAAAAAAAAAGAAAGATAACAATCATATTGACCACCACAAAAAGTGAAGACTTCAAAATTAAGACATTAACCTTACAATTAAGGCCTTCAACTTGTACAGTAAAACAATATTTATCAGGCAATCGAAAGTTTCTCTTTGCTCATTGACCTACATGTTTAGTGTATATATGTATACTTTAATATTAAATTTCAAGTGTCTAATTAAGAACAACATAGGAATGAGGAGAAGGTGGCTAAATTAAGGCAAGGCAATCGGGTCGAAAATAGGAGCCAACCCTTTGATGGAAACTTGCTGTAACCACACTCAATAGTAATGCAAAGTTAATTGAGTTGCAATGGCAGGTCGATATTGATTGTTTAAAAACTTAAAATAATTTCGGTTAATGGATACCAGTTAAGACTGCGAAATTTGATAGATTTTAAAGCATATTCGCGTTAAATTTACACCATTTAGGCATTGATGTGCGCAATCATTTTGATTAATTACCATGGATTCCGGCACTTTTCTTGCGCATTTCGAAACAAAAAAACCAAAAAAAAAACCCGATTGTAAAATTCCTAGATATTTAAATGAATAAGCCATCCTCTTCCGTACATCTTCAAATTAATTAATAGTATATTATTATTATTCTTGTTATTATTAATGATACTGAAAAATGTAAGATGTATAGTAATGAATGAGAAACTTCATGGTCACGAAGATATAATACCCTTTTTTTTTTTTTGGCCATTGCCATTGGGATCCAACATGCAAGAATAAATGGCTTTAACTAGTTTCCTAAAGACACTTACTAAGATACTATAAACTTATTGTAATTATATAGTTTCCTTAATTAATACAATTAATTTTCCTACAATTCCAGCATTCACAATAACTTATTTTTCATTTGTACATTAATTTATGAAGCAATCTTAATTTAAATTTCAAAGTTGCACATGTCCCTTTCTCTTCCAATTGTAACTAATTTCAAGTGATTTTCTTAGTTTTTGGTTACTATAGAGGATAGCACCCAAATTATAACATGGTGGTGGAGAATTCATTCATCTTCGACAACTTGTTTATTTAAGCACCAACAATTAATTTCAAGAACTTTCAAATCAATGAAAAAAAGAAATCTTACAAAAGATGTATAGTAACCAAAAAATTCCTTGAGAGAGAGAGAGAGAGAGAGAGAGAGAGAGAGATAACATGGGAACTGGTAAGATTATTGGTTCCCCATGGCGCAACTGCAAAGACCAAAGATGAAGTTTCCTTGCCATTGTCTAAGGGTGGTAAAAGATAAAAAATAAAAAATAAAAAGCGAACAAAGGGGCACCCAAATCAGTGAACTTTGTGTTACTACAAGGATTAAAAAGCAAAGGACAATTGCAGCACCCCAACGTATGAAATGTTCTTTTAAGCAAAGGAAACTGTAATCCTAATCTAGCACGCATATGCACTTTTTTTATTATTATGTATATATAATTATATTTTAATTTCATTTCTCTACATTATGGGGTTTAGGGCTTTGAGTTGTAATGTAGTAAGAAATAAGATATAAATTTGTATTAGTTTTTGGGATCTCCTCGTGCTTCCTTTCATAAACTCTCTAATTAATTAAGAATCCACTTTTCTCATTAAAATAAAATTAAAAAAAATAAAATAAAAGAAAAGAGCTCTAATTGAGAATTTGCTGGTCCCCAAGAAGCATGTGGTTGGGGTAGATTTCCTCTCTTCTATTTTGGTGTTTTGTAGCTTTTGTTAAAGGAATCAAAGCATGCTATCAAGCATGTGATCCTGTCTATCAGTACATGCTAAACCCTGAACTTCATTTGTTTAATCACCTCTCTCTTATTATAGCCATATATTTACATCTGGGACACACACTTGTACACTAATGGCAAATTACACCTGCACATTTTTCCTAATCACGATGCTAATGATCTTGATTACCGAGACATATTGGTTAATCTATACATATATATATATATATATAAACATGAACATGAAAATTTTTTTGAACCACCAAAAATAATTATAAGTATTCACTGTATTTCTAAATTATCTTTACAAATATTTCTTATTGTTAATAAAATTTATCCCGTTTATTAGTAAAAACTTTAATTTCATTAAGAATTTTTCATTAAATATATTTATTTGATGCTAAATTAAAGAGTAAAATTTGATGTTAAATTACTATATTTTTAAATTTTTAATTTCTCATTAATCTTAAAATGCAAATGAATTTATTAGATAAAAAATAAAAAAGAGTTGAATTTTATATTAATTTTTATTTTCATAAATTTTAATTTTAATATTAAAATTTAAAATAATAAATCTATAAATTTAAAATAAAATAAACTTTATATGTTAATACATTTATTAATTTTGAATTATTTGTAAAATGTGTAATTATATATCTTTAAAATAAATAAAATAACGAATATTCGCTATGACAATAAATACTAGTACAATTAAATGAGTGATTTGGACATACCATATAATCTTTGACAAAGCGTGTTTCAAACTTGCTTGATAATTAAGGGCGTTGGTAGGGGCCAGAATTAACTTCAATTAGGATTAGGATTACGATTACGATTAGGATACCCCAAAGACATAAAACAAAAATATAATGTTTTACGTACACAATTCCCTATAATTTAGTTAAACAAAACTTATATGCTTCCACTGGCTAAACCCTGTCCCTCTCCTAATTATAGCTTTAATTTAATTTAATTTAATTTATTTTTAATTGGAAGTTTCTTCTTGTTCAGTTTTGCCGTATCTTAAGCATGCCCTCCACAATAACGTCTAGGCATTGTCCACCCCTACCTAAAAAAATATATACCACAAAATCAACAATCCACTACTGTGCTAAATATTAAATTCTATATGTTTAAACTATTATATATTATAATATATTTCCATTTCTGCTCCATATCTTGCCTTGTTTATTAATTATTGGCTATTTCATTTTTTTTTTCCTTTCTGTAATGCCTTTCATAGTGATGCACAGACCAAATGGCAAGACCTCTAGCCCTTCCCTTCTTGGGGTGATTGGCCAAATTGCCAGCTGTGATTCCTATGCTTATTAGTTTTAATTTTATATATAGAGTTATTATCTAACCATTGGGAAAGCTGGAAGCCATGCATACCAGAGATGAGAGAACTGATCTACACATATATGATATATCTCTGGATAATTCCTTCTACGAATAAAAATCTACCCAATGATTTGGATTTTGGAATATACTACCACCACGCATAGCCCTCAATATCTGTAACTTGGGATCTTTAATTAACTTTCTACATATGAGGCAGTTTGACGAGAAAGGGGATTTAAATTAATCCTTCTTCGCTACCTTAGACATAGAGATTGAGGGAGGGATCAGTATTTGCTCATTTTCATATACCCCAAAATTTCACTCAATTTTTAATTCCTTCAATTCTACCATCATAGATAGACAGCACAAAATTTTTAGTTTCCATTGCTCTATTAATGTTTGATATAACAATTTACCGGAAGTAATTCAATTTTTGAAGACATTTGAAACAATTATCCCACCTAAATCAAATACTAAATTGAAGTTCTTGGATTTTTTCTTAAATGTCTCTAGGCAAGGTAATGGAAACATATATAAGCTATAACGTGGTTAATTTTCTTACAATATTTATTCTTTATCTTCAATGTTATTGTATTTTAGGCTGAAAAATATTGATGAAAATTATGCTTCTATGGATGGAATCTTGAAGAATATCTATAAGAACAAAAAGAGATGGAAAGAAAGGGAGGGCCCAGGGGAATTGATAGAGAAATTGGTGTCTCCGATCACTTTGAGGAAAGGGGAGGAGAGGCATAATCACATGGGAGAACCAATGGCAAAGAGATGCAAAAGAGACAATGGCAGAGGATTTAGTGGAGCCCCATTAATGCACTACTCATTTGTAGCCTGCCTGCCTTCATCTTCTTCCTATCCACCATCAAACATTCAAACCCCTTCTTCTTCTTCTAAAACTGCCCTAAACCGAAAATAAAATAAAATTGCGCTGATCAATGATTTAATCAATCTTCTTCTAATAAAATAAAAGCTTTTGGCTGTTAGTTCACACTTTGTTAAAATTGCTGTACATACTGACCAAAGGAATGACACCACAGGATTTTGCTGCTTATTTATGTGACAAACCCACCTTGCCATTGCCCCCCCCCCACCCCTTTTTCTTTTCTTTAATGCTTCCACAACTATATTTTTTCTACAACAAATTCAGATTTTTCCTTTAACATAAATTAAAAAATAATAAAGGCAAAGAATCAAAGACTTTGTCCTGATTTTTATTGTCACATTGCCGGCTCTGCAGGAACAGTTATGACATATGAGATGAACGCGAGAAAGCTAGGTGCCAAGCACCAAAGTTCGGCTTACGCTTTTTCCCTTAATATGGAACGTGGATTCACAACTTTTTTTTAAGATTTATATCAATTATGTGATATTTCTTGTACACGATTAAAATTATGAAAAAGTTTTAATTCTTCGGGAAAACAAGAAATGGGAAAATTATCGCTTTTTTAGTTTCTTAATATAACTGATCTGCCAGCCTTTTTTTAGTGGATTGGAGGCAATGCTACATAGATTTTTGTTTCTTGGATAGAGCTTAAAAATGAGCAGATTGTTTGTCACTAAGCTGTTGGTAATGTTTGTTGCCCACTGCTGCGGTTTCTCTAGCCAGAAATTAACCACTCTTTTCCCAGATGATCATATTTGACTGTAATAAACAGTGGCATCAACCTTAGAATTTTTTTTCAAGTGGGGCGTGAGTGTTTAACAAGTTCTGTTCTGGTAAGTTGAAAGGACAGCAGACAGATGCAGTTAATATTTGCCAGCCGAGCAGCTATCATACTGAAAACTCTGACCACTTTGTCGGCGAGTTTGCTTTCAGGCCCATCAACTCCTCAATTCCGTCCCATGTTGTAGATCGGCTTGTTCATGATTTATTAGTCCACTATAACAATCAAGAGCCCAAACCCTTTTCTCATCAGAATGTAATTGGAGTAATAGAGTGAATGACAGAAGCATCAGCGATAAGCCTGTCCATGATTTAGTTCACTATAATAATAGCATTATCGAATCTCAAATCTGGCCACAGATTAGGAGAAAGATTCATATATTATATCTCATTTGCCAACAATATGATTGACTGCTGAACTAACTTTACAATCTTTTGGAAGTGTTAAGAACCTGTTTGGGACCCCAAGTAGTTCCCACAAGAACAAGATCAGGCACATAATCAAGTAGGACCATAATCTGCCAAGAAAGTCTCTTGCCCATCCAAAAGTAAAGGGTTCCGACAACGAGAAAATAGCTTGGAGACAAAACATCCAGAGGTTCTATTGTGGATTTAAGCACCACTCCGCCAGGATAACAGATATATTTCCTGCAAAAACATCAGAAGCCATAAAAACACCAAAATTAAAATTTTTAAGTGCGGTCCACACACACACAAAAAGTAGAGAGAAATTATGATGTCTGAATAGGATCCAGCAGAGCAAGTTAAAATAAGCATAAAGCTTGAATTCGACACGTGGAGAGTGGAAGAACCTACCAGACAAGTACGACATACCGAAAATACCCTTTTATGTGACTATACTTTGAACTCTTGAAAAAAATCATTGCCCGAATATTGCAACGAATGCAAGCAACAAATACTTTCCAGTTTTAAAAATGAATTGATTAAAATTGATGTTTGCTTTCTGAGCTTGGTACAACAATTTATCCTTTGGCTTTTGGATAAGTCATGCGAGTGTGGATCGTGGCATGTTGACAGATCTGCCACGAAAAAACAAAAAAAGGGTATTTTCTTTTTTCAATGCAATACGAGAAGAGCTGCATAGCGCAAATGTAGGATACCAATATTTCTACCTTCAAACCACCAACGAGGAAATAAAAATATAAACTTCAATTCTTTCAAGTTCGTAGGCTACCTGCTTCCCCACCCCAATAAAAAAAAAGGGAAAGATAAAAAACATGAAAAGAGATCGTTAAAACACAAGGCCATGACTAAGTCTTGGTTCAAATTTTATTTTTTAAACTAAATTTACAGAGGGCACAAGTTACGAAAACGATGAGATATATGACCAGATATTAGATTCCGAATCATGGATCTTTAAGCATTATTGTTATTGTCTGCCCATGCACATCTCTTGCAGAGTTGTCATTACAGCAGAGCAGCACAATATGAATCAAACCATCCTCAAGAAGGGGACATGAAATTCTTAGAGAAGACAACATAGTGCTTCATGCTCGCTAGAAGTAATAAAATAAATTTAAATTTAAAAATTAATTTAAAAAAATTAAATTTAAATTTGAATTGAACTTGATTTAATTAAAAAGTCAATGGTTCGAACTCAAAAAATTTTAATTTAAAATGGTTCGAACTCGAAACGACTCGAATCTGAATAAACCTGATCTTGAAAAAATCAGAATCTGAAAAAAGCTTGACCTAAGCCGAACTCGAATTTAATACTAAAAATAAATATGATGAAATTATAATTAGATAATTTTTTATAAAGCAAAAACTTTAATTATCAAATTTATTTTAATATTATTTTAATAATTTATTAAACATTAAAAACTTAATTTATATTTTATATATGATTAAATATGCTTATGGGTCAGGCCGAGTTGCGGCCCGAATTTTTTTAAAATCTCAAGCTCAAGCTCTTATTAAACGTGCCTAGACCGGTCCGTTTAAACGAGAATTATTGTTCATCACATTAAAAAATATTTTTTATTAATATTTGTATATTTTATAATTAAATTTAAATAAAATATATTATTTTAATTTAAAATTACTGTATCGAGTTGGGCTAGAATAGTCTAAAACAAAAATATGAGAACTGGGGCTCAGGCTTAATTGGGCGGATGGGTAGCTAGATCCTTCAACAAATCTATATATGATAAGATAATAATTTATCAAAAAGTAAATTATATCATGAGTTTTAAAATATTATCAATAAAATATATCATTTATTTATAACATTTTCTTTAATTTAATTAGTTAAACTCATTAGCTATTGAGAGTTTATATATATTAGTGGCAAACCTTTAAATACTTCTTTGAATATTATTTTTTATTCTATTATTATTTTTATTATTATTGTTATTTTAAAAAATAATAATTAGAATATGATAATAGTATAATAAAGTAATACGGTAAATTAAAAAATATTAAAGCAATAATAGATAATACTATATTAAAAATAAAAAAAATCATATGTTAGACTAGCAATTAGACCTGCCCACAGACCGAACATCCCGCCCAGCCTAATAGGCTCTGCACGATCAGGCCCGGGTTTCAGATTTTAAGTTTTAGGAACGCTTAACCGAAAATAGTATTTTTTAAAATAAAATATTATATATTTATATAAATTTGATTATAAATATATAAATATTAATATAAAAATAATTTTTTAATATTACGAACAGTGATTTATGTTTAAATAAGCGAGTCAGGCCAAATTCAGTCATACGTTTAGAATTTAAAATTTTTTAGACCGCGACTTGGCTTACGGAATCGAACTAATATTTTTTGGGCCGGAAGGGTCAAATTCGGGGCTAATCTTTGAATTCAAAATTACGTAAAAGTGATTACATTTAACATAAAATATACTCAAAACCAAACCTAAATTCAAATCAACCCAAAACTGAATAAATTTAAATCCGAATTAACTCAAACCCGAATAAAAATACTTATTTGAACTGTGAAGAAAATAACACTATTGTCTGGAGCCGTGGCTTACCGGAAAAATGGTTGCGAATTGTCCATGTTTCTTAAGTACTGAAAAGAATGGCTACCATTTCCTACAACTTGCCAATTAGTGGTACACAGCTGCACTTTCTCATGTAAATTAAGCTAGGAGGCAGCACCAGAAGGACCAATACAAATTTTATTTGTTCCAGATAAAGATTCACCTTATATTTAATAAAAAAGTGCAAGAATAGAATCATAAAAGTAAGATTCAGCATGATTACTGCTCAACAACCAAAGTGAAACGCACATGGTACAGCAGAGGATGTCATACACAGATAAGCTTAGATAAAGGTCCAAAAGAAAACCATTTTGAGTATCCACATATCAGATCATCCTATGGCAGCCACAAGATTGTGGACTTACAATATCCTTCTGAAACACAGATATTCGTGGCTTACAGGAGAACTGAAATAGAAGAATCCACCAAGCCACAAACTAAAGAAATTTGTGCTTCCATAGAAATTGCCCCAGTGTTGAAAAGAAAGAAAAGGGTGCCAAAACCAAAATCTTTGGACATATTCTACAAATTAAGGATTTAGGTAGCTAAGGCCTAATTGAAACTTGGTCAACTTGCTCTATGTTTGGCTTTTGAAGCTGGGTATTCATAAGCTTTATTGATGGCTGATGCTGATCTCATCTGACAATGAAGATATCATTTTCTTGGATCTTTCTAAAATATTTCTGTCTTTAGGTTTAAACCAAGTTGTATTACGCATCATCCAGAAAAGGATATTTCAGTTCAAGCCTGGTTGGTTGGGAAGGCAATTTTTGCAAGATAGTTTGATCGAAACCATTCCACAAGAAGCGTTTGAAAGGTTGATTTTAGAGACTTCTATGGCTATAATAAAAAATTGAACATTATCTTTTGTATAGTTCTACCGACAAAAATATAGGATTCTATCTCAATACCATAAATAACTAAAAGTTTAGATTTGGGATTTTTTTTTCTTGGAATCCTCATTTATAATTTCATGTGTGGACCGCACTACACCTTAGCCAGACCATGTTAATATTAACTTGGGGCCTGCTTAATGTGAAACTCGTGATCGTTTTGAGTTTGAGTATAAATTAAGACGCTATAAGACCGAATTTTTTTTCCAAATTTGCTTCTTCGTTAATTCCCGCGTGGTTGGAAATTTCAGTAGAAGTGGACCAGCTGCCAATTCTATCTCTGTGGGAGTTGAAAAGTCAAACTATAGCAGCTTTCAAGACTTCCCGCTCATTTGCTTGTTTAGGAATAATGTGCCTTTGCTTTATACTTTATGATATATGGTTTAAGTCTTCATTGCAACTTTTAGTCCAAAAGACTTGTAAAAAGTAGGGAGAGTGCCTGGTTCAAGGATGTGGGGTTGGCTTATAATAAGGCCTATTGCACATCAAGTCATTAGATCTATAAATCCGGCACTGGCCTCATATTGACTTAAATATTAATATGAAATTTCATGCAGTAGGGACTTGGTCATTTAATTTAATTAAGAGGCATCTCAATCTTCTCATCTCCAACTCCTAAGAGTCATTCAAAGCTGAGTTTTAGACTGATTGCTTTAGTCTTACGAAGGTGAAAAGAACCTGCTAGGTTTGATTATTCCTTGGTTTACTAAATCAAAGAGGGATTAAATGGGTCGCATGTTACAGTCAATTAAACGTCTTTGTCATATATTCTGAATTGTTTCACTTGCAATATAGCGGTAGTGAAATGTAGGAAGAGTGAAAGGGGCAATCTTTGAAAAGCGCTTCTTTTTTTTTCTTATCCTCCCCCCACTTTTTTTCTTTACTGTATGAAATTAGGTGAAATTTTTTGCCTTCTAATTTAGATAGTTGGTAAGTGGTTATGGCAGAAGAAGTAGCTAGCTGCTTCTTAATTTGAAAAAGCCAAAAAGATGATTATCAAAATGTTCATAATTACTGTACTTAATGGCGAAAGGACTGCAAGTAAATAAAAGACAAATGTGAAAAATTACTTGGTCATCATACAAACTTGTCTAAACTTTTGACCATTTGAATGCTTCAAAAACAAACAACACAATCAACCTTAAAGGAAGAAAATAAAAGGAAAATTGGGTAAACTTCTTGGTTGTTTCTTTCGGTGCAGATACTAAATAATCACAGCCCCATACTTCAACATTTGGCTGATCCCAAGATAGAAAATGGTTTTTAATCTTTGGAATTATATATTCTAATCAATGCTTACTCTCAGGGAAATTAACAACGGTTTCTCTCTTCTCAAAGCAAGGAACAAATGAAAGTTAGAAGATCAAGAATCTTTTTCCTCTCTAGTTACTTGAAGAGAATGATGAAGCTCTAATGGAGGACAAGAAAGCAAATATAATAGCAGTTACAGTAATCATTGGCCTCATCATTTTTATCACTGTTGCTCGTGTATCATTGAAACTGTCCAGGGCTTTCTTCCTCATTGCAGGAGCAGATATTGCAGTAATCCTTGCAGTATTTGCGTGTCTTGTAATTAGAGGGCGTTATCATCACAGAAGAAAATTGTTAGAGAAGAAGCTGGTATCAGAAGGTCGAGAGCTTCGAATAGAGTACAGTTTTCTTAGGAAGGTAGCCGGAGTTCCAATAAAATTTAGGCACAAGGAACTTGAGGATGCAACAGATAATTTTCAGGTACTGCTAGGCCAAGGTGCATCTGCTTCGGTATTCAAAGGTATCCTTAATGATGGCACTTCCGTTGCTGTGAAGCGAATAGATGGAGAGGCGCATGGGGAAAAAGAGTTTAGATCAGAAGTTGCAGCAATTGCAAGTGTGCAACATGTAAATCTGGTGCGTCTTATGGGGTATTGCTCTCTTCCTGGAGGGCCGAGGTTCCTTGTTTATGAGTTCATCCCAAATAGTTCATTGGATTATTGGATTTTCCCTAGAAGGGAAACTACTACTAGAAATCAACCTGGTGGTTGCTTGTCATGGGACTTGAGGTACAGAGTTGCTATTGATGTGGCGAAGGCACTTTCATACCTACATCATGATTGCCGGTCAAGGATATTACACCTTGATTTGAAGCCAGAAAATATACTTCTTGATGAGAATTATAGAGCAATTGTAGCAGATTTTGGTCTTTCAAAGTTGATGGGAAAAGATGAGAGCAGAGTCATTACAACCATCAGGGGGACTAGAGGTTATCTGGCCCCAGAATGGCTCTTGGAGCATGGAATCTCAGAGAAATCTGATATCTACAGTTATGGAATGGTTCTTTTGGAGATGATTGGAGGCCGAAGAAATGTTAGTCCGATTGAGAATGGCACTGATACTTCTCAAAGGAAATGGCAGTACTTTCCTAAAATTGTGAGGAACAAACTAAAAGAAGGAAAACTAATAGAAGCTGTTGATCAGAGGCTAGTTGAAGCAGGAGGCGTCGATGATAGCCAAGTGAAAAGACTGGTTTACGTGGCATTGTGGTGCATACAAGAGCGGGCGAGACTAAGGCCTAGCATGGCAGAAGTGGTTGAGATGCTTGAAGGGCGAGTGGCGGTAGATGAACCCCCGGACACACGAATGATTGTTGTCGATTTGTTACCCATGGATGAAGAGGATTCTGATCGTCATGACAGGCCAAAACTTGCTGTAATGGGATCGGATGTAGACTGTAACATTCCTACCTCAACTTCATCTTCATTTGCAACGTCTGTGCTATCTGGACGGTAGCTCCTCTTCATATTCCATTACTATCATTGTTTGATTAAGCTTGAGGGGTTTTTTTTTATTATTATTATTATTATTATTGGCAAATAGTTCCATATATAAGAGAAATCTAACAAAACATATTTTTGAAAGAGATCCCCTGTATTAGATCTTCTTTTCCTCGTTTTCTCAGCGAAGAAAATTTTCTATAAAATGGTGTATGAAAGCAGTATACTCTGATTATCCAGGAGGATCATATTCATGTCTTTCTCTTTGTACTTCTAGAAACAGAATTCTCCGAAGAAAGAAAGATTAGTACTAATGTGGTTTGATCTAACATAACATAATATTTCAATCTTGTTTGTGGAAGGAGAAAATGGTGAGGGTGGAAAGATGAGTCATTGACACTGACATTGACTCACGGTGAACTTTCCCTTGCAATTTGCGGTGTTCATTTCAAAACCCAGTTTTTTTTTTTTTTTTGGCAGAACTTTGAATTTTGACCTTTTGGAGGATCTTCTCTGAACAATGTCAAAAATATTATGTTTACTTGGTCAAGTAAATCAAGCTAAGAAGAAAGAAATAATAATAATAATAAGAAGAAGACTAGCACTGAAAGTTCCATTAAATGAAAAATAAAGCATCCATCCAATCCAACTAATAGAACAATCTCTTTCTCGCCCATTCAGAAGTTTATAAGAGACCCATGTGAATTTTGCATTACTGGTTAAAAAGGAATCGAATCTCTCAACTAGTTTTTGTTTTTTTTGTCTCTTACCAATAATTCATACATATATATATATATATATATATTATTTAATGTTCCCAATAACCAAGTTATTTATTTATTTTTTCGGAATACCAATTCATGATTTATTGAGTGCTCCCAATTATTAGCTTGGAAGGTCTTATGGTTGTGGTCCAATAAATTTACATTTGGTTAGAATATTTTGCAAATGCATGAAGAAAAATTGTACAATTTAAAAAAAAAAAAAAAAAAAAAACCCCATCACAACTGCAGTTAAAAATGTAAAGAGACTGTACATTATTAGCTGCTGCTAATATTTATGCAAACGATAAAAACACTGATTTTGTATTGTTCTGAGATGTTTAGCTCTGTTAAAAAACCTCACCATAATTTATCTGCAATGCCCTTTGTGGTCCATCAGTTCAGTGTAACCACTCATACAAAGCATCAACAACAAACTATAGTTCTATTGCCAAATTCTTCAGCTTGAATAAATAAACGGGGGCAAAAAAAAATGAAAGACACCAAACAATTGGAAAATAATTACAAAATTCAAATGAAAGGCACGCATGCAAACTCCGCAATTCTGCTTCCAATTTGGTTCTTCCCTTCAAAGCAAGAATTCTCGATGAAAGCTGCCACAATAACCCCTCTTTTATGCTATCTTGCATTCACGTTTGGGCTTCTTTAACAAAAGCTACATCCAAATTTCCATCTTTTGCTGACAGCAAGTGCTTTTCTTGATCTGTATCATCAATTTCTGTTGAATCGTGGGGGGTTGCAGTTGAGAGAGATTCAGTTCCATCTTCTGGATGCAAGCAGCCAAAAGATGAAGATGAAAGTCCCAATATTAGTTTAGCATCACAACGGATGTTTCAAGTATAGAGTAAATGATAGGTTCAACTTTTCAAAAGCTCTACAGAAGAAATAGGAAGCATACCCCTTTCATGGTATTCAGGCAACTGCTTCACTGTAGTTACTTGAAGGCTTTCCGGAAGCAGACAGCTGCATACAGAACCTAAATTTTTGACAAATCACAAAATCAAATATATATTTTTTTTACATGTTTTTCATTTTTCAGGAACAAGCCAAATATGAACAATAAGGATGATGAAAAGGAGACCAAGTGACAATCTACGCTTCGTCTAGTACTTGTCTTCCCTCCAATGGAGGGTCAAGGATCAGAGTAAACTTCTGTTCTTCCCTAGCCTTGTGCAAACATACTAAACAAAAGTAGCTACAAACTTTGCCAGTTATTAGGCTCCACCCAGAAAAGATCAAAGCTACGGCATGATTAAAAGAAGAGCAAGGCATTGATATCATTCCAATGTCATGGACAATTCTTGAAAAAGAAAGATATGTAAGGCAAGATACATTGATTCAATCACACCTAGGTACAGACACATACATACTTGTGTCTCTGTGTGTATATATATAATGCATATACAAAATTTGATAAACAATTGGAAGGATAAACTTACCTAGTCGAGCAAGGCGGTTCACCCATCCAGGGATATATTTGCCTGTCAATCTATGAGCGATATCATCTGTAAAGTGGTTACAGTTCTTGGAGATGAGGTGGTAGGTATCTCCATGATACTCAGAAGCTACACTCTCAATAAACGTTCTGAATTCAGAGAAAGGCATGTTTATGTGTCCCAATGGGATGGAACATCGATAGATAAAACCAGGGCAGCTCCTTGGCTCCACTTCAAAAACTCCACTAACTGGAAAATCATGGGCCCCAAAACCATACTCTTTCCCATGAACTGTTCATAAGTATTGAGATAGATACTTCAGTTTCCTAGATTGAATAAAGATTATCAACATAAGAACTAAAGTTCAGGTCATATTGCAACAATGCTGTTTGTCTATCCCTTTTTAGCAAAAACAACTTGATTGCGAAAACAACTTGATTTTGAATTCTACGGACTAAATGGAAATGATGGATTTAGCAATAAGTTGTTTTATTTCAGGCATGCTCTTTCTTTAAGATGTGCTTCGCTTCAATCCCACCAACAAGAAATGTTTAATCTTAAATGCAGCTTATGGAAATTGAGTCCTTCACCATAATTTATATTCATCTAATCTAAATAACATATACTTGAAACTAAAACTGAAGAATTTTATGACCAAAAGTAAAGATGTTATACCTCCATTTAACATATAAAACCTTATTAAAAATTTTCAAAAAATAAGAACAAAATCTTTCTAAATAAATAAAAAAATTTGCAGAAAAAATTTTTTTAGCACCATGCAGTGTCAAAAAAGAAACATCTTCACAACAAACTGCTTTTTCTCCAGCTCATAAAAATGTGACCCATATTCTTAAAGCAAACAAATTTACAAAAGCAAACACAGCAACAAAAAGTAATGCAAATAGGATGATGAATCGTTCGTTAGTGGAAAGATCTAAGTAAGCTTCAAAAGATCTTATTTTCTCCATAATTTCATAAAATTAGTATATTCCACATTCCTCTTCAGACTTCTTTTTCCCTAACAAAAAGCCCAAATAAAAATTAATCCTGAGCTGCATATTAGAGATAATCACATAAAAAGAATTCAGCAGACCCATATTCATTTTCTGTCAGGAGTTACCAAATTATCCATTTTGAAGCAATAAGGAGCTAAACTAACCATACCCACATCTTAAAAAAGATACAATAAAGCAAAAATTCCATACAAAAAAACCTTTTTTTTTTTTTAAAAAAAAAAAGGAATTCAGAAATGGGAACAAACCTTCAATGCCGGAGTGGAAAATCCCGAAACCAAACCAATAAGAGTAATTATTGATAGGAGTGAGATCATAGACATTCAAAATCACATCGGTTTGATTGTTATTGCTCACATTTTGATTCCCAGAGATGGAATTTGCGACTTCACTTGTCCCCATCTTTTTCCTTGTTATGACACCAAAAAAAAAAAAAAAAGGAAACTTTGCCAAAGAAAAGATTTCCCAAATTCCCTCGTCAGAAAAGTTCTCCTTATTTCTCAGTATATTAGAGTTAAAGCCTCAAAGATCCACGTACTTGTTAAGGGCTTAAGGCTATGAGGGTTTGAAAACTTCGATTTTTCTGGAGGAAATGAAAAGAAAAGAAAGAAAGACAGAAGAAAAGAAAGGAAAAAATAAAGTAAAGGGCAAAAATGGCAAAGAAAAGTTGGCTGGCAATGATTGTCTACAGCTTTACGGGTTCACGTTCAAATGTTAAATAATGTACATAAACTAATAAGCAAATAAATAAATGTGTCTCCGAAATTAGCTTGAGTTGATCACGAGCTTAGGGTTTCTTGAAAATATGTATTTTTTTTAAAATTAATATTTTAATTAACATAATAATTTTATAATTTTCAGGAGGTTAGGTAAAGGTACTTTGATAAATACAAAATTAAATTATATTAAATAGAATTAAATCACACAACATAACAGGGGAAGCAGTACTACCTAATATTCTTTTTGAAAACACAAAAAAGAAAATGCAATGTAATAGAATTGAGGTATGTATGTATGTACATATGTAATTTAAATGTTATAGAATTAAGGTATGCATGTATGTAATCTAAATGTTATGTGTGTTAAATGACAGAAATGAAATGCTCTAAGCATGTATGTTTGTATCTTCTAGATTATTTTTATGTTTTATTACTGTATTACTATTACCCCATGGCCCTAATCATATCAGAGCACTTTTCCTTCCATGTCCTTATTCTTGTGCGGCTCGAGTCTTTCATTAACACGCAACGTGAGGCCCCAAACACCATTTTTCATGCGCTTGAACGATTTTCATAAATTTATTTGGATACAAATATAGATTGAATGTATACTTATGTGTAATAAAAATATAATCATTTATCGAATAAAATAGCAAAGTTCAAAGCTACAAATGAAACAATCAATCAAAAGTCAAAACAAAAAAAGAGTCCTCGTTGGACTTGAAAATCTCTGCATCCATTACAAAATAACAAAGCAATATAGCACTAAACCAAGCCATCAACCTTCTTTCCCCCTAACGGACCATCAGTTAAACACAAATCGTTATACATGGAAATCCTGGTGAAGAATTCATTAGACTTGACACCCCTATCAGCATTGCAATCATCCTTTCGACTATGTATACTAAACTTTGACGGGGAAAAAAAAAATCAGCGGGAACAAAATGAAAACGCATCTCTCATTTAGCAATGACCACATGCATTGCATTATTGCATACAGTAAAAGACAATTGTCAGCTAAACAAATTAAATTCAGCAAGAACTAATTTTTTGAACCTTTTATTATTCATAATTTTAGAAATAAAGAATTCCCAACCTTCTAATTTGATCCAATGCTTCAAAAACTAACATTAGAAACATGAGCGACCATAACACATTCCGTGTGGCCAGGCCAAAACTTAAAAGGGTAATGTTCCAGAAACATAACCATCTCACATGAAGCATAGAGATTCAAAAGACGCCCAATGAAGATTAATCTTCTTAAGCAATGACCACAAAAGGGTAGACAACAGAACCCCCAAAATTTGGTAGGTTAACCATCCCCCGATGAGACCAGAGAGAACTGGCTATTCACTTCAGCTATATTTGTTTTGCAACCTATCAGGAGACCCAAAAAAAAAAAATTGCTAGGTGGACGAACCAAGATTAACTTAGAAAGGATGTTGTCAAAGATCATCAAGTTCTGCAGCTACAGACAACCCCCATTTTAGGTACCCTCAAAGAAACCGCCTCCCTCCCAACACCCCAAAGGAAAGGAATTTCTCAAACAGTCGAAAAAAAAAAAAAAAAGAGTAAATGGACTCTTTTTAACATGCATTAGGATCTCAATGCAGTCAAAATGAAGAAAAGTAAAGTTCAGCGTTCCAACTTTCCAACCTAATAGAAGTAGAAGACTCCAAATTTATTCTTGCTTGTCAGCTGAATGACCAAAAACATGCTGAAAGAACAATAAGTATCCTTGTATCCTTCTACATATTTCGTTGTCAGTTTAAGAGTTTGCAAAGAGATCTGTAAATTATCAATCTCACTCTTGTAAGGAACCTAAAACATCAACTTCTGTAGAATGGACATAAGTACCTGTAAGAAGCATTTGATGCAGCTCCTCAATCTTTTTAAGATTAAGTAAAGAAATGCCACTAGAGTTTGAGGAAGGTCCATCACAACTGGAGAGATCCATTCAACCATTAGCAAATAGAGATGATGCCAAATGGGACCCAAAATCATTGAACATTGAAGATCCCATATCCGGCCAGCAAAGGAGTAAATCCCAGGGGAGTGTGGAAGCAGAAAAGCAAAGAGGCAGGCCCAGAAGACACTCAACACAAAAAGAAGAAGCATGGAGTTTTAGCTGAGTACCAGAAATGATTTCTCAAAAAATTTATAGAGATCATCTCAAGCTTCTTTTTTCCTAGGCAGAAGGACAATTTGATAAAACAAAGGAAAACAGAAAGGAATTTATCCGATCCAAGAGGCTGAGGGCGTTGCCCAATTAAAAATAGTAGCACTGAAGTCAAACAAACTAAACATACATAGTCCCAGTCTCCTCACATAAAAGGTGCATCCTGTGGTACTTAGCTACTGTTCCTACATTGTTCCCTTACACCATTCCTGCACCAAATTCAGCAGCAAGATTTCACACTCATATATCATAATGCAAAATTGCACAACAAAAAAAACAAATTAAGACAGGCATAGCTGAGAGCATGATCAGGTGTGAAGGACAGGTGATGAAATCCTTATTTGTTCAATGCACTTGCTTGTTTATTGGTGAAAAAAGATTAAAACGCAAGAAAGCCTTTCGATATACTAACATAAAGTTCAAGGAACTTCACCTATTAGCATATGGCAACTCCTTACGACCACAGTATGGGGGAGACCTGCTGTAGCTACACGCATGAGGAGAGAGACGGCGACATCTTGGGGATTGTCCAGGAGGACTATAACTTTTGCCCCAAATTGGTAAACTTCATCCAATCATATATAGGCTTCAATCAATCATAATGTTGAGATAATGTTTGCTTAGAAGGCCTTACCTGCGCCCATAGCTTAGGCTCCTACGATATCTAAGGCTGCGGCTATGACTGCAAGGTCTTCCTTAATCATTGATAACTCTGCAGAGTTATTTAGTCTCATTATTCATATTAAATTAGTTAAGTCTTAGAGATTTTTATTTAAATTATATTTATAGTAGTAATATTTTTTAGTAGTTTTTAATTTACCAATTTTTAATTTCCTTATATTTTAATTGCCTAGTTATTTAAACAATTTTCATATTTTTGTAGGTCAAAACCCAATAAAGTTTTCAAAAGTGCAACAACTTAATCAATGAGAAAGTGATTAAGTTAGAAAATTTTCATAAAAAATATTTTCAAGCTACTTGGATATCAAGTTTTTACCTTCAAAGTTTTGCTTATATATAGAAATCTTAGTATTAGACTTAGAGAGGTCAGAGACAACCCCAGATATTCTATAAATTTTATTTTCTTTAGTTTTTGGAAGAAGAGAGAAGCCACCATAATATTCAAGAAGCTAGAGAGATTTTGGAGAAGCTTGAAAATTAAAGATCCTGCCAATCTTAGTTTTCCTTTTCTCTTTACTCTTTTTATCTTTCTTGTATTATTTATGATAGTGAAACTCATTGGTTTTATATTTTATATATTTATTATGAACTAAATTTATTTTTTTAAGGTTGCAATGAAACTCAACATGTAATTTGAATTATTTTATTTCATTTTTTTCTTGATTTAATGATATTTGAACTGTTCATTCAATTTTGTTCTTAATGCTTCTAATTGCTTGATCACTAATTAGATTGATTCAGTAACCTTAATGAACTTGAAAAAAAAATTTTGCGTTTAAACCTAAATTAAATAATATATGGTCATATTCATTTATTAGGATGAATTGATCTGCATATTAGATAGGAATATACGAGCATGCCATATGTAATCAAATTAGAGTCTAAGCTTAAAGAGTTTCTTTCAATTTAATTCAACTAAGAATACAATAAATTGATTAAAAAAATATTTTTATAAGACTATCAGAAGATACTTATTAATAAGTTAAAACTCTAGATTGACAACTTATTATCATTACTCAAGTTAAGAGAGTAAGATTTTATTCAAATGAAGTATTGAGGGAAATTAGAATCCTAGGCTTTTGTTATTTATTATTTACTTCTTTATTGTTATTATTATCATTATTATTATTATTTAGAATTTTTAATCGTTTGTTTAAATAAGATTAAGTTGTTTTAATTTAATGCTTAACAAATTTAGTATCAATTTCTCGTGAGATCAATACTCTACTTTATCACTATATCACTTGTTGCAATATGTACACTTCAAATGACCACGCATGCAACTACCACGCATGCAGCATTCTCAAGCAAAATGACCAGGCTCACCACACTCATAGCACTTCAAATCAGAACCACCAGAACGTCCACGACCACCTCCACCTCCGCGACCACCTCTGCCATTAGAATTATGAGAAAGCTCAACTCTCTACTCATTCTTGCCTGATCGAAATACATGGTATAGAATGCGAATCTCAACTGATAAGGCTAAGCTCATGCTCATTAAAGATGCCATTAAGAAAAAGAAAATAGACACTTGCTGTTACATGGATGAAAGAGATAAAGGCTATGATCCTGCCAACAAGTTTTACAGACTTTCAAACTAATACAAAACTAAACTGCCAAAAACAGCATAAAAATGATTGTGCAGGATAATAAAACCGACTAGAGTGTAAATTACAAATAGAGAGGCTTATTAGCGGATATGGGCAACAAAGGGCAGTTCAGATGTGATCTAACAGCATACACGAACTTCCTCCACAACTAGACATGTTGCAGTAGACACTCAAAATTCTTCATAAAGCTCATCTGATTCAGCAGAAGTAGGAGACTACAAGACGCATAGCAAAATCATAGATTTCATCATAAATCTTTCCTTCTAATAAAGAAAGAGCAGCCTAACAACAATGCTGTACTTCCTGACCAAGGCATTATCTATCTTTTTAACCAAAAACAAAACAAAGGGCTGGTTTGGCATCTTTCATTTCCAATGAGAAAGGAATCAAAACTACCCAGAAAGAACATTAAGGATGGAAGTAGTGCCATTATTAGAAAAATACGAGGATCTAGTTGAAATACCATCTAATTCACGAATTGCATCCTCAGCGTCTCTGCTATCATCAAAGTCAACGCAGGCATAACCTGGTGGCCTTCAAGCAACCCATACACTGCAAAATAAATAAAAGCATTTAGCTAATAAGAAAGACAAGATTGGAAAGAATTATAGTTATGACAAAAAAATCATGCTTAAAAGTACAAATTACAGACAATTATCAAGTATGGTGTTGCAGACAACAATATTATAACTTCGAATAACTTCAAAGACACGAAACTCGTCTTCAAGATCCCGCTCCGAAACTCGTGCGTCAAGGTTACCCACGTACACACCAAACATTGTTTTTGAGTGGTTGAAAAGAGATCTATCAAACAATTCTTACGTTAGTCAAGTTTCAAAAGGTTATTGTAAGATTTAAGAAAGGGGCCAAAAAGAAAAAAGAAGCGGTTAAAACCCAAATTCGATAAAATAGAAAAGAAAAGAAAAGAAACATATAGATATCTTCTGTAATTAAAAAAAAAAATGAAGCACCAAAATTGAACATAAAAGTAATTTACAACCCTAATTTATTATTGTGTTCATAAAATGAAGGGTGAAAAGAGAGAAACAAAGATATCTTAAGCTCAACCTGGTGAGTTGCGCAGATGAGAGAAGGGAAGCCCTACCAGTAGCAAGGAGCTGCTTCCACCCCTTTTTTTTTTTTTTTGGTTGCTTCAGAGACAGAGAGAGAGAGAGAGAGAGAAAGAGATATATATATATATATATATATATATATATATATATATATTTCATAAACGGTAAAATTAATCGGCCGCCTAGACGCTAACGGTCAGCCTTTATTACCCGGATTAAGTCCAAAAACAAAATAAATTCCGCTGTAAGCCCATCAAGTAATCGCGTTTAGTTCCATTTTGGACTTGTTGGCTAAGGACTTTGGACCTTACTCCTTATCGAAGTGCAAAGCAAGTGGTGCAGCCAGCCAGCCAAAGCTTCCGCAGCGCAGCCGTCCATCGAACCCGCATAACCTGCACTTAACAAGAGCATTCAATCCAAAAATACAACCATTATGATCCATCCGTCTCTCCCCGCACACCCCTGCAATTCCTAATCCTTGAGAACCAAGATCAACATCAAGCCTTTTATTCAAATTTCAAACCTATCTAATGCATAGTATATAATATGGTAGAAACTATACAAAGAAGAAGAGACGCCATTGCAAAAAAAAAAAAAAGCATAGCTTAGTAAGAAGACGAATGGAATGGAAGGGAATGGACTGGACTGGACTAGAATCTTAATAATGCAGTAATATTGGTGATTGATAAAGACAAAAATCTTGATTAATTTTCTTGACAAGGACTATTCTAAGCAGAAAAACGGTGTCTCGTTTGTTATTGGTTTCAATATCGTTGGATACAATACTTGAATGGTACTTTGACAACAGCGATACTTCCTACTACCGTTCCTACCATCCTATCCTGTTCCTATGTTAACATATCTTAATTTGCTGAATCCTGAGGGAGGTCATTTGAACTAAAAGCAGGAGGCTTTAAATAGCAAAGATGTCCTCACTTTGGAGGAAAAAAAAATTCTGCTTTTATTATTATATGGAAAATATATGGTCATTTGTAGCTATACCAAGAACATTCCTGAACCAACTAATGTTATCGTTGGACTATTAATTGGAAGTGTGATTGTCCAACATTCGCCAGCTATGCGAAGCTATATATATATATATATATATATATATATATATATATATATCTATGTGTGTGTGTGTGTGAATGTATATACCCGGAGCTGATTAAAATAGCTGTGCATGGACCCGTATAGAAGGCCGTGGTTCCTTTAGTCATAGTCATACCCAGCTCCTAGAAGCAACGGATTGGAGAGACATCTAGAGGGTTGCGATGACATCGTATGAAGAAGATTTTGTGATTGATTTTCTGAGAGGGGAGGGGGAGTTTGGAATGGATGCGGTCATTGGTGGTAGGTTTTCTTTTCTGCTCACGGATTCAACATGTCACCTGCTGCTACTGTAAGGATATTGGCTGATCTCAGCGAGTCAAAAGTTGTACGAGACAAGTCCAAGTTAGACCATCTTTGATTCAAATACCACCATAGAAGCAGTAGAGATTCAAAAGAAAACTTCCAAGTTTTTCAAGCCAACAAAAGAAGGAAAGAGGAGGGACCGGGTGGGGTGGGGGTGAGAGAGAGACGGAGATTAGTAGCCACCAGTTGAAAATAAGGTTAGATAGTAAGGACTCTGCTGACAATGTACAAGATAGAACACCATTCAAAATGCAGCAGTCCCTTTGGCGTATAACTAACCGAGTCTGTTGCTTGTAGACAAATCTTTTAACTACGGTAAGCATCATATCACCTCTTTGTTGGTTCAAAGTGAACAATCCTTAACGGTACTAACAAGGATTTACCTTATTGGACAGAACCAAGCAACCTGAGATGCATACAAATAAAAACGGCAAATCAAGCTTGCCTGGCCGATCTAAATAATGAATCAATGGACCAAGTCTATAAAGTGAAAAACAAAAAAAAAAAATTGATTATTGAGCCACATATGAATTTGATTTAAAATCATGGTTAGCACTCCTTGCTAATCTTTGACACAAAAACAAATGTATAACCTGCAAAACAGCAAGACCGTAAACTCAAGTATGAGTAGCATGGCTTTGTAAGAAACAAGACAGAAATTGGATTATGTAATGAAGCATAGATAAGAGGGAAAAAAGGAAAGATATAAGCTTACAAGGCAGAAAATTAGAATAATGCTAATCTCAAAAAGCGATTCACAGGCATATAACTCTGAAATATAAAGCAAAAAACCACGGAGTTTAAAGATAAACATGTTACCTCAATCCCAGAACTCCGGGAAATAACCACATCAGAGAAAATGGCCACTAACCAGATTGGCTCGTCAAAATACAAAAGCTGCCAACAATGTATGTAGTACAGCCCAATAGATTATAATTCCAAGCCGTAAGGCAGGTTGTCGCATGAGTGCCCGATCACAAGAAACCCTAGCAGATTAGATAACCAGAACATTACTTAGATAAAAAGGCTACTTTTGATGTATCAACAAATAAATAACTAAATCTCAGCTAAAATAAAATTTGCACTACTTCAAATCAACACAAACTGAAAAGCAGAAATGAACCCCACCATAAGCCATCTATCATGTCAGTTATCTGTCTCGTAAACCTTGGAACAACTCTTGATGTGGCAAGTGATTTGAAACCATGAACTGAGGAAACAATGAAATTAAAATGTAAGGACTATAGGATGTAGAAAAGTTATCTTCACTCAAAGCAGAAATAAATATAAACAAAATAATTTTTGAAAAGCATTAAAGAATACCTTTGTCTTCATCTTCATCTTCTAACCTATTATCACTAACATCACCCATATCTATAGGAATAGCAACTTGATCATTATTGACTTTACGCAAACTACGAACTTGGGATGCTATTGAGGTCCCTGCTACTGCCCGCTTGTTTATCTACACAAATGTTAAGCAAAATAGATTACTCAACAAAAGTTTTTTTGCTGCTGATAATGCAGAAGGTGTAACTTATCCTTGTGAGCAGATAAGAACTATTGTTAGAAGACCATAATTACTGCCTAGACTTTAGGAGAATGAGCTGTAGATAAGTATTAGCTGTAGAAGATATGCA
>JBBYHM010000025.1:121561-148859 GCA_038381775.1 Adansonia rubrostipa | reverse complement strand
TTATAATTACACCTAAATAACTTGATTTAATTAACTTAGTTCATTTATTATCATGTGGGCCACATGAAGTCCAACATATTTATGATGGAATATACGATTTTTTTTTTGAATTTCGCCCGAAAAAATCAAGATTATTTCTAACGGAATGTTTGAGAGAATTTATATATTACCGATGGAATTAGAGCGACGAAATTATTCTGTCGCTATTTCTTCGTCAATGTGTATCCACGGATAAAATTTGGCACGCCATTGTGTATTTGCACTAGAATTATTTCCTACAAAATTCTAGATTTTTTTCAAGGGAATTTTTTTTTAACGAATTTAGTATTTCCAATGAAATTTTCGTCAAGAATACCTTTTCAAACAAAAAAAAAAACGAATCTTTCGACAACAAATTTTGTCAAAAAAAATTCTGCCTCTTGTAGTGTGCAATAAGAACCCATGTACTGCGATATAGGAAATTTGGCTGCCTACACATTTGCATGCCCCGTAAAAATTTCCATATCCGAAATGCGTGACTCATCTTCTTCGATACGATTAATAATGCAATCCTAAGACGCTTCGCATTTCACAATGCTAACACGTGCAAAGGTGCTTTACTCGTAGGTAATGTAATATGTCAATTATTTTACTTTTATACATGGATTTTACTGGTATAGCAATTTTTAAAGTTATTATATATAGTAATATATTCATCAAAATTATGATAAAATTATTAACTTTTGCATTTAGTAAAATATTATTATTAAATAATATGTTAACTAATCTTGAAATGTTTTAAGAATATTCGTTAACAAAACGCTTAATATGTATTAAAATTGGGCACATCCTATGTAGCTAAAAAAAGAGATATTTTTAAAGATATATATTTTAAAGAGATTAACATATAAATATGTAAAAAAGATAAAAAAAATTGTTTTTAAAGTGGATAGTTAGTGAAATGAGTTAGTTTTTGGAGTTTCTATTAATGGTCATATGAACAGCCGCAATCAACCTAACGCAGATGTTGCCAGCACTGGAAACATGGAAGGGAATACTCTAACAAAAAACTCGGGCCATTGGCAACCTAAACCTTGGCTTCCAAGGGTAAGCTTTGGCATTCCTAATGGCAATATACTAAGGTTAAAATCTAGCGTAAATAGCCTCAAAATGATCCCTAAAATTAGCTCAAACAACAGCCCAAAGAGGAATCAAAACCGAAATCATGTAACTTGCATAAGGCATTCCCTGCCCCCATGTTTGATGTCCTAAGCATGGCCTAAACTTAGATGTTTTTAGGACATTAGTCGGCATTGAAATGCCTTCCAAAGCAGCACCATATCAACCCTAAACACTACAGAAACGCTTAACAATCAAAAAGTAAGGTAAGACCCTACCTAAAATTTCAAGCTCATCAAAACTTTAGTAGAGCTCTAAGTTGGAAAACATTTAAAACAATATTTTTGTGGCCCAAGACCATCACTATCTAAGCACATATTACTATACTTTTTTCCAAGCTTCTTGGAGCACAAAGAAGAGCAAAAACATAGATTTGGGTCCTTAATTGGACTAAATATTTTGAAAACTTCTTTTTGAAACAAAATGGAGTTAGCTGAACATGGTTCCTTCAACCAAAAAGGTTCAACTCATTAACTCATTCAGGACATGAAAGCCTTGAAATCATGAAGCCATGTCGGAAAATAAACAAAAATTTAGTAGAGGTAAACAAATGTATGGCCATCACTAGAAAAAGAAAAAAAAATCCTCAAATGCATGAACAAGTATAAAATGCATGCAAAAATTATTTTTTCTCCATATTTCACCATGATCAAACTAGGGGAAGGGAAAGTGACTTTAAAGAGCATGGAAATGCAAGATGCATTGCATGAGACGATGAGAAAAAAAGAAAATGCTGGGCAAGAAGGATGAACAAGAGATATACCTAGAGTAGGTCGAAAATGCAAGCTTTCTCTCTCTTTTCTTTTGTGTGTGTGTGTATGTGTGTGTGTGTGTGTGTTTTTTTTTTTTTTTGGTGGGGATGAGAGGAATGGGGGTGTGTATAATTGCGGTCAACGAAATAAACCGACAAAAAATACCCGCTTTCAATTTAATCGATTTCGTTTTACTAGTTTTAAATAATTCGATTTAAGTAGGTTTAATTGGTTAGTTTGCAGTTTCAATATTTTAAGCTGATCCGATCAATTTAATCAAAATTAAATTAAACAAATAATATTATTAATAATATCTCAACGCAAGTCCATAGCCCAATAATCCTTAACTCAAGTACCCAAACTCATCCAGCCCAATAACCATCCAACCTAAAGACCCAATTATCATAAATCCAATCCTAATGGCCTAAACACTTCCCATCAAAACCCATTTCATTTCCCCAACCCTACCCATCTTGTTGATTCCTGAACAGTGAAACTTGGAAAGTCGTGACTCGTGAAACCCTACAAGTCCTTTAATCCCTTTCTTTTACTTTCTTTGACTAAAGCATTTGAGTTTCTTGGGCTAAGATGATTGGTGGTGCGATTCGATAGTCTTTTAATAGTTTCTGTTATTGATGATGAAGAGGACACCATTTTTCCAAAAGCTGTATGTGATGCAGCTTTGCAATGCAGTTGCGGCAAGGTGTGGTGCTTTCTTTTATGGAGGTTAAAAAATATGTGGGTTGTATTTTAAATTTGGGTCTGAAGAAATAAAACTGGAAATTTACTTTTCTCTTGCTTTTTATTTAAATTTTTTGAAAAAATGTACCTTAATTTATTTTATGTAAATTTTACCCTAAATTGTATTACGTTTTATATAAAATAATTTTGTTAAAAAGTGATTTTTATAGATTTTTAAGCTCAATTTAACTTATTATTTATAAGACCACTTTAGATAAAAATTGTTAATTACTAATTAATTAGATGAATAAATTGAAAACGAAGTTTGATGATTTAAGCAACGTATCTTGTTGATTTATGCTTCTTCTTCTTAATTTATTGTCAGGTCCACTTGCACCAGATTCATCTTTGAAAACAAATTTTTTTTTTTTTATAATTAAAACTCTACCTTTTCATTTTGTCAGCTTGAAGATTTATGATTTGGGTTACTGAAAGTGTGTGAATGTGAAACGTGGGGCCGAAACGAACCAACCGACCAAACCAAATATATTAAGTTCGGTTCGGTTAAATAAATTTCAGTCGGTTCAATCAGTTTTTCATGCATTTTGGGTTTGTTTATTTTTGATATTTTAAAGTTGAATAAATCATGGAGTCGATTGAAGTGTGTAGGGGTGAGCATTCGGTCGGTTCGGTAAAAAAAAAATTTCAAACCGAATTAATCAACTTAGCTAGAGGAACCGACCGAACCGATTGACATTTTTAATCATAACCGAATTAACCGAACCGACTAAATTTCGGTCGGTTTGGTCGGTTAAATCGGTTTATTGAGTCTTGGGCTAATGGTTGTATATTTGATTTGAGAATGAGTTTAATTGGGTTATTAATATATATATAAATATATAATTATTAAATATTAAATATTAAAAGTTCGGTTAATTTGATTAATTCGGTTAATAATTTTACTAATATATAACCGATCGAATTAACCAAATAAACTGATATAGAAAACTGACATAATTATAAAACTAATTTAACCGAATCAAATTAATTAAATTCTATCGATTAAGTCGATTAAGTCGATTTGAATCAACTTATGCTCACCCCTTGAAGTGTGTGAAAAATGAAGCAAAAACTAGGTAGAATAAATAGGTGGTCGAACCTACGTATCAAGGGCTCATGCTGATCATGCAATGCCTCCCGTAGACCTGCCTCTCCCCTCATGCATTATCTAATACCCAATGGACATCAATGTACTAAACTTGGAAGCTAATATCCTAAAAAATCTATTTCTTTTTTTTTTTTTTTGTCAAAAATCTTGTCCCATCATCATTTAGTTCTACCAACCTATTAAAAAACAAGACCCATATTTGCAAGCCCAATTTGAGCCCAACCATTATAGGGTTCGGACAAGCCCATACTAGTAGGAAAATTTTAATTTTGGCCCAGGTCAATTTTGGATGGAAAATTGCATTTTTCGTTTAATCTAATTCCTTTGCTCCGATTTGATTCTTACCCGAACCCTAAGCCAAAATTTCTTCTCAATTTTCATTATTAAGACCAGAATGTCCTTCAATGGCTTTCTACCAAAAGAGACGATTTTCTTGACCCTTACCTCTCTGATTAGCATTACCAAACCATTTTTCCTTTCGTCCTTGTTAGATAATTTTCGTCCTCCATTTCATTTTAATGAAATCAATTTTAGATCTAGACATTCTAATTGCAAAATCTTCGTTTTTTACTTTGGCTTAACTTTTGAATTTTTAGTTGATTTTGACGTTCAAATTAACTTCGACTTTCAAGTGGACTTGGACTTTTACAACTAGGACTTTTTTACTTTGATTTTTTTCTAATGATCATCCCATCTTTTTCATCCAAGAGGCCAAGGTCAGAAGGTACCTATAAGTAGTCAAAAAAATCAAGGAAGTCCGAACAAAATTAAGCCCCCCAAAAAAAATTTTGTTTAAATGGTGTTTTAGGTAAACGAGTCCTTTTATTTAAATAAAGGTATTGGGCTTTTCATAAATGTGTAGCATTTATTCTTTTATTCTTTTATTTCATGTATTTCTAATTTCCCATTCATTTATTCTTTCTTAAAATCTTTTCATGGAGGAACATTGTAGCAAACAGCCAACAATAATGTCACTCCATGGCAGTCAGAGAAATAAAGTTCCAATTCCAAGTGCATTGGACAAAGAGCTCCCTGATAAATAGCGGGCCCTTCCCTTGCTAACATCGTTGGCAAACTAGCAATTTGTTCCAACTCCAGTCCCTACTGGGGCTTTTCCTGTGTCTCTGCCCTTAAATTCTAATCTCCAGCAATCAAGCCAACAATCAATAAATTTTGGTGAAAAGTTGCCTTCTGGATCTTATAATTGGAATGATGAGAAAAATGCAAATGACATGAAAATACAAGAAAGAATGTGACATGAAAATGGATGAAACAATAATTGTGTCATCCAAAGGAAGCCTAAAATATAAGAAAGAAGATATAACTCTCAAAGCTTTAACAAACCATCTTTGTTAAATTTATCTATAGCATTATAGATTAGGCCATTTGAATTAAAGAAGATTGAATGACATGCACAAGTAATATTTGATTTTTGCTTTTAATTTTAACATTCATAAATCTAATACATGCATGTTGACTAAAACAACGTAAAAATTCTTTTCTCAAAGTAAAAAGAAGTACAATAATATTTGAATTAATACATAGTGATGTATGTGATTTTTATAGTATTTCTTCGCTAGATGAAAAGAAATATTATGTCACATTTATTAAAGATAGTACTAGATATTGCTATGTATATTTATTGTATTCAAAAGATAAAGTATTTGATAAATTTAAAATTTATAAATCTGAAGTTAAGCTTCAATGTAAGTTATTTATCAAATGCTTGAGATCAGAAAGAGGTGGAGAATACTATAGTCCATGTTATTTTGAATCCATTGGAATAGTCCATCAATTTTTAGCACTTTACACTCCATAACAAAATGGTGTAGCTGTAAGAAAAAATAAGGTCTTAATTGAAATGGTAAATTCTATGTTATCATATTTAGAATTTGGATAAAGTTTTTGGGGTAAAGCTATTTTACAGCTTGTCATATATTAAATAGGATTCCTACTACGGAAACCATGTTCACCTTATATGAACAATGGAAGAAGAAAATCAAACCTTAATTATTTGAAGGTTTATGGTTGTAGAGCTGTACTTATAGTTTCTAAACCTAAAGAGAAAAGGCTAGATGAAAGAGGAATTGAATGCATATTTTTAGGATATACACACAATAGTAAAGAATATATGTTCATGATGATTGAACTAAATACCATTATTGAATTAAGAGATGCAATTTTTTACAAAACTAGATTTAAATCTATTTCAAGACAACTATAGCCACAACAATTAATTCATTCTACAAATGAATTGGAGAATCCACAGGACCAAATTGAAAATAATGAACCTTACCAAAAATTAAAGAAAAACAAAATGATTAAAAAGGTAAGGTATTTTAGTCTAGATTTCTTCACATTCCTTGTAGAAAGAAAAGGTGAAAGCATAGACAATAAAATTCCTTATTGTTTAAATGTGAAATTGGACCCTATTACCTATGAAGAGGTTATAAAGTCCTAGGATTTTGCCTTTTGGAATGAAGTAATAAATGATGAAATGGATTCAATCATGGGTAATAATAGTTGGACTTTAGACGATCTTCCACCAGGTTCTAAATCAATTGGTTATAAATAGATTTTCAAAAAGAAAATAAAACCATAGAGAAATTCAAAGCAAGGTTGATAGCCAAAGGCTTTACACAAAAGCAAGGAATTAGCTACTTTGATACCTATGCTCTTGTAGCAAGAATTGCTATAATTAGACTCTTAATTTCACTTACCTTTATTTATAACTTCGTCATTCACTAAACGGATATTAAGACGACATTTTTGAATGGTGAGATAGAAGAGAGAGTGTACATGGAACAACTAGAGGGGTTTGTCATAAAAAAGATAAGAGCATAAAGTTTGTAAACTTATTAAATCATTGACTGGGCTTAAGCAAGCACTTAAACAATAGCACCAAAAGTTTGATGAAATTATGTTAGCTAATGGCTATAAGATAAATGAATATAATAAATGAATATATAGAAAATTTGAAAATGGCAAAACTTTCTTAAATATGTTTATATTTGGCATAGATTTAGAACAAGTTTAAGAAACAAAGAAATTCTTGTCAAGCAACTTTGAAATGAAAAATATGGGTGTAGCGAATGTTATACTCGAGATTTAAAAAAAAAAACTAATATAGAAGTACCATAGCATTGTCACAATCATATTACATTGAAAATATATTTTAAAAGTTTGATCTTTTTGATTGTATGCCAGTATCTACACCTATGGATCCTCAAAGAAAATTATTGTCAAATGCTGGTAGGAAAATTGATCAATTGCAATATGCAAAGGTTATTGGTTGTATTATATATTTAATGACTTATACAAGGCCGAATGTTTCATTTGCCATTGGAAAATTAAGCAGGTACATAAGAAATCCAAGTGATCTATATTGGAAAGTGGTTAATAGAGCACTTAGGTACTTAAAGAAAACTATTAACTATTGTGGATATCTTTCAATTCTTGAAAAGTAGTTGGATGCTAGTTGGATTACAAGTTTAGAAAATCATACTTCTATAAGTGGATGGATCTTTATTCTTGGTGAAAGTGCTATTTCTTGTGGTTCCAAAAAACAAACCCGAATAACAGATTCCACCAAGGCAGTCAAAGTTACTGCATTGGCTACTGCAATTAAGAAGCTGAATGGTTAAAAAATTTGCTATATAAAGTACCTATATGGCCTAAACTAATTTCACCAATTTCTATCCATTGCAATAGTGAAGCTACTCTAGCAAGAGCTTATAGCTAACTTTATAATGGAAAGTCTAGACATATTAGGTTGAGATATAGTTTTGTTTGACAGTTAATAACTAATGGAGTGATCACTGTAACCTTTGTACGGTTGAGTGAAAACTTGGTATATCTTTTGACCAAAAGTCTTGCTAGAGATATAGTATATAAGACCTAAAGAGGGATAGGGCTTTAGCCCTTAAACTAAAGTCACCTGTTATAGAAACTCGACTCAACACTTAGTATAACATCAAGTCTTGAGTTCAATCAAACAAAGTATCATCTATATGTGGCTATTAGCTTGATAATAAAAACTACTATTCCATCCCAAGTAAAAGTACTAGGTACTTGTGTTAGCAAAAGTAGTATGAGCAATATACTCTTGATGGACCAATTACATAATTATGTTAGAGTGTTATAGTTACAAGAATACTCTAATGGGATACACCTCTGTGAGTGTGAAATGTGGTCATTTCTAAGAGCTTAGCTCTTATAGCACTTATAAAATGAGAATACAAACACATGGCTATAGTAGTGTCCTCAGATACTGGTCGATTGACTGATGTTGAAATCATTATGTGAGATCAATTCAATTAACGAAATGGAATAGCTAGTTTAAAGCATAATCTACCACCGATTTTGATTAACTTTGACTTGTTTTCACAATTGTAAGATACCTTGATTTATGCATTTGATTTTCAAAATAATCAAAATCAGATTATTTCAAAAATGGTGGGAGATTGTTTGACATTTTCAAAAAATTATATGGAATGAAATCCCATATTTGAAAAGAACTAGAATAGTGAGTTCTTTAAATATAAGAAATTATGTATCTTATTAAATTAGACACATGTGGGTCAGACATTGGGTGGGCTATTTATGCATTAATATAATAATAAATATTATTATGTTATATGGCATTTGGCACGTGCAGGTTCAGTTAATTAATTAATTAAAATTTATTTTTGTTTGATTATTCTGGAATGATTGGATTTGCTCAGATAAGACATAATTGAACCAAGAATCGTGTCTGCAAGAATTTTAGCTATTTGTTTTTAACAGACAGATTTATTTTTAACAATGTGTCTATATAGACAGACACTTTCAGACAAAGATATATACATTTAGATAGACATGTAATGGCCTACATATACTTCTCCAAAATCAACAAGAAAAGGTTATTGAAACCTTTTCGATTCTTATTCTCTCCAATAGTCAAATTCTTTCAAATTTCTTCTATGAAGACATGCTGCAAAAATTCTTCATCAAAGTTTGTCAATTTTGTAGTACACTATGTATTGCCCAATGGATTATTTTCATTAGTACAATACATAATCAGTCGTTGGGCTTTGTTGTGTTCTCGAGATTTATACGTAGATAACTTTTTTGCACACCAATAGTAGAGGTGAATAAAAACCTTAGAGTGGTGGCATAAATACATATCTTGAAACCAGTTTATTTGTGTTTGCATTTTTACACAGTTTGCATCAACAAATCGATTTTTTGTGTTCATGATTTTATATAATCTGCACTATCAATTTCATACAATGTGTTGCTGATTTTATCATTGTGTTTTAACACACTCCCCCCAGAGTCCTTTGGATATTCCAACAGCTACACCTCCATCAAGTGAATCACCATCAGGAACTCTTGAGAGATTTTCAAAGAAATTGGAGAGGATGCCCCTTCTAAAGGGTCCTTGAAATCTAATCCAAGCGATGGAGATGATGAGCATGAGATAGAAGCTGCCATCCGTAAGGAAGGAGCTTCCAAATCTGCAGGTAGACGGAGACGGTAGACCCAGATTCAGGAACTTAAGGTGAGGGAAGTGCAGAGCGTAAACTAGGATCCAGTGGCTTAGGAAGATTAGGACTTGGAGGAACAGCTAATCCCAATGAAGCAAGACAATATAATGATCATTTTACAGAAAACAAAGAATCACCTCATACCATTCATCCATAAGTTCAGGAGAGTAGACAAGGTAAAGCCTGTCAAATATCTCTGATCCATACAGGATGAAATCAAGAACTTTGATATCACATTTCTTCTGCTTTTGTTTATTATTATTATTTGTTTCTTTCTGCACCTGGTGGTGGAGCATGTAGGAACATTGAAATAAATTAGTTATGCTAGTTAACTTTTGAACAGTGGAATGTTATATATTTTGCGCATGCATTGCATAGAGACGAATCCATGAGCACGAGATCTACTTAATTTAAGCATAGTGCGAAATGAGATATGAGTAGAAATGTTTGGATTTGAAAAACAGTAGTTTCCTTTGTGCATATGATGAACACGATGGGATGGGAGTAAATAAAAAAAATAAACAAATAATAAGTTATATAAGTTTGGATGAGCTGGATAAGGACGAAGCATGTGCGTCATGAGCAGCAAAGGCTATATATAATAATCAAAATTATCTCATCTCGGCGGGAAGTAAGACAAAGTTACACATACCTCACAAAAAGAACCAGATATGGCTGACTGGCTGGCTATTATTGATACAAATACCATGCCCTAAGCAGCACCATTAAACAATAATTAGGCAAAAAAAACAAAACCAACAGAGAAAAGGAATCCGATTGAGAACTGCATTTAAGCAATCAAAGAGGTAACAGATATGGCAGACAGGCAGGCAGGCCAACGACATAAATTTTATATATAAATATATAGCTACACAGGGAAACCACATCAATGATCCCCCTTACCACTAAACCCTATAATACTACTAGTCCAAGTACATTTTTTGACACCCAAATCCAGAAACCAGCAATCGGAATACTATTAACCTTCTCCTATCTGGAAAAATAAAAAGAAAAAAGTAAAAATTAAAATTAAAATAAGATAAAATACTGATAAATACACCAACATGTTTAAATTCTTACTGCTCCTGTTCTTCCTTTTCATTTATGTCCGCTTTCTTTTCCTCTATCATCTGTTCTTCACTCTTCTATTCTGGATCAGTCAATTGTCATAGGTTGAGTCAAGCAACACCTGAAGCGGGCCTTACGAACAGTTGTCATTATCTCAGTTTCAGCATTCTCAAGCATCTTCACAATCTCGGTGAAGGGAGGACGGACTTCTGGGTTAGTGTCCCAGCAACGAGTCATGATCTCACTCAGCGCAGGGAGACAATCGTTTGGAATAACTGGCCTTACACCCTTGTTCACTACAGCAAATGCCGCCTGCACAGCAGTCATGTTCTGGAAAGGAAGCAAGCCAGTAATAAGCTCCCAAAGGACAATTCCAAAACTATACACATCTACTTTTTGCGTGTAGGGCCTATGTTGTATCATCTCCCTGCAAGAGCAAAGACAAACAAGCACATAATCACAACCAACAGTATTACTAGCATAAACAAAGAACAAAAATCAATAAAATACTTAACAGATGTACAATTTGCATACAGAGTCAACTTATTAGCAATGAATGTGGTTTCCTATAAAAGATAATTAATTCAAAACTAATGATGAAGTATACTGAAATAAACACACCATCAAACACTACAGCATAGTCAAGGTTGATAAGGCATGCGCCGAGGCGGCAGGCACTGCATCTTAGCTGTGGACAACAAAAGCGTCTTAAACCCTTTCAACAAAACACATTTGATCAAATACAGGCCTGGTGAGCCTAAGCACGCTTTTTTATAAGCCAGTGTGCACAAAAAAATCCATTAATTGATGCTCTCTTTAATTTTTCATGCTTTTATATTTCTTCATTACCTTTAATTTTAATAGTAAAAACAAAAAAACAAAAAAAGGACAATATCAAACTCTCCACTTCTCAATGTTCAAGTATTCAACAACAAATACTGGGACCAAAGAAAATAATGCATAAACTGGACAACACTTTAGAGTTTATTAACAGAATTATATACGTCAAGCTTATATATATATATACGCACACACACAAAGCAGCATATATAAAGCGCACACACATATACATATTGTGGCTTGCTTCGTTCAGGCAAGCGCTACTTTTGTACTCGAAACCTCAGGCAATATCGGGGACCTAGAGCCTAAAGTGTGCCTTGCACTCTTGACAAAACTGGGCATAGTTATGATTGACATACAAGAATCAAATCAGTTTTGAATACTCCATTTTAAACAGGAAACAATCTCGGCTATAAAAATGCAATTAACATTACACATTAGGCTCAAAAATCAGTTTCCAATACCACATTTGAAACAGGAAAAGAAATTCTACTAGAAAAGTGCAAGTAACATGGCAAGTTAGGCTGAAAACTATTTTTTTTCTCACAGTGGGGAAGCACTATTGCAATGCATATTAGTCAAGCACGCAGGAAAGAGGAATTAAAAATGATCAATTTTGATGCCTCTACTTGTTCTATTGCCTATGGGCACTAAATATACAGAAGATTACATCATGTCTGCACCTCAAGCCTAAGAAAACTAGGCGCAAAATTATTCGTGGATAATGACACAACATAAAACATTCATATATGTAGAAATTACTTGAAATGGCATTCTGCCTTATCAAATATCATTATTTCAACTCAGGGATTCACCTCTTGACTTTACATCAAAGTTAAATTGTAAAACTTTAAATTATCCAATCGAAATAGTATCCTTCAAACCAGTCAGAACTTAGCCCTCTAAAGAGGCATGGACAAATTCCCACCTAAACAATCAAAAAGACCATGGCGAATGGAAAAATAATTGATAGTGTCATCCTAAGATGGAATACAATAATCATCGGTCTAATCCTAGAAATGTATTGCACATGTTTTACTTAAAAGGGCCCAAAACATCATGTCTAACAACTGTGTGATACCATCTCATCTTACCTAGTTCATATTTTCAGCTCCATCAATGCATCTAATAATGAAAATAAGATATTTCAAATTAAAAGTGTTGCATAACAATTGGTTATGATGCTCAGTAGATCTTCTAACATCCATACCTACCATTTCTATTCTCAAACACTCTACAAATACATAAGTTATTGGGAAACAATGATAATTGTGCTAAAAATGTGCGCTCATGGCCAATAATGTCTTCTCCAACCTCTAGCAGCACAAACAAAATCTAATTTATATTTTGACAAGCCTTTGCTCTCTCTCTCCCCCCCTCTCTCTGTCTCTCCCTCTCTCAATGCTGTAGAAATTGTCAAATGCTGTATCTAAATTTAATCTAAGAAACTTTTTTCAGTTAAAATGAGGCAATTTCTTCGAATTTACTTGGATGAAACCTCCCTAGTTGTGCAGGCTTCAGAGGAGGCCATTACTAAGTGCATTAAATCACTTTGTTATTTTCCTCCTTGCAACCCTTTGCTTCAACTCTGTTTAGACTATTATTAAGTACATTGATTCACTTAAGCTAAAATATTTTAAAAAAAAAAACCTGAACTATTTCACTTTTCTTAAGTGAGCCCCTATACTTTTATTGTACCCGAATAAACCTCTATTTCAAATGAAAAATCGATTTATGTTGGGGCCTATTTAGGTATAAATTCAAAGTCAAGGGCTTATTTGAGTACAAATTAAAGATTAATAATTTATTTGAAAGCAAATTAAAGGTTAAAGGCTTATTTCAGTTCAACAAACGTAAAGGATTACCAAAATAAAGTGCTAACGTTCAGAGGCCTCTTTTACTCTTTTAGCCATTCACTTATTTTTCTTCTGCCCTTACTTCAATATAACAAAACAAAAATAGAAACCTCCCAAAACTTCTTGCCCCTGAATGGACCCCTATACTCTAAATTAGTAAGGTATATGCCTCAATCTCCTCATTGCTTACGCTGTCATATGTATCCGTTAATCTGTTTCTAATTCAATATAACCATATAACTGTTAATTAAGAACGGTGACCAGGTGTTAAAGTGGGCTTCCAGATGGCATCACCTGGGACTCAAATCGCGGCCACAACACGACGCTACGACTACTATTTAGCTGTTTTGACTCTCTCCGTTACCGATATTGCAACCAATATTTTACCACAATTGACCGCAATAACATTCATTATGTCTGCGACTGCAATAACCACGACACAACTGAAAATCCATCCACAACCACTTTTTAAATCCCTAGATGGCACAATGACTAGTTTGCAGACCACTTGATACGCACGAATCCCAAGTAAACCACGAAATCAAAAGGCCGATAAAGCAATCAAAACAAATACTTTAAGTACACCGAACAGTGAGTGTAAAAGTATAATGGGTGAAAGAATACTAGATTTTCATGAAAATCTTTCAATATTTGACTTTCAAAATGCACCCAAACATAAACCAGAAACCACACCTCAAGATAGAAGACATGTTTTCTCAGCCACCATAGCTAGATCAAAACAAGCACCCAAGAATATGAAGAAAGGACATGAAGCTATGCAAATAGTGGCAGTGAATGAAAACAAGCCATGCACTATCACCGTGTTGCTTGAAAATACGACATCAGCTTTGCATATTACAATCCTATCACATTCAAATCTAAATGGTTCAAAATTAATAAGAACATATCTCTTCCAAACTAATTGAAGGACATAAATGAATGAATGATTGATAAATACTTCTTTTATCAAGTATCCACTTGATGTTAGTTACATTTATTATTTGCTTCAAGAAGAAGCCTAATTCACTTTAAGCTGCAAGACATCCAGATGACAAACATTCACACATATGTTAGAGAGGGAAAGAGAAAGAGGCCTCAAAAATCCAATCTTCTGAGATGATAAATGTACATTCCCTAGTAATCTACTCAAACTTTCTTCTGAATAAGCAACAAATATTTAGATTTTTAATTATCTAAACCTCACAATATTCCAGTCAAAAATAAAGAACTCAAAAATTCTAAAACAAACAGAGTCATGAAGGCAGTGCCTTCCTTCAAATTATCAAACAAAAGCATCAGCCATAATAGAAGGAAGCTGCTGGTCGGCACAAAAAAGTTCACAAATGCATAATCATATTCAGAGTTCAGATAAAGATGTAACAGGTGTTTTATATTTAGTCGAAATTTTTAAAAAGAAACTCGAAGAATATATAAATTAAAATCTCAGAAGATGAAAAGAGAATATAGCAGAGCCTTACACAGCAGGACTTACTCCTTAACATAATTCAAAACAGAAGAATACTAAAGATAATCTACAGACAAATAAAGTTAATTAAAAAATGGGTAAGAAATCTATACAGTAAGAATGCATAATCTGAGGGTTTTCTGTAAAAACATAAAATCAAATCCAGAGAGTTCATGCCGACTATCAAGAATTATCTAACAAAGATGAAAAGAGCCATCAAATAAAAAAAGAGTGCAAATGTCACACTGTAATAGGGAAGAAACTGTAACATTTAAGGGTCCGAAGACTTACGGAGCCATCCATCGATATGTCCCTGTCTCCGGTGTCATGCCTTCAGTCTGCACCTCAATACGTGCAACACCAAAATCTGCAATCTTTATCGATTTATCAGCAGCTATTAGAAGGTTATCTGACTTCAAATCCCTGTGAATAAACCCAAGCCCGTGCACATAGGCCATTCCTCTTGCAACATCCAATGCCTGCTTAACTGCCAATTTCAATGGCACGGCACGATTCTGCCTCCTTGTTAGAAACTGCTGAACTGAGCCTCCTTTTGCATACTCTGTCACAATGCACCAAACCATTGGCTTACGACATGCCCCAATAAATCGCACAATATTTGGATGCTTAAGTGTTGCAAGCATCATAAGTTCCTGCTGAAACTGCTGCTCCATAACTTGTGCCTTCTCTGGGCTATTCTCTGGCCTTTCCAATATTTTAATTGCAACATTCTCACCATTATATGTACCTCTGTATAACTTTCCAAATGCTCCTTGAGCAAAAGCGGTACCCATATTGAGTTTTCTTAAATCAATCGCCCACTCATCATAATTTTGCAATCTCTCAGTTGGGTACCTACCATCCATCAATGCTTGTGCTAATGCATCATCGTTAAGTGCATGGCCAACCTTACCAGGATGAAACACACTCTGCCCGACAGAGACAGAGTAATTGTGGTGGTTCACAGGCTTTAATCCAGGGTGGCTTAAAATGTGGGTTAGAGAATCATTAGAGCCCACACTACTATGTTCAACTGACATGGACAGAGAGCCACCAGCATTACTCGTCTGTAAACTGTCAATAGACATGTTTGTGCCATCATCAAGTTTCTGATAAAAGCCTTGAGTAAAATCATAGTAATTGTTGTCAATGTTGTTGGTTCCTCCCATAAGTCCTGTAAATTTAGGCCCCTCAACCATTTTCCCGATCATGATGGAACCCAAAAAGGTAAAATCAGGATAAGCAGCTCTACATAAACGAAACTCTTTGCATTCATTTGATGGTGCAACCTCTTCAGGAAATGCCCCAAAACCAGCATAAATGAAAGCTTGTGAGCTATCACCTGACATTAAGTGCTAAAGATTATTCGCAAGCATTGCTTAATTTTTAAGACATAATTAGTGCTTAATTTATTGAATAAATGTATTAAAGAGATATGCAGAAATCTAAATGTGCCAAAGAAAGTGTCTTTTAGCAAATAAATGGATTTTTGGAGATGAGATAAGTAATTTTAAAGGGAGAAGATATTTCGGGAAGCAGTGTCCAGAAATCATCAGACATCCATGTCCTTACATTTTTCTTTTTGGTTAGTTTTTAATCTAACTGAATTGTGAAAGGAGATACTAGCTAGCTTTTGCTTCCAGTTCTGAAATGATTGTTCATATGTTTAGTTTTAAAAGAATCAAACCAAGAACTAAGACAAACCTTATTTGGTTAGGAAAAATGGAAAGCGTTCGAGTTGCTAGCAAACCCTAGAAATGCAATTATTGAGATCCCCGATTGTTTAAGCTGATTCGGCGGCCACAAGCCAAGTTATCCGTTCAAGAAACAGTCAACCCTTAAAGCACCACTGAAAGCTAAGATTGAAATGCAGAAGATGCAAAGCACTGATTTTTAGATTTTAAAAAAAATCTATACATTAAAAATCAAAGCAACAACTTTCAAATGCCCCAAAAAAAAAAAAGGCTAATACCCCTTTGACATTAGACCAATTGTATAGGATGCAGCAGAACAAAGACGATTAGGCTACAAATTTTCGACCAACCAAACAGAAATGGAAAATCAAAATTTTTATTTTTATTTTTTTATTTCCTTTCAAGTTCAGCATCTTTCCCAATCTAAATATTCCATTTCTTAAAAATATATAAATTATTAAAAGAATAATTATCCTATCATAAATCAATCAACTTCAGGCATAGATCAGATTATGAAAGCACGCCGAAAATTTGCAGGAAAAAAAGCAAAAATTTTAGCAGCGCAACTGATCGAGAGAGCAAATTCAAGGGAAAAAAACATCAAATAAATACCTGAAATGTATTAATAAGAAAAATGGTAGACGAAATTGGGATAACGACGAACAAGAGATTTAGAAATCGAAAAGAAAAAGCACAGCAGAAGACAGATAGAAGGACAAAATAAACAAGAAGAAGAAATATATTATAAAGATAGAAAGAAGAAGAAGAAGAAGAAAGAAAGAAAGAAGAGAGCAGTCCCGGTCTACGCTTCTCACTTGCATTCAAAGCCTGGTTTTTTATTGTCATTTTGACCACACCCAGTACCACTCGCCACTATTTTCGCAGGTTTTCCACTGGCTCTACTGCCTAGACACGTGTCATTAAAGGTTCTCTTTGTTTGCTTTTCGAAGGTTTTATCGAGGAAGATTTGCAAAGTAATAAAAAAAAAGAATTAGGTTTTATTTATAAGTTAAATAGAATTAATAACTTTTACTTAAAATAACAAGCTAAACTAATCAAATTAAATTGAACTATCGAGCAACTAAAATATTTTAAATCAATCAGTTTAATTATTTTTAATTATTTAAAAAATAAATTATTTAAGTTATTATATAAAAAGTTATTTTATAATATATTATGTAAAATAAATGATATATTACATCATAAAAAGGAATTGACTTATATTACTTTAATACTAGTTCAGTTTTATATGTTTTTATAATCTTTTAAATAATTTATATTTATATAATTTAATCATTACAATTTATGTTCTATTTATACAGATTATGTATATTAAAATTTTAATAGATTAAAAACATTTAACTATTTGTTTGATATAAAAAAATTAATCAGTAAACATATATAACATTGAAATTTATGATGAATATGATATTGATATTAGATAAATTTAAAATTTTACATGCACAATAAGTAAGATTATATTGCTACATTTATTGATCGATTTGTAAAAAAATTAATTATACACAATTTTAATAGTATATAAAACTAATTAGTTATGTACCAGTCTTGGTTGATTCTTCCTTTTATATTGCATATAATTTTAAACTATTGTATAATATATGTTTTATTCATATTATATATAAAATATAATTAAAAACAAATTAAAAGGATCTATTAACTCAATCTTTTCAACTATAGAGTTTGAAAATCAATAACCAATCGAACTGTTTTCCCCAACCGATAATTAAGGAATGTCTTATAAATGATTAGTAGGTCACGGCAAGATACCGACACATAATGTTTGGTGGAATTGGAAGAATGACGCTTGATCCCTCAAATATCTTCTGAGACAAAATATCAAACTTTTAAAAAGTGTTCCAATCTTCGATTTAAACTTCATTAACTTTTAAATTGTACATAAAATCAAACTCTGTTGCAAGAGCCAGGAACTATATGTATATCTAAAGCTGCTTCCACTGTTGTTTTTTAATTGAATTTGAACGATAAAAATGTAATTAGCAGCAAAGAACAAATCGGAAAAAGATTGAGAGAGGTTTTTGAACCCCTTCTGGCCAAGTTTAGTTTCTTCAAATGCTGCAGCAATGCATCTTGGCATGGAATATCCACAATCCTGTCACTATCTGAAGAAACAGTTCAAATTCCATGGCTGATGCTAATTTAATTTTACCAAAACATCTCTTTCGCCAAATATTTTTTTGCAATTATATGGGTTTCATTACTTTGTGCAATGACCGCGTTCAAATGTACTACTCTTGAAACAGTCACTAGTTGGGAAGTCTTATTCTTACTGTTTCCACTTTCTGGTTCTGGTACCATTAGAAGCATTGAATTACGTTGGTTAGACACCTCTTGCTCCCAAATGCTAGACAGCATCATGCAGTACATTTTGCCGCTCGCATATAAATCATTACACTGTTTGCCTCCATGGTGAGACATTGCACAAACTTATCTTGGAAAAGAACAACTTGCAAAAAATATCTAAGGCGCCCATTGATAAGGAAAAAGGGTTTTCGAGGAACTGAAGAAAGGAACATTTATGATGCATCTCTCGATGTGATCAACTCACAGGAAATGAAACATTACAAGGAAAGCTTAAGGTGTATAAAGCATACAAAAAATGAATGGAAGTACCTAATATTGGGGAAGGGGGATTGCATACTTATGGAAAACTAAGTGTATTTTTGGTAAGACATTGAGGTTTTTATGGCAATCAGCTTTCCTTCCTCTGACATCAGTGGCTGTTGCAACAGCTCTAGTTTGATTTGACCACAGGCAAAATTTGTTGGTATTGGATTCATGAAAAGCAGTAGGGTGTCGAAAACGGTGAGAAAATGCCTTTGGAAAGATGGAAATGAATATTGCTCTTTTCTTCATCATTGGATTATCAAGGTGTAGAGATCTGCACCCAATCTGTGAGATATTACTGTTTTGGTCTATCAGGTCTTACAATTTTGCCTACAAAAGATGCTTCACAAGTATAGATTTGAGTCTCTGCATATATACAATAGTAAATCTTTCAGAGTTTCCAAATGTAGGATTAGTGTGAGATATTACCGTTTTGGTCTATCGGCTCTCATAATTTTGCCTACAAAAAATGCTTCACAAATATGGATTTGAGTCTCTGCATATATACAATAGTAGATCTTTTAGAGTTTCCAAATGTAGGATTAGTGTGTTACAAGCTCCTTCCATTTAAAGATCGATGTTTTCATCAAGCCCAATACAAAACAGATAGAACCAAGATCATACCAGGCATTGAGATTCTAGAGCAGCTCCTACCTTGTAGCACTTAGCATTCGTAGGATTCTAGAGGTGGCTTCTACAGTGTAGCACTTAGCTCCCTCCAGTTGGTGCATTACTTTGATACCATTGTGGAGACTTGTATCCAACTTGCGAGGTATAATCTGCTGCGGCCCATTGGGCCTCACAATTCTATCTACAAAAGGTGCCTCACAAGTACGGGTTTAAGTCTCTACATATATACTATAGCAGATCTTTTAGAGTTTCTCAATGTGGGATTAAGGTGTTACATAGAGCTTTATGTTAAATACAAAATCCAAAAGAAAGGAAAGAAAGGCATTAAAATGCTATAATGAATGAAAGTCAAAATTACCAACAAGTTATTAGTATCAAATAAATATATAGTAAAATGTTGAACGCTTGTGTTATATAAATAAATTTGATGAGCTTGTTTAGAACTAGAAAGAAAGAAAATCTCGTACCATATAAATACAAAACAATATTATTCCTAAAAGTTATGTAATGACATAATGATATTTAATTATTAAGTAATTAATTAATTAATTTAAGCCAAGCCTGGGAGGAAAAAAGTACTAAGAATTGAGAAATGCGCAAGAACTTGAGCCCGATACCATCTGATGCTATCAATTGCAAATAAGAACCATAGTCTACTCCAACAATTCTTGCTAAAAAAGATGAAGAAGAAGGATCCAAACTTTAAAGGCATAAAAAGAATAAGAATCAAGAAGCAATTGATTCAAACTTCTAAGGCATCAAAAGATAAAATACATCATATTTATACCATGCGTGTACGTACTGATAGAAAATGTGTAGAAAGTAGAAACTAATTTGAAAAAACAGATGTTTAAGTTGGGTGTACAGAAATAAATGTTGAAGTTGGGTGTATAGAAATAGATGTTAAAGTTATGTGTACAAGGAGGATACCGTCATAAGAATCACCAAAGAAGCAAAGAAGCAGCTACTTGGAAACGGAAGATTTGAGCATGGATGCTAGTTCTAATTTTTCTAAGCATCCTGAACGATTAGGACTCTGTTGTAGTTGCCTTTTTCTTCTTATCATCAACTATTTGACGGTTACAGTACTTAGGAGGACTATATACCACATATAATGCAAACTGATCCCTATACTAAAAAACTAAGTAGCTTAGTAGTTATGGTTCTAAAATTGAAACAAAAAGGTAAAAATAATAATTGGAGTAATGTTTGTTGGGAAAAAAAGATAAAATGACATTTGACTTTTGTTAAAATGATGATTTGTATGGTTTGCACTATATGGTATGGTATAGGGACCTCCTAGATACTTTGACCACCATGTGACCATTAGTTATTTGGGATAGTTAGTTATAGTTAATGGATATGTCAAGGGCTAGTCAGTGCTTGGGTCGCACTTAGGTTGGTATTTCATTGCCTAATTGTTACTACAAGCCATGCAATAAATAATTCTTTTGTTTCCTATATGTTCGTTATTTTCAATGTATGAGGAGTTAGTATGTTTGTTAGCATAAAGAAAGTTTAAAGCCTAGGGGTTGTATGCAAGCATAATTATAGATTTTCCTATCTTAAATCTTCTCTTGAATTTCTTTCTTCTTTTTTTATTTTTTCGTTTTACTATCTCTTTTATTTCTTATTTCCTTTATTGTTTTCTCTAATTGGTGAGTTGATATCATTGGTTTTAAAGTTAGAAGCATATTGACTGTGGCAGATAGATTGACTATCGAGTTGCAAAAAAGGCTAGGGATTTTCCATAAGGAATTTAAAAAGACGAGAATAGAGATTCAATCAAATTTAAAAAAGTTAAAGGCCAAGATGCTAGGAAGTTTGGATATGATAAGGATCAAAATGCATAATATGTTTAAGATGGTGATGTCATAGTTGCAAGCATCATCTAAGGGCAACAAAAGAGTGGATTTGGTGAAGAGTTCATTACAAGGATAAGAAACAAATCTATAATTAGGAAAACAGTTGAATCATTATTGTTAATTCCTAAAATAGTAGGTTCTGCCAATTCCTCTATAAGAACTAGACTTTACACTAAGCTATCTAAGCTTGAATGTTCCTATTTTGATGGGAATGATTTTCATGGGTGGTGGCTAAAGATTGTACAATTTTTCAAAGCAAGCCAAATTGCCGAGGTAGACAAGGTATGTATGATGATGATGCATCCTAAGAGTAAGACCCTCAATGGCACCAAAGATTCATGAAGAACAAAAGGCAAATCACTAAGGCAAGTTGAGCTCACTATTTTACTAAAATGAGAGCTAGGTTCAGTGAGAATGATTTCATTAACCTGATGTTCGAGATTGTAAGTTTGAAACTTAGTGGTTCTGGTAATGAATGCTATGAGGAAATTAATTGTTTGTTGGATTTGTTAAACCTACCAAATGACTAAGCTTTAAAAATCTTATCAATAATTTGAAACCAGAGGATTCCAAACAAATACGCATATTCTATCCCAAATCCATAACCCATGTATACCATTAGCCAAACAACTTGAGTCTTCATCTTTAACACCCCTAAGAAAACCCCAAGGCTTTGTTAATAACACTTTTTTATGCACATAGCGGAATAAAATTAAATATATCAAATTCTACCGAAGGATTAGCTTATGAGTTCTAACCGATCTACTTACCAAAGACAATGAAAAATGAAACCATACATCAAAGAAAAGATTAATGAAAACCCCAATTAAATTCAAACTCTGCTCATTCTTGCACCCTGAGCCTCATTATCATAAACCAAAGCCACCCAATTATTTGGCCTTCAATGCTGATCCAAACTGATGACTTGGGAAACCTTCATAAGGTAGGAATCACGTTAAGCTGAGAGCTATGCTAATGGCTTAGGTTTTATAAACCTTTCCTTGATAGATACCTTTGCCACTTTAGAAATCCAAAAGTAAGGAAAAAATTTCATCTTTGAGGTTGGCTTGCAATAAAGCTAAAGTCAAAAACACATTAAAACATCTAGGGACAGCTAAAGCATGAATTATAGTTAGATTAAATGCTTATAACATAGTTTGTATAATTGCACTTAGATCTTTAGACTTAATTAAGCTATTCAATTAAGTCCCTAAGAGATCAATATCTCAATAGTTTAATGCAATCCCATTTTAATTTTGTAAAACCACCTTTATGTGTGTGATTGTTAGGCAGTAACATGTTGACAATAAATATAAATTAATTTCAGTTAAGGATATTTATATTTATAGACAATAAGTGGTATCTAACAATGCATCATGGTTACCCAAATACCAAGAGAGTCAATATGGTTTAACAAGCTTTTCAGTGTACAATATGTTACTGTAATTCAATCCTTTGATCATAGATCTCAAAGAAAGTAAGAGAATGGTGCAGTATCTATTCTTAGCCTTTCCATATCAGTCCTACAGCCTTTATGTGTTAACTCCACAACTAATATTGCTTTGGCTGAAGACTTCAGAGTTAACATAAGTTAAGAACAAATAAGATATGTTCCCTCATATCACTTAGAGTGATGAATCCTTTTTAGACCACTTATCTACCTTTAGTATGCTTTATGTTATAGCCAAAACCACTGGCATCCATTCTTGTTAACCCATTCATGATAATCTACATGTATGAGAATCCACATACAATATGACTTGGTGTCAAAGTCTAAGGACTATTTACAATACTAACAAATGAGAGTACTTTCATAAACATTCGAGTGAAATACCAAATTAAACTCTTGTAACAGCTCATGTTCAGTGAACTTGTTACCATAACAAGCATTTATATGTTATCACCAAGTATTACTATACTTTAACTCATGAGATCAATTGCATGCCTCATATGCATGAAAGTTTAATAGATGTTAGTTTTTATGCATTGTCAATGCTCTATTTTAATAATACAATGACCAAAAACTTTTTAGAAACACAATTTGATGTATAAGGATCTCATAATGGTAATTCTTTACAATTCCTTTGCAAGTTTAATGCATTTCATTAGCTTTATCTCCATATAGATTAATTAAAACATAATGTGTATTAATGCAATAACTAAAATCTAGTGAATTATAAGTAAACCTAATTGGTTTGTAGGGTTTACAGTAACAGTTTCTTCCTACCCAATCCATAATATCAACCAACCTCTATTATTATCAGATTTAATCCCACTACAACCTACCCTAAGAAACACCTTCCTAGCTTCCTAACCGGAACTGATATATCTCTTTAGTAAAAACACCTTTAATCTATCCAGCTATGAACATAAACTTGATAAAATCATCACTGAAACCCCAACTCAAGAAGAGATGGAGAAAAAAAAAGAAGGCTTATTTACATGGTGTATAGTTAAAATTGTGTTAGGACATAATGCATGAAGTCTCAATTCTACCAAATCTTGGTAAATGAGAGTGAGGAAACATCATTTAAGCTAAAGGATTTCTTAGTTTGTGTTTAATCCATGGATGAAAATAGTAATGATGTTACTAAAAACTCAAGCAACATTTTAGTTCACTACAAGCCTTAGTTGGTAAAAAAAGCCCTTAGACTATGAAAGTGCTAAGAAATATGAAATATCACGAGGTAATCCTCCTTGTGGAATATGAGAGCACATATAACTTCATTAACCAATCTTTAATCAAGAATTTAGGCTGTAAAATAATTCAAGTAGATAGAGTTAATTTGGCAATAGTTAATAGGGCTCAGATATATCCATTACAGTTGTATAAAAGAGTTAAATGGAATTCATAAGGGTGCTCACAATGTACTATCTTCTTGGTTTTGCACCTAATGGAATTTAACTTAGTTATGAGAGTATAATTATTAAAAAAAATTAGGCCTTTGCCTTGGAATTTTACTAATCTCATAATCAGATTTCATAGAAAGTTGTCAACTATAAATTATAAGGGTTGATTGCTAATATTGTGTCATTTGCTACTAACAAGCAACTTAGAAATCTTTCACATTATTCGAAAAAGACTTTGACCTTCTATGATTGAAGTTCCATCGGATACAACGATTATTGAGCCTATAGTAGCTTAGCACCTTAAGCTACCAAGGGAACTTTATAACTTGTTAGTCATGTATGCCATTGTGTTTAAAGTTCTATAAGGGTTGTAACCTCAACAAGCTCAAGACCATAGAATTCCCTTAAGAGGGGTGAATCTCATGATGTCAAACTTAAACCTTATATGTACCTTCACTATATAAAAAAATAAGATTGAGAAGCTATTGGCAGAGATGAAGATAGCTAGCATTATTCAAAGACTACACCAACTTCTTTGCATCTTTAGTGGTTTTTGTCGAGAAAGATCATGGATCTAAAAAGATATATGGATTACAAAGAGCTCAACTAATTGAAAGTGAAAGACACATTACAATTTTCTTTAGTATAGGAGTTACTAGACGAGCTTAATAGGGCTTGGTTTTTCTCTAAATTTGATGTCAAGTTTGGGTAACATTAGGTAGAATGTATGTCGGTAATGTTCATAAAATTGCATGATTAACTAATCATGGATATTGTGAGTTCTTAGTAATGCCTTTTAGGCTTACTAGTGCACGAATCACCTTTTTAGCTTATCTTAGATAGTTTGTGTTAGTGTTTTTAAATGACATCTAGGTATATTTTACTACTTGGTCTTTATATCTACAACATTTAGAGTTATTGTTTGAAGTTCTATTACAGCATCAACTATATCTTAAGCTCTCTAAACATGACTTTGGGGCCAACCAAAATTAAATATCTGGGACATGTTATTGATCCTTAAGGTGTTTCATTGAATACCAAACAGGTTGATTGTAAGAAACTAATAAGTGTCTAATTTTATATAAATTATTCTCCTAACTTAATATTTTCTAATTATATCATTTATTTATCTTTTTGTTTTGTAGGATTTAATTGGATAAAAAATATAAAGGAAGCACAAATTGTCTAAGTTAAAGAATTTGTGTACGTTTTTAATATTAGTGAGTCCGATCTTGGAAAACTCTAATTACATTAAGAGAAGTTGAAAGATAAAGTTTGACTTGGGCTAAAAGTTAAAAGTTGAAAATCTACAAAGCTATAGTGAAAGTAATTATTTTTTAAGCTGATCAGATTAATAAATAGGAGAACTATCTCTTTATGTTGTTTATCTCTTGGATAAATAAAAATCAACCGGCAAATCTAATTTTATGGTTACATTCATAAAAAAAGAAGATTGCACTCAACCTCTCAAAACACCAAGATAAAGATTAGAGATTAATTTTTTATTTTTATTTTGATAAATTAATGCAATTATCCTAATCCTTAGATCCAGCTGAATTCTTTTCCTGTAAATAGAGAAGGGGTTGAACAACTTTTAGCATCTCATTCCTACTCTTTTTTATTCTCTTTTATTTCTTCTTTTCTAAACTATGACTTTCTAAGTTTTTTATTTGGCAGTAAAAGATCTGCAAGCTTTTATATTCTTTCATCATGAGAAATAAATGAAGAAGTTTTTTTTTTTTCAAATCAATATTTTACAAATATCTTATGTTTTTTCTATTAAAATGTCATGGTTATATGATTTCAACTCCTAAGATACATGCTAATAGTTTTCTTATACTTAATCTAGAGCTAGTTTAGTTGATTAAATACATGATAGTTTTGATTAGTTCCACATAAGTAGCAAATAACTTTAATGAGGATTATCAAGTTTTCACTTCAAAGGTTATGAAGTAAGTCTTTTTTAAATAAAGTTAGCTTTTGATTTTGTTAGATTAAATCAACTAAACTTTTTTAGTTTTTAAAGCTATCTTTTAATTATATTCTAAAACTTCTTTTAGGGTAGTTAATAATAAGAGTTAACCATAGTGTTAAACTTAGTTAGGAAGTAAGGGAACGTAAAAAAGTCAATACATATTTGATTCTATAGTTGATTTATTTATTCGAAAAAGTGCATAAAAGTTTTTCAATTATTGATGATAATACATTAGTGAGCAACATCGATTTATTACCAAATCTTTTCCCCATTGATTTTTCACTTAAAACTATTTTCAAAGTTGTTTTTATTTTGTTTCCGTTTAAAAGCATTTAAAACCCCCTATTTACTTTTATTGTCATTTTCTCAATTAAATTCTACAATTTTTCTTGCCACTTCATTTCTTTGCTTTCTATTTCGAAAATCAATTTTGCACTTCTAAAAGTCTTTATGGGACACGATTTTTATTTCCCTGCACTACAAATCTAAATTCAAACTAAAGTGAGTAGTATAATATGTAGCATTGACAACTATCTACTACATATCTAGGCTTATTGCAACAATTACCTATCCCTAAAAAGGTATGGACAAACATCTTTTCAGAATTCATAAAGGGACATCCTAGGCTTCGGAGCAAGGATACAATCATGGTTGTGGTAGACAGGTTGAGCAAGTATGACCACTTCATCACTGTTAGAACATCCTTTTCTGCATAAGTGGCTTTTCAAGTTTTTCTAAATAACATCATATAGACTAGAGGTGACAAAATGAACCTGAACCCAAAAACCCACCCGAAAAAACCCGAGCCTGAACCTGAATCAAACCCTATTTGATCAAAAAGTCAATGACCCAAACTCAAAAAAACCCAAACCTGAATGGCTCGAACCCTAAATAGCCCGAACTCAAAATGATATGAACCCAAAAGAACCTAACCCCAAAATGACTCAAACCTGAAATGACCCGAACCTGAGCCCGACCTGAACCCAAACCCGAATTTAATACTAAAAATAAATATGAAGAAATTATAATTCAATAATTTTTTATTAATAAAAAACTTTAATAATAAATTTTATTTTAATATTCTTTTAATAATTTAATTAAATATTAAAAATATAATTTATA
>JBBYHM010000025.1:0-121461 GCA_038381775.1 Adansonia rubrostipa | reverse complement strand
CGTCAACCCTCAACCCTCAACCCTCAACCCTAAACCCCAACCCTAAACCCCAAACCCTAAACCCTAAACCTTAAACCCTAAACCCTAAACCCTAAACCTAACCCCTAACCCTAACCTTAAACCCTAACCCTAAATGCTAAACCCTAAACCCGAAACCCAAAACCTGAAACCCGAAACTTGAAACCCTAAACCCTAAACCTTTAAACCCTAAACCCTAAACCTTAACCCCAAACCCAAACCCCAAACCTCAAACCTAAAACCCCAAACCCTAAACCTTAAACCCCAAACCCTAAACCCTCAACTTTAACCCTAAACCCTAAACTTTAAACCCTAACCCTAAACCCTAAACCCCAACCCTAAACCTTAAACTCTAAACCCTAAACCCTAAACCTTAACCCTTAAAACCTTAAACCTTAAACTTAAAACCTTAAACCCAAACCTAAACCCTAAAACCTTAAACCTTAAACTTCAGACTTAAACCCTAACTTTAAACCTTAAACCCTAAACTTAAACTCAAAACCCTAAACTTTAAACCTTAAACCCTAACCTTTAAGCCTTAAACCCTAAACTTTAAACCTTAAACCTTAAACTTTAAACCCTAAACCTTAAACTTTAAACCTTAAACCTTAAATCTTATACTTTAAACCTTAAATCTTAAACTTTAAACCTTAAACCCTATACCTTAAAATCTTAAACCTTAAACCTTAAAGTTCATTATTAGAAAAGTTAATCGGAGTGGCTAAACAAAAGAAAAGAGATGCTGAAGTTGATCTAATAAAATTAGTTTCGGATTAAGTCTTTCAACCAGAAATTGTTTGGAAGCTTCATGACCTGCAGGTTGCTTATGGAACTGTTGGTTTTTCTACTGCAACAATTAAACTCATTGATGTTGATGGATAACAGTATATATCATGCTTGCTTAGAGATTGACCAATAGTTCTAGCTTATAAAGCTGTTGATTTCATTATAAAGGAACCGGTTTCACTTTTTAAGTACTTGGACGTTGCCAGTAAGTCATTGATAGCAATCGCATTATTGATTTGCTCGCAATAATTTCTATCATGAATAAAGAAAACCTTGAAACCCTTCAAAGGGAACTTTCAACATATAACTTTGTTCTTTATGAGATGGTGACCAGTTTAGAGAGTTCGGAAAATAGAAGCATTGCTACAAAAATTCTCTCATAATGTTTCAAGCTCTTGGAATACATTCTGCCAATTCTTATGTTTGCTTTTCAATAATATTATTTTGTTGCTTTGACTATTGTGCTGAGATTGCCTTGGTTATTAAATATGAGCTCTTTGATTTGAAACTTATAATGGTAGATTGGCAGTGATGATCATCCAGTTCATAACCTATTACTTCATCCATGCAACTATCCATCAATTAAGAGTAACTATTTAATACACGAAACACTAACTTTTTATCAATGCAAAAGTTTTGGACACTATTGCTCCGGGTTTAAGTTTATAGTTTAAACTTTGTTTCAAAATTAAAATCGAAAATCCCAAACTAAGCTTACTTATTCAATTATTTTTATGTCAATTATTATCTAATATAAATTTAATCATCGTTTACAAATATGATTTTTATATTTCATTAATAGATCTTTCAAATATGAATGATAATTAGTATATTAAAAAATAATAAAACAATAGATAAGATCTCTACTACTTATTCAATTGAGATGATTTTAATATAATGTTATTGATATTGTTATAGGATTATTTATTACAATTAAAAATATGAATTTGGAGAAGTCTAAAAAGGCAATAGATGTGTCCAAGTCCAAGACTGTTGATAAAATAATTGAGAAAAACAATTATGAGAAAAAGCCCAGGGTAGATGAAAAAGGGGGAAACAAATAAAAAAACGAAGCGAAGGGAAACACGCGCGTTATTACAGGACGGAGGACCTCGTAAAAGCAAACAAAGACAAGCTTTCTTGACACGTGTATCGAAGAAAGAGCGAATGGAAAAGTAGGAAATCAGTGGCGAGTGGTACTGGGTCTGGGCACCGTAAAAACGAGGCTTCGAAAGTAAATGAGAAGCGTAGACCGGGTGCTCCCTGTTTTCCCATTCTTCTTGGTGGAATTGTTGTTGGTGGTTTTGCTATTTTGGTCTCTCTCTGTCCTCAGCACTTCTGCCAAATCTTTTGCTCTTGTTCCTCTTGCAGGAGGCATTCGATGAATTTATCATATTAAGCATCTCGATCAGTTGTTATCCAAATATCTTCTACTCTTTTTCTCGGTCATATATTTAAGGTATGCATCTGATATATTTCCCCTTCCGAATCGGCTCTCTTCATTCCCTGTCCTTCTAAAGTTTTTGCTGCCTCTTTTTTTTTTTTTTCGAATTTTCCAAGCTTCCTGTAATTTGATCTACGCCAAAGGTTAATAGATTTATGAAGGAACATGTTATTCTTTTAATAATTTTTTTTGAATCATCGATTGCGTTTGATGTTTAACTTGAAAAGGAAACGAAAAAGTAAGAATTTTTAATTTCAATTTGTGTTTGGTTTGTTGAAAATCTGTTGCTGAATCGTTTTTTTTCTGCTTCCTTCTGTACAGGACATGCTTTTAGGGCATCTTTTTGCATTTAAAAGTTGAAAGTCGTGGCTTTGTTTTATATCCATAGAAATTTATCTTTTTAAACCTAAAAGTTAGTGCTTTGCAGCTTATGCATTTCAATCTCAGCTATCAATGTTGCTTTGAGGGTTTGACTGTTTCTTGAACGGATATTTTAGCTTACGTGCTCCGATTCAGCTTGAACAATCTGGGATCGGATAATTTAATTGCTAGGGTCTGCTTGCAGCTCCAAGGCATTTCTTTTTTCGTAACCAAATTAAGGTTTGTCTTATTTCTTCATTGGATTCTTTTAGAACTAAAACTTAACAAACATTTGAAAGCTGGAAACTAAAGCTGGCTGGTTTCTCCTTTCTCAAATCAGTTAAATTAAAAACAAACCAACAAAGTAAAAATGTAAGGACCTCAATGTCTTCCGATTTCTTGACACTGCTTCCCAAAATATCTTCTACGGTGAAATTACCTATCTTTTTCATCTCCAAACAACCGCTTACCTCCCTTTTCTGGCTAACGGACACTTATCTGCTACTTTTTGATTTCTGCCTATTTGTTGAGTTCCTTTGCTCAATAAATTAAGCACAGCTTAAGCCTTAAAACCACTAGCAGTAGTTGCCTAATGCTCATAATCTTTAGCACTTAGTGTCAGGTGGGAACTCACAAGCTTTCATTTTGTTGGTTTTAGGTGATATTCTAACCGATCGCACCATCAAATGAGTGTCGAGAGTTCAGGCTAAGGAGAACTGCTTATCCTGGTTTTATTGTTTAGGGTTCCATTCATGATTGGTAAAATGGTTGAGGGGCCTAGATATACTGGACTTATGGGAGGAACCAACAACAATGACAACAATTACTATGACTTTACTCAAGGGTTCTACCAAAAACTTGGTGAGGGCACAAACATGTCTATTGACAGTTTACAGACGAGTAATGCCGGTGGATCTGTGTCCATGTCAGTTGAAAACAGTAGCGTGGGCTCTAATGATTCTCTAACCCACATGTTAAGCCACCCTGGTCTAAAGCCTGTGAACCGCCACAATTACTCTGTCTCGGTGGGACAAAGTGTGTTTCGTCCTGGTAAGGTTGGCCATGCACTTAATGATGATGCATTAGCACAAGCATTGATGGATGGTAGGTACCAAACTGAGGTATTGCAGAATTATGATGAGTGGACTATTGATTTAAGAAAACTTAATATGGGTACAGCTTTTGCTCAAGGTGCTTTTGGAAAGCTATACAAAGGCACATATAATGGTGAGGATGTTGCGATTAAGATATTGGAAAGGCCAGAGAATAGTCCAGAGAAGGCACAAGTTATGGAGCAGCAATTTCAGCAGGAACTTATGATGCTTGCAACACTGAAGCATCCAAATATTGTGCGATTTATTGGGGCATGTCGTAAGCCAATGGTTTGGTGTATTGTTACCGAGTATGCAAAGGGAGGCTCAGTTCGACAGTTTCTAACAAGGAGGCAGAATCGTGCGGTGCCATTGAAATTGGCAGTGAAGCAGGCATTGGATGTTGCAAGAGGGATGGCCTATGTGCATGGGCTTGGGTTTATTCACCGGGATTTGAAGTCAGATAACCTTCTAATAGCTGCTGATAAGTCGATAAAGATTGCAGATTTTGGTGTCGCACGTATTGAGGTGCAAACTGAGGGCATGACACCTGAGACAGGGACATATCGTTGGATGGCTCCGTAAGTTTTCAGAGCCTTTTTTTTATTTGGTGGCTTTTGCCATATTTTTCAATTATTCATGCTGGTTGGCATGAATTCTCTGGAATTTTTAAAAGAAAACCCTTAAGGTTGTGCATTCTTTCTGCATAGATTCTTGCCCCTTTGTTTAAGTAACTTTATCCTTCTCTCAATTATCTTTTATAATCTCCTTTGTGAATTATGTTAAGGAGTAAAGTAAGTCCTGCTGTGTAAGGTTCTGCTATTTTCTGTTTTTATCTTCTGAGCTTTTGGTTCTATGTTCTTTGAGCTTTCTTTTTAAAATTGTCGACTTAACATAAAACTTCTTTTACACCTTTACCAGAATTCTGAATTAGAGTATGCAGTTCCTTCTAAAATGGCTGATGCTTTTGTTTGCTAATTTGAAGGCACTGCCTTCATAACTGTAATTTAATTTAGAATTTTTTAGATCTCAATTTTTGGCCGGAAAGGAGATTATTTAATCATAAACATAATTGTGCATATCCAGAAAGTTTGATTAGATTACTGTGGAATGTGCATATATCATCTCAGAAGATTGGATTTTGAGGCCTCTCTCTAACGTATGTGTGAATGCTTGGCATCATGATTCCTTGCAGCTTAAAGTGAATTAGGCTTCTTCTTGAAGCCAAATAAAGATGTAACAACTATTGAGTGGATATTTGATGATTAAAGTGCTTATCAAGCATTCATTCATTTATTTCCTTGAAGTAGTTTGGAAGAGCGAGTGTTTTTATGAAATTTTGAACATTCGAAATTTGAATGTGATAGGATCCTAATGTGCAAAGTTGATTTTGTGTTTTCAACCAAGACAGAGATTGTGCCTAGCTTGTTTCCATCTACTGCCACTATTTGCAGTACATCATGTCCTTTCTCTATATTTTTGGGTGCTTGTTTTATTCCAGCTATTGTGGTGGAGAAAACATGTCTTCTATCCTTAGATTTGGTCCCTATTCATGTTTGGGTGCATTTTGAAATTCAATTGTTGAAAAGTTTTCATAAGAATTTAGTTTTCTTTCACCCATTATACTTGTACTTTCTGTTTGGTGTATTTAAAGTTATTTGTTTTGATTACTCTGGGATGCCTTTTTATTTCATGAGTTACTTGGGATTCACCCGCATCAAGCTATCCTCTTTTTTATTTGGTTTATGCCTTACTCTTCTTATTGCTGTATGCTGTCATGCAACGCATTAATTTGTTTCTAATTTATAAAGCAATATAACTATTAATTAAGAATAGTGATCAAGGCTTCCATATGGCTCAGTGTCTAGTTTTTGGCAGCAGCATCTAAACCATACTTGCTGTGCCAAAGCAAGAGCGGAGTTGCTTCTTTTTAAAGCTTTAGGCTTCATTTTTCCTCTCTAATAAGCTTTAAAGTTATTTGCAGCCTTTACATAATTGTATCTGGAGTAATGGTGATGGAAACAAACAGATGGGATAAGAAAGGGGATACAAGGAGGAAGCTGAACAAGTGATTCAATGCACTTTGTAATTGCTATGTTTTACCAAGAATTTCCTAGCTTTAAACTGAAAAAAATCTCTTAGGTTATATTTGGATAGAGCATTTGACAATTTCTATGGCATTTTAAAATGACACTCTTCTAAAAGCAGCAATTGAGAATGTGCGGTTTTGGTCAACTATTCCACAAATTGGAATATTGTCCGTGGATTTTTTAAAAGTGATTGTTGTATTTGCTTGTTAAGATGATGCTACGAATTACTTTTTTCTATTTGCCTTGGTCTTGTTTATTGTTTAGGGTGGAAATTTTGTTGATGCCTTTGTAGAGGGCTAAGTTCTGGCTGGTTTGAAGGTTACAGTTTTTATTGGATACGTTACATTTTCACAATTCAACTTGAGGTAAAGTCGAGGTGTATCCAAGAGTTGATACGAAGATATCTGAGGAGGCAGGATGCCATGTCAAATTATTCCTACCATATATATATATATATATATATTAATGTTCTGTGTTGTTTTATCACCCATGAATAGTTTTGAGCCTAACTTTATTGGCTGGAGATGCAGACATGATATACTTTTGTGTATATTTTATACCCATGGCAATCGAACAAGTTGAGGCATTAAAATTGTGTATTTTTAATTCCTGTTTCTTGTGTGCTTGACTTAATATGCACTGCTATAGTGCTTCCCATTGCATGGTTGAGAAAATTGCATCACTTGCCATATTACCTGCATTTTTCTAGTAGATATACTTTACCGTTTCAAATGGAGTACTGGAAACTGATTTGCATCTTATATATAATTCATAACTACGTAGTAGTTTTCATTTGTGTGTTTGTTTTTGCATTTAGTTCATCATTAGTTTTCGATGAATTATCTTTTACATGGAATGCATTCATTTGCTGACCTGTTGGCGTCATATCTAAATTGTCTATCTGTTAAGCATTTTTATTCAATTTGTTCTTTATTTACTGTTAGTCGTGATTCTGTGCTTGTCTTTGCACTTGCAGAGAGATGATACAACACAGGCCGTACACGCAAAAAGTAGATGTGTATAGTTTTGGAATTGTCCTTTGGGAGCTTATAACTGGCATGCTTCCTTTCCAGAACATGACCGCAGTGCAGGCAGCATTTGCTGTGGTGAATAAGGGTGTGAGACCAGTTATTCCAAATGATTGTCTCCCTGTTCTGAGTGAGATAATGATCCGTTGCTGGGATGCTAACCCAGAAGTGCGTCCTCCCTTCACTGAGATTGTGAAGATGCTTGAGAATGCCGAAACTGAGATATTGACAACTGTGCGTAAAGCTCGCTTCAGGTGTTGCATGACTCAACCTATGACAATCGACTGATCCAGAATAGAAGAGTGAAGAACAGACACTAAAAGGAAAAGAGGATATAAATGAAAATGAAAAAAAGCAGCACTAAGAATTTCAATATAAGTTGGTGTATGTATCAGTATTTTTTTTTTCCTTTGCCCTTTATTTTCCAGATAGGAGAAGGTAACTATTAAGACTGCTGGTTTCTGGATTTTGGTATCGATTGTACTTGGACTAGTGGTGTTGTAGTTTTAGTAGTAGCAAGGGATCATAGATGTGGTTTCTCTCTGTAGCTATATATGCGTCCTGCCATAACTGTTGCTCTGATTGTTTAAAAGCAGGTTCTCAATTGGATCAACGTCTTATTTTGGTTTTCCTTCTTTCGGTTTTTCACCTTATGTTCACTGCTGCTGATTAGTCCAAGGTATTTGTATTAATAGCTATTTCTGCTTGGTAGTTATTTTTGTGAGGATATTTTGCTGGTTAAAACGACAATTATTATTCCAACTGCCACTTGAAGTAGTTGCAACTAGGTAATTTGCTTCGGAAACAGCCGCTGGGTGGTTTGTCTCCAAATGCAATAGATGTCGACTTATTCCCAGGCTTTGGTATAGTTGCGAATAATGACTTCCTGTTTAGCTTAACTCCATGCTCAAATATTCAGCTTGAATTTGCAAATGACAGTTTTGGAACCCATTCTGCCAAACCCTATTGGAGAATTCACCCAGAAAAAAATAGGTGATCTCTTGATTCCTAACCTGAACGACATAAAAACACATTTGCGATCCATAGCTATACCACAAGATTGGAGCCTATCCTTGTTGGCAATGGTTAGGGATATCTATTCACGAAATAGCTCCATGCTTTGGAATATAAAGAAAAGACAAAATCAATCTGTCCCATCTCACGTTCAGTTGTTTAGGCCTCAGTACCTTCCAAATAGCCGTAACCGAGTATCAAGCCATTGAGAAAAGCTAGACAAGCTTTCTATCATGTTGCTCCAAGAATTGAAGTAGTTTATGCCCAAGTTGCAGAAGCTTCTTCCAGCAGCGACTTCCCCCCTACTGAATTGTACTTGCCAGATGGACCATATATGCTGAATAATACAAGTCTGATTCCAAGGTAACAAGTCTTTACATCACACGCCACCTTCTGACTTAGAACAACATATAGCTGGCCTACTGTCCCCTGCACCTTGAACTTTGCTTTCCTGTCCTTTCCAGAAAATCCTATAAAATAACCGATTAATCCTCTTAATTATAGACTTAGGGATGATGTAAGTGCTGGCACTTTTGGCTCTAAATGTTAAAAAGAACTGATTGAATGAGCTGAATTCTGCCTGTGCGGTGTAGGTGTTTTGATGCCCAGCAATTGATCCTGACAGAAATCTTTTTCAACAAAGAGAAACAAAATCCTTCTCCGTAGGCTTCCTTGTGACTAATGGAACTTCTAGATATCTTACAGGAAGAGAGCCAGCCTTGAATCCAGTGAGTTGCTGAATACAATTTCCCTGCTTTTACTAGTGAAGAACATTTCACTCTTTGCACGGTTAACTTAAAAACAAGAAAAGGGATCGACGAGGTTCAATATGTTATTATGTTCTGAATACCAACCTTACGAAAATAAACGGGTCATCTTGCAAAGCAAGATGAGTTAATTTTAAGCTATGTCATTTGGATGATATGCAAATACACTATGCAGAACATCTGCATCAACGAATATGGAGAGCACATTCATTACAAAAACAAATAAATTTGGAGAGATGGGTCCTCTTGCCGCACTCCTCTAGCCTCTGCATGGTAGCCAACTAATCCGCCATTAAGATAGATTGAGAACTTTGAAGTTGTTGGACAATTCTCACCCCAGCCAATGAACCTCTCTGGATGCCTAAAACTGACAAAACAGATAAAATGTATTTCCACTTGACGCAGTCAAAGGCCTTCTGCATATAGATCTTGATCGTACATATTGGGGAGAGAACGGTTCTGCCATAGTTTCTGACCAACTCCTGAGCCATGAAAACATCATTTGAAATGCTTCTTCCTTTGATTAAGGCTCCCTTACGATAATAAGTGAAGGTAGGTACTTTGTAAGCCCGCTTGTCAAGATCCTAGTGATGCATTTATAGACTTAAAAGCAAAAAGAGATAGGTCTGTAGTATCTTATGCTACTAGGAGTCTGACTCTTTGGGACTAAGGCAACTATGATAAAGTTGAAGGCAGGAAGCATCCTTCCCGATAATAGAAAGAGGCGTTTTGAAAGAAAAAAATAGCAGTGAATCCATCAGGCTCTCTCACTGTTTATGAAAATCGTTACTGGGCTTAATGGCAAGTGTTCAATGATTTAGTACAAGCCCATTAAGAAAAAGAAAACAAGAACAGAATGGGTTACAAGGATACAAGAGGCCAGGCCAGTATTTATAAAGTTTTTAGTTCACACCTCGAAAATATTAGGGTTTTTGCAAAGTCGAATTGCTTCATAAAGTTTTAAGTTCATCCCGTCTTTGTTGTTATTATCGATTGAATTTGAAGTTGCTATTATAAACTTGAAGGAAGAATATCATCATCATCATCACCATCATGTCATCCGAATCGGAAGAGCAGCAGTTGAGCAAGAAAGCTGCCAAAAAAGAGGTTGCCAAGCTGGAGAAGATCCGTCGCCGCCAGGAAGCCGCTGCCTTGGCCTCGTCGGCTTCTTCTCTCTCCGTCGAGGAGGAGGATCCCTATTCCTCCAACTATGGCGACGTCCCTCTCTCGGAGCTGAAATCCTGCTCCCGATCCGATGCTGGCAATTGGAGCCGAGCCATTGCCTCCATGGACTGGACTCGTGTTGGGGCCCTTACCCAGGAGCTGAAGGAGAAAGAGGTGCTAATACGGGGGCGAGCCCACACAACACGACCAGTGTCAAAGAATATGGCGTTTTTGGTGGTGAGAGAGAAGGGATTTACTGTCCAGTGCTTAATTGCTACGCAAGAAGGAGTGAGTCGTCAGATGGTCAGGTATGTAGCTGGACTCAACCGAGAATCCATCATTGATGCAATCGGTGTGGTATCTGTCCCCGGGAATCCCATCAAGGGAACTACCCAGCAGGTAGAAAGCCTTTCTTTTTTCTTTTAAATGAAACATTTAATATCAAGTATATTCTTCAATCATCTCTCTTATTGTTATTGTTATCTTCATCGTCATTAATTAAGGTTGAAATTAATAAAGCTTTTTTTTAAACTAAAAAAAATGAATTTCTAGTATCCATCAATAACCTCTTCTTTTCTTATTGTTCAAGGTCGAAATTCATGTTAGAAAATTGTATTGTGTGAATAAAGCCCTGCCCACCTTACCCATTAATGTTGAGGATGCTGCTCGAAGTGATGCTGAAATTGAAGCTGCTTTGCAAGTATGTTTTATACCCCTTATGAGCCTTATCTTGCATTGACACTTTTTTTTTAATTTTTTTTTTTTTAATAATTTATCCATATGCATGTATATATTTATGCATATTATCACCCATATGCCTTATCATTTAATCTACTACAGGTGTATATATTTATGCATATTATCACCCGTATGCCTTATCATTTAATCTACTACAGGTTGGAGATAAACTTCCTCGTGTCAATCAGGATACACGTTTGAACTTCAGAGTTCTTGATATTCGCACCCCTGCTAATCAAGGGATTTTCCGCATCCAGTGTCAAGTTGGAACTGTAAGTCTTAGAGTCTTTTCCAACCATCATCTTCTCTTTCTTTCTTTCTATCACTTTGATACTTATTGCATGCTATTGTGTCTGCCTTTGCCCTTGACCTTTTGGCCTATCAAAATTTCTAACATAATGGATGTGGATATGTCTTGGCAATGGATTTCTCACATCAGATCTGAAATCGGTTTTCATTCACCTTTTTTTTGTGTGGTCTCCAACGGCTAAAGCTTAATAACTATTCGCTTACTTTGCCATTTCCATCTTTGATCTAAACCACTAAATGGTTTCTCAAGCAAGTCCAAAAGTTCTGCAGATATTTAGGCAATTCTTGCTTTCTGAGGATTTTGTTGAAATCCACACCCCAAAATTGATAGCTGGCTCTAGTGAAGGCGGTTCTGCTGTTTTTAAGCTTGACTACAAAGGGCAACCTGCATGTCTGGCACAGTCTCCTCAACTTCACAAGCAGATGGCGATCTGTGGGGATTTTGGACGGGTTTTCGAGATTGGCCCTGTTTTTAGAGCTGAGGATTCCTACACTCATAGGCATTTATGTGAATTTACTGGTCTTGACGTTGAAATGGAGATCAAGAAGCACTATTCTGAGGTATGATTGATTGTTGACTTGAGTCTTGACTACTGGAATTTTCGGTATGGTTTTAATGGCCGTTGAGCCTCTATATGCAGGTGATGGACATTGTGGACCGTTTATTTGTTACAATGTTTGATAGTTTGAATGAGAGGTGTAAGGAGGAACTTGAAGCTGTGGGAAAGCAATATCCCTTTGAACCTTTGAAGGTCTTTATCAATTTTTGAGTTCTACAATACTTATATTGCTATCAAGTTTCTCTATATTTTTGGACCAATAAATATTCTTGTATTAGCCCGTTAAATATTACCGGCATAGAAAGAAACATGCCAATGTAGAATTTTTTTTTTTTTTTCTTAATCCAGAATCTATTGTTAACGTTTATAAATGTGCAGTACAAGCCAAATACCCTGCGGCTTACATTTGAAGAAGGAGTTCAGATGCTGAAGGTAATCTCAAAGCTTTGTTGTTTAGGGAATTAACGTCACATGTTGCAGTATTTTTCCTTTTTCTTTTGTAATAATGTTAAAGAGGAAATAGTGGAAATAAATATAAGGTGACATTAGCATGCATGCCCAATAAAAATAAATCAGAATGGCTATAGGAAAGAATATAAAGAGGTAAAGGAATTAGCTTAAGTTGTTATGCTTGGATTGGACACTAAGGATTTCTCATAGATCCACTTTGTCCTATGAAATGGTTTTGTCATTTTGAAGCTGCTCTTGATTCTAGTTCACCTCCCAAATTCCATGTGTTTGTTCAGGACGCTGGTGTGGAAGTTGACCCTCTTGGGGACCTAAATACAGAAGCAGAGAGAAAATTGGGCCAGCTAGTTTTGGAGAAGTAATATATAACTTATTTCTTGTATTTTACCCTTTTGTACTGTCGTTCCTTCTTTTCTTTTTACTGAAGCAATCTATTAAGCTTGAACTAAAAACTGTTTATTGTAGGTATGACACTGAATTCTATATTCTGCATCGCTATCCTTTGGCTGTAAGGCCATTCTACACCATGCCTTGCTATGATAATACCCTTTATAGTAATTCATTTGATGTCTTCATTCGAGGTAATAAGCAAGATCAATCTTTTTCTTGTATGCATCTTGATCTATTTTTTATTTCACATCGTGGCTATATTTGTAGTGCTTTGGTTCAGTTGGATATTTTACTTTTTTTAATCTCTTTATATGGTTTCTGCTTTTTTGTACCTCTGATATTCTCCTACCAAGGTTTCATGCGGAGGTTTTAGTTTCATTGGTACTGGTACTGCCAAGAATGGCTTGAGATTGTTAACTATTATGTCAGCATCAAGAAAAATCATTTCATCCGATAAATGAATGACAATGTTAAATGAACTAGAAAAGAACTCCAAGAAAATCTGGAGCTCTCTTGATGTGGTGATTGTTGTGCTGCGTGGAAGAAGTTGTAAATTGAAGATGATAGTGCAAATACTAAGATGATAATTGAGGAAGAAGAGGTTCACTGGATTGAAATAATCTCCTTTTATATTGCTTTAATTGAATGTGCATTTAATGCTCTTTCTTTGCTTGTATCGCCTGACATGACATAATGGCATTCATGTTCTGTTCTTTTCTTTCTTGGCTTACATTTGTTGCTATCTCTGTGTCTGTCCCCCTGGTGTGATCTTAAGCTTAGCAATTTCCCCCTTTTTTGAATGTTATACTTCTGGATCTTATTTACGGTAATTTTATTAATGAAAGTAAGATCTCTTTTAGTTAGCCTCCTTTCATTTGAGTGATTCAAGTGATTTGAACTTGTTCAATTGTTTCTTATCGTTTAGGCGAGGAGATAATTTCAGGAGCCCAGCGTGTCCATGTACCAGAATTCTTGGCAGAACGTGCACAGGCATGTGGAATTGATGTCAATACGATCTCAACCTATATTGATTCTTTCAGGTAGTTAAAAATCACCACTTTCTGTATTACCTTACTTTCCTTCTAGGCTTCTAGAAGCTTTTAAGATTATCACCTTGCTAAATTTCAATTGTGAATCTGTATTTGACCAAATGGATTAATCTAAGACCCTAACTTAAAGTCTGGGATGCTGATAGGTAAGTGTGTAGATAAGTGTTTATTGGAGCATCTGTTTTGAAATGTTTGTGGCAATGGTATCTGCTGCTGAAGCTTTTCTTGCTGGTTAGAAGATTGAATTGCCTAGCGGTTTCTTTACACTCTTACAGATATGGTGCGCCTCCACATGGTGGGTTTGGAGTGGGACTGGAGCGTGTGGTGATGCTTTTCTGTGGCCTGGGTAACATTCGGAAAACTTCACTTTTCCCTCGTGACCCTCAAAGAATCGCTCCATGATGACGTGTTAGAGCAGTGTTTTCAGCCTATGTTACTTTGAGATTTTCCTGAAGTTTGATGGTTAAAAGTGTTACTTAAATAGAGAAACAAAGGAACCTTATTTATGCTTTATCTTTGAAAATTGATTGGTGTTTGGACGTTGAAGTTCTTAAATGCATTGGCTAGTTTTTCCCAGCACTTATTTTAACTAATTGTTCACCATTGTATGTTTTGACTTTTTGAGTCAGGAAGGTAACATAAGTATTTTAGAGTAGGCCGAGCCTGAAGCCTAGTTAGCATGATTCATACCCTAAAACAGGTTATTTTTTTTAATTAAAAAAAAAAAAAAACCTTGCATAAGGACACGTTTCGGTTATCGAATGATTCCATTTCGACCACAAAAAGTGAACGTAGTTAGAGCATAATAATAATAATAATAATAATAATTGAAATTGATAATAATGAGCTGAGAATAGTTATTTCGTATGCTTTGCCATTATCCTCTTCTGAAATGGTGTCCTATAATTTAGGAGTTATTTATGAATGTTGACACTAGCTTGTACCTACGAGCACAAATTTTGCATGTAGGAATTTAAGACACCGACGTCTACAACCTCGTTGTTAATCTGGTGCCGTCCATGATGCGCTCTACAACAGCACTTTTGCTTTGCTTTGCTTTGCTTGTGCCATAGCAACATATCTTTTTCAAGTTTCAAGCACTTGAAGGTGTAACTGTAGTATTTCCCAAGAAAGATAATTGATTATAGCCTTTGCTGCTCAGGACAAAACCTGCTTGATTCTTAATCAGCTGATCCAAAGTTATTCAAATGCTGAAGCATATAATTAGCTTCTTTCTCTTTACTCCAATCATGTGTAGTATATGCAGATGGAAGCTCCCGTCTTTCAAACCCAAACTTAACTAGGTAACTTCTCTCCTTTCAGTGTGGTAAAATTGATTAAATCTCCTCATGGTCCATGCAAGCGAACTATAACATTCGACCAAATTTAATTAGCCAACTTCAGTGTCCTCCATGTTTAAATGCAGAAAGAGCTAATAATTATAATAGATAAAAGCAGAAGAAATTAGCTATTGAATTACTCGATTTCCATTCTGTATGGATCATCCTGTGATATTTCACAGGCTTTACTTTGTAGCAGCTCGCGCACTCACGGATGAATGGTATGAGGTGCTTCTTTGTTTTCTATAAGATGTATAAACATCATCATGTTGGCTTGCCTCATTCGGAGTAGCTGTTGCTTCAAGTCCTAATCTTCCGAAGTCACTGGATCCTGCTTTCCACTATGGACTTCTGCCAGCATAAATTCCTGAATCTGGGTCTATCTGCAGATTTGGGGGTGAAGGGATGCAAGCTCCTCTCTTACGAATGGGAGGTTCTATCTCATACTCATCATCTTCATCTCTTGAATTAGATTTCAAGGATCCTTCAGAAGGATTAACCTCTCCAATCTCTCTGAAAAGTTCTGATACACTCTCAAGAATTTCTGATGTTGATACATTGGATAACTGTTGGAATATCCAAAGGACAAAAGGAGGAGTATGGCACCCCACTCCCAGTTTGCGTTTTTCTGACCATTCCAGATATAAGACCAGGAAGGAAAAGTGGATATGCAGGAAACTTTCCCCCAATATTTGCTGATTGTGGGCTAGGTGGCTGAAGATTAGAATTCAAGGGCAGAGACCCTGGAAAAGCTTTAGTAGGAAACGAATTTGGAGGCAATTGCTGGTTTGCCGGTGAAGGTGGCCAGGCAGGGGCCCCTTGTTTGCAGGGAGCTCTTGGTCCTGTACACTTAGAATAGAACTTTGTTTGTCAAGCTGCCATAGAGAGACATTATTTTTTGCTGTCTGCTGTGATATTCCTGCACGGTAAAATTTTAAGAAACCAAAAACGAAAGGGAAATTAGAAATACACGAAATGACACATTAGGGAAATCCTAAATCCTATGTTTAAATATAAGAAAATACCTGCAGGTGTCGAGTACTCCACTGAAGCAGCAGATAAATCTTCTGGAGGCCCAGGAAAAGAATTAGGTGGGGATCCACCAATCATCTTACCCTCAAGTGCATAGATGACATCTTGATCATAAACTTCCTTGGATGCCTAAAACTGCAAAATTGTCTGTAAATGCTGTTGGTTTTCCTCCTTGTTTTGAGGATTGTGGTATATTCTAGTAAGCATCGAACCTAATACGGGTTTAAATGCAAGGGCTTCATTATGTAGGTCACAAGGGTTAACCCTTCTCTGAAAACTGCAAATATTGAGATTTCAAGAAGGATGTGAAGGAACAAACAACCGTAGAATCAACACCAGGACAAACAAGAGGAGCAACCATTTCAGTTAGGACCTTATTTTTCTTTTCAGCTCCATCATTTTGTTGTGGTGTGTAAGGTGCTGAAACTTGATGGATTATTCCGGTGGATTCAAAGTACCTTGGACTATAGTATTCTCCACCTCTATCCAATCTTAAGCACTTGATAAATGACTCACATTAAAGCTCAACTTCAAACTTATAAATTTTAAATTTATCAATTACTTCATTTTTTTGAATGCAACAAATATATATAGCAATACTTAGTACTAACTTCAATAAATGTAACAAAATACTTCTTTCCACCAGGTGAAGGAGTACTATGAAAATCACATACATCACTATGTATTAATTCGAGCATTCTTGTACTTCTTTTTACTTTGGGAAAAGGATTTCTTGTTATTTTGGTCAACATGCATGTATTAAATTTATTAAAGTTGGAATTAAGAACAGGAAGTAATTTTAACTTATGCATTTCATGCAATTTTCTATAATTCAAATGGCTTAATCTATAATGCCATAAAGTAGAAGACTCAACCATATAAGCAGAAATAATATTCTTCTTATTATTATTAATATTGAGTTTAAACATACCATCATACAAGTATCCTTTCTCAACAAAAGTACCACCCTTAGACAAAATAAACTTATCTGCCTCAAATACAAGTTTAAACCCAAACTTATTCAACAGACTTGCAGACACTAAATTCCTCCTAACTTCCGATACATAATATACATCATTCAAAGTTAATACTTTTCCAGAAGTGAAATGAGGTTCAACAGACCCTTTTGCCTTTAATTGTTGTTGTAGAAGAATTTTCCATGTATAAGACACTGCCACATTCACTTGGTGCGAACTTTGTGAACATGCCTTTATCCTTGCACATATGTCTTGTTGCACCCGAATCAATCAACCATGCATCATTGTCTTCAATCGTATTAATTTCAGAAATCATAGCCACCAACTTTTCGGTAGCACTAGTATTAGAAGAACTATTTTTCTTCTTTAGTAACTGACATTCATTCTTGAAATGTCCCGGCTTACCATAATGGTAGCATGAGCCTTTTTGCTTCTTCTTGAATTTAGAAGCATTAGCATTCTGTTTGAACTTCCTTTTAATAGATTTATTAGCTTTAATGATCTACCCTTCCTCTATAATATGTACTTTGGTAGTTTCAAAATCATGATTCTGATCTTGCTTTCTATACTCCTCTTCTATACGAAGATGATTTGCCAAAGCCTCAACAGTGATATCTTCTTTCTTATGTTTCAAACTTCTTTTAAAGTCTTTCCATGACAGAGGAAGTTTGCGTATAACGGATAATACAATAATGGTTTCATCCATTTTCATGTCATATTTCTTAAATTGATTAAGCATTCTTTCAATCTCACGCAATTGTTCAATAACAGACCGATTATCAACCATTTGATAAGAATTGAAATGACTTACAAGAAATTTCTTACTAGTTGCATCTTCGGTCATGTACCCTGCCTCCAATTTGTCGCTCGGCCGTAGTCTCATTTTGATATGCATCAAAAAGGCTAACTGATAATTTGCATACCTAATTAATGGTGGGGGTGAATAAAACCTTAAAGAAAGTGGTATGCAAAAGGGTTACCAGTGTATAAACCTCGAGGATACAATGAAGCCCTACGATTGACGGTGTTTTGCATTAACGACATCAATCCACGATGCACCAAGCAGTGTGTGACAAAACTACCAAAATTCTATTTGTAGTTTTCTATATATTTTTCTATCTATGTCTTCCAAGTGAGAGTTGTTCTATGTATAAGCAAATACATGTCTCTTCATGTAGACATAACTTTTTCAAATACATTCCCATTTGGATAGTTACACCATTTGATAAATAACCAAAAGACATTCCTCTTAATTAAATAATTAAAAGACATTACTTTGAAGACATGACCTTTTATTATTTTGAAAATATTCCAACAATCCCCCACCATTTTCAAAATAAACCAAATTTTGATAATTTTGGAAATCTATTGCATAAATGAAGGTGTCTTACAATTGAACCTTCACTTAGTGAAAACATGCTAAAGTTAATTGAAATTGCATGGTAGACTGTGCTTTAAACCAGCTATTCTATTTGGTTAACAGAACACATCTCACACAAAGATTTCAACACCAGTCAATGCATAGTATCTGGGGACTCTATTATGGCCATGTGTTTGTATCCTCTTTTCATGAGTGCTGTTAGAACGAAGCCCTTGAGCTCCTAGAAGCGGCCACACTTCACACTCACATAGGTAGATCTCATCGAGAGTGTTCTCGTAACTATAACACTCTAACATATTTATGTTATGGGTCTATTAAGAGTATACTTACTTATCCTTCCTTTATCATTACAGGTACCTAGTACTTGGGATGATATATTATATAATATTATAGTGCTAACGACCACATAAAAATGATGTACTTTGTCTTATTAAACTCAAGACTTGGTGTGATACCAAGCGTTGAGTCGAGTTTCCATCATGAGTGATGTAATATCATGGGCCTGTACCTCATCCCCTAACTACTAACATAGCTATGTTACTTTCTCATACCACATGGTGAACTTTTATAAATAATTGTACCTTGAAGATTCACAAGACCAACACGCTCACCATGTATGAATATACATTCTTTAGCTAAAGAATGCTCTTAATAATATTTCACTTATCAAGGATATCTTTTATACAATACCAATTCTTTGCTTTATAGAATTCATAGTTATCACTTTATCTATTTTTAATGATTGTTACACATTTGTCTATTTTATTTATTTCTTAATTTCATTATCATCAAATGTGTAAATGATACATCACATTATCCTTTTCAACCAAGTAATTTCTTATAATGAGGCCTCAAATCCCTTGGTAAAATAAGACAATATTGTTGCTATTTTTTCATAGTTTGTTGTCATAGTTAATACATGATTTTAAACTTATTGTGTATATATACTCAAAATATGACTTTTTATCAATAAACCATATACACACAAGGGTGTTTCATATATCGTTTTAGAATAATAGTCAAAATTACCAAACTATTACCAGGCTTATCAAATGACTATTACATAAATACACCCTTCATCAAGGACATTATTAGTCATTTTATTGTTAATAACCAAAGCTTTGCCCTCCACCCAAATGGGGTAATAGCTTTCTTCTTGCTATTTTAATATTTTCATTTTTGAGTCATGATTTTCTAAATAGCTCAACTTTTAATGAATATTTCATATATCCCTTAAGCATGGTCACTTATAATAACTATTAATATGGAAAGCATTAATCAATGGATGACAAAAGCCACCCTTCCATTAGTTTTATATACCATGCTCATCCATATTTTACAAATCTTATATCTTGATTCTATAATGACTCCTTTGGAGATCATTTACCAATGCTATATATGGTGGATATAAACGAATTTTATCATATTCATAAATAAACTATATATTTATAGCTTTGTTCAAACTATATCCACTTTAATCATATTTATATGCACCATAGCATACACTAAATATCAAGTGAGATCAAATAAAATTATATAGTCACATCTGGATCTCCAAATCCTTGTAGCCAAATTAATGACTAATATGTTACACATTCTCAATATAATATTTTATTTTCATATTAGAATAGTGACTATATTATAAAAGCTTTTGCTTTCCCATTATTTTACTTTGACTAGAAAAATTATTATAGAAATAATTTTTAACTTATATCATTTCTAGTCAAAACCACTTCTATATTGATAATAAATTTTGTAAAGTAGTCTAACTTTTTATTTCATAAAACCAACATAAATTCATGTGACAAATAATAAAATAGGTTAAATACTCATAATTTTGTTTAACCCTTTTCTTGTGGACAACCAAAATGTGTAACCAAATACAAAACCCATTTAGGTTTATGGTTGTTTTAAGCCAACCAAAATGATCTACCTCGTATGTTTATCTATATAATAAACTTTCATTTAGTTTATTTTATATATATATATAGATAATTGCCAACAAATATATATATTTTTTGCACAGTCACAATTATTCATTAAAAATCCATGCCATCAGCTACCAACAATATACAGCAAACATGAATCACAAGACATATATTAATTTGTAAGTAAAGTTTAATACTAACTTTTTCAAATACCTTTGCAGTCGTCTCATTATAAGCTATAGAGACTTTAATACAACTTAATAACTATCCAAAAATCAAAGATTTTATACATAGATAATTAATTTAAGTAAAAGTTCACAAAACATACATGGATGTAGAGCATTATGAAAACTTGAGCCGCCATTGATTGTTTCTTTTATTACTTTAATTTATTTGCATTACAAATTTAATTAAATATATAAAAGGAAAAATACGTACCCAACGCTCCATAGCACGCCTTTTACACATATCATTTTTACTCTTGCCATGTCATTCCAAACTCTTGTATCTTAACATGCTTATGTTAGGCATTGGTTTATTAAACGCTGGGTCTTGCATCTTTCATTGTATCCTCCTTCACCTTCAATCAAATTTCTTGTAAAATTACAAAAATAAAACCTTAAAACTATTAGTATGTGGATAACTGAAAAACACGAGAAATTGACAAAGGTTTCAAGGCATATAGCAATGTCACTTTCTTTAAGGTTTTATTCACCTCCACCATGAATTAGGTGTGCAAAAGGGTTGCCGGCATATAAACCTTGAGGATACAATGAAGCCTTACGATTGGCAGCATTTTGCATTAACGACATCAATCCACTATGCACTAAGCAGTGTGTGACAAAAGTACTAAAATTCTATTTGTAGTTTTCTATATATTTTTCTATCTATGTCTTCCAAATGAGAGGAGTTTTATTTATAGGCAAATAAATGTCTCTTCATGTAGACATAACTTTTCCAAATACATGTTCATTTGGATAGTCACACCATTTGGTAAATAACCAAGAGACATTACCTTAAAAACATGACCTTTTATTATTTTGAAAATGTTCCAACAATTAGTACGTAGGGAATAAAAAACAAGAGAAATTGACAAAAGCTTCAAGGTGTGTAGCAATGCCACTTTCTTTAAGGTTTTATTCGCCCCCACCATTAATTAGGTATGCAAAAGGGTTACCAGCGTATAAACCTCGAGGATACAATGAAGCCCTATGATTGATGGCGCTTTGCATTGACGACAGCAATCTACTATGCACTAAGCAGTGTGTGATAAAACTACCAAAATTTTATTTGTAGTTTTCTATATATTTTTTTATCTATATCTTCCAAATGAGAGGGGTTTTATTTATAGGCAAAGAAATACCTCTTCATATAGATATAACTTTTCCAAATACATGTCCATTTGGATAGTCACATCACTTAATAAATAATCAAGAGACATCACTCTTAATTAAATAATTAAAGGACATTACTTTGAAGACATGACCTTTCATTATTTTGAAAATGTTCCAACAATCCCCCACCATTTTCAAAATAATCCAAATTTTGATAATTTTGGAAATCTATTGCCTAAATGAAGGTGTCTTACGATTGAACCTTCACTTAGTGAAAACATGTTAAAGTTAATCGAAATTGCATGGTAGACTATGCTTTGAACCAGCTATTCCATTTGGTTAACCGAACATATCTCACATAAAGATTTCAACACCAGTTAATGCATAGTATTCGGGGACACTATTATGGCCATGTGTCTATGTCCTCCTTTCATGAGTGCTATTAGAGCCAAGCCCTTGAGCTCCTAGAAGCGGCCACACTTCACACTCATATAGGTAAATCCCATCGAGAGTGTTCCCGTAACTATAACACTCTAACATATTTATTTTATGAGTCTATTAAGAGTATATTTACTCATCCTTCCCTTAACATTATAGGTACCTAGCACTTTACTTGGGATGATATATTATATAATATTATAGTGCTAGCAGCCATATATAGATGATGTACTTTGTCTCATTGAACTCCAGACTTGATGTTGTATCAAACGTTGAGTCGAGTTTCCATCATGGGTAACTTAATATCATAGGCTTGAATCCTCATCCCCAAATTACCAATATAGCTATGTTAATTTCCATACCACATGGTGAACTTTTATAAATAATTGTATATTAAAGGTTCACAAGACCAACACCCTCACCATGTACAAATATGCATTCTTTGGCTAAGGAATGCTCTTTAATAATATTTCACTTATCAAGGATATCCTTTATAGAGTACCAATTCTTTGATTTATAGAATTCATAGTGATCACTTTATCTATTTTTAATGATGGTTACACATTTGTCTATTTTATTTACTTCTTAATTTTATTATCACCAAATGTGTAAACCATACATCAAATTGTCCTTTTCAACTAGTAATTTCTTATAATGAGGCCTCAAATCCCTTGGTGAAATAAGATAATATTGTTGCTATTTTTCCATATCTTGTTGTCATAGTCAATACATGATTTTAAACTTATTGTGTATATATACTCAAAATACATGACTTTTTATCAACAAACTATATACGCATAAGGGTGTTTCATATCTCGTTTTAGAAAATAGTTAATATTACTAAACCATTACTAGGCTTATCAAGTGACTATTACATAAAAACACCCTTCATCAAATGCATTATTAGTCATTTTATTGTTAATAACCAAAGCCTTGTCCTCCACCCAAATGGGATAATAGCTTTCTTCTTTCTATTTTAATATTTTCATTTTTGAGTCATGATTTTTCAAATAGCTCAACTTTTGATGAATATTTTCATATATCCCTTAAGCATGGCTACTTATGATAACTATCAATATGGATAGCATTAATCAATGGATGACAAAAACCACCCTTCCATTAGTTTTATGTACCATGCTCATCCATATTTTGCAAATCTTATGTCATGATTCCATAATGACTCCTTTAGAGATCATTTACCAATGCTATATATGGTGGATATAAATGCATTTTATCATATTCATTAACAAACTATATATTTATAGCTTTATTCAAACTATATCCACTTTAATCATATTCATATGCACCATATCATACACTAAATACCAAATAAGACTAAAGAAAATTACATAGTCACATTTGGATCTCCAAATCTTTGTGGCCAAAATGACTACTATGTTACACATTCTCAATAGAAGATTTTATTTTCATTTTAGAATAGTGACTATATTATAAAAGCTTTTGCTTTCCCACTTTTCTACTTTGACTAGAAAAATTATCATACAAATAATTTTTAAACCACTTCTATATTGATAATAAATTTTATAAAATAGTCCAACTTTTTATTTCATAATACCAATATAAATTTATGTGATAAATAATAAAATAGGTTAAGTACTCATAATTTTGTTTAACCCTTTTAATGTGACTACCAAAATGTGTAACCAAATATAAAACCCATTTAGGTTTATGGTTGTTTTAAGCCAACCAAAATGATCCACCTTATATTTACATTTGAAAGTTTATTATATATATAATTGCCAATAAACATATATATTTTGCATATTCATAATTATTCATGAAAGATTGATATCATAAGCCACCAACAATATACAACAAATGTGAATCACAAGACCAATATAATAATTTGTAAGTAAAGTTTAGTAGTAACTTTTTCAAATACCTTCATAGACGTCTCATTTTAAGCTATTAAGACTTTAATCCAACTTAATAACTATCCAAAAATCAAGGATTTTACACATAGATAATTAATTTAAATAAAAGTTCATAAAACATACCTGGATGTAGAGCATTATGAAAATGTAAATTGTCATTGATTGTCTCTTTTATCACTTTAATTTATTTGCATTACAAATTTAATTAAATATATAAAAGAAAAAATAAATACCTGACGCTCCATAACATGCCTTTTACACGTGTCGTTTTTACTTTTGCCATATCATCCCAAACATTTGTATCTTAACATGCTTATGTTAGGCAATGGTTTATTAAATGCTGGGTCTTGCTTCCTCCTTCACCTTCAATCAAATTTATCGTAAAATTACAATAAAAAAACCATAAAATTGTTAGTACGTGGGGAATCGAAAACATGAGAATTGACGAAAGCTTCAAGGTGTATAGTAATGCCACTTTCTTTAAGGTTTTATTTGCCCCCACCATTAATTAGGTATGCAAAAGGGTTACCGGTGTATAAACCTCGAGGATATAATGAAGCCCATGATTGATGGCATTTTGCATTGACGACGTCAATCCACTATGCACTTAGTAGTATGTGACAAAATTACCAAAATTCTATTTGTAGTTTTCTATATATTTTTCTATCTATGTCTTTTAAATAAGAGGAGTTCTAATTATAGGCAAAGAAAAACCTCTTCATGTGAGCATAACTTTTCCAAATATATATCAATTTGGATAGTCACATTAGTTGGTAAATAATCAAGAGACATCACTCTTAATTAAATAATTAAGAGACATTACTTTGAAGACATGACCTTTCATTATTTTAAAAATGTTCCAACAAGTGCCGTAGCCAAAGTTGGTGCCAATTGAGACCTCTGCATGAACCATATCTTGGCACTTTTGATTGACTCTTTTGTACCATTTATACATAAATATTGCATTTTGGTGAAATTTCTTACATATTCATAATTCACACTTGACAATAAACCAATAATACTCATGTTTAGTTGTTTAAATAAGATAGAGACATGTTAGTAAATAGTTAGGTTGCATCACATATTTGGTTTGCTGATTTATAAACTAATTGTGGCATTGGTGTTTTAATTTTAGTTCAAGACAGTTGAAATTATTTCTTTACTACCATCTCACCTTAAATTTAAAAAACTCAGACCACCTTCAAGGATCACGCGTAGCTATACAAAACTTGGTCAACATTTGAATCTTCTCACAAACCTTCTGAATACCTCTACATTTGTATTGCCCAACCACTTAACTTATGTACTACCTTGAGATAGAAATATAATCTCTACACGAGTTTTTTAAATTGTGGCAGATCAACCTCAGCTTCTGTGCCTCTTTCCAATATTTTTTTCTCTATCCCTTCAACTGGCAACCAAGAATGGTGTCATAGATGGAAGGAGTAGTGGCTTCAACTTCAAATGATTTAATATGCATGGGAAAAAGCCAAAGGGAGTGGTTGCTCTCAATGGGAACATGGTTGCTCTTTCCTATTACCAACTTTAACTACACTACTTAGCAATGCTAAGCCAGACTCTACTTCAGATTCACTGCTTAACAATGCTAAGCCAGACTCTACTTTAAATTCATAGGTTACCGATGCTAAACCAGAATCTAAGGTTAGCCCTGAAAAGAAAAAGCAGTCAAGAAAAAAGAAAAAAATGGATCTGATTTCTGGCATTGTTGTTTTCAAAGGCACCTATGGTGAAAGTTTGTAAAACTCCTTCTTTGGTTGTGACCGCTAATATTAGCAAAAATAGCTAGCATCCCACACAAGTTTTAGAGTTTGGTACTTATCAAATGCTAAAAAGAATTTTGATTTATTGGGCTTTTTAATATGCACAAATACATATGTTTGTTTGTGTATATATATAGATACATTTCTGTGTGTGCTTGCTTTTGAATCTTGCAAAAGTAGCTAACAATACAATTTTCCAGAGAAATTCAACTAGTAACTTACCAATTGAAGTCTATTTTGGTTTTTCTTCAATCAAAAAGTAGTCCAAAAAAGGGAAAAGTGCAAGCTCAAGTAGAAAAGGAAGCTGATGAAAGAAGTTAATGAGCTAGATTAGAAGCAGGTCCCACAACATATATCTTAACAAGAAAAGCCACTAAAGCAGCTATATTCTCCCACTGGGAAGTCTTTTATAGTGGCTGAGTTTATCATAAGGGCAAAGGTCATGCAGGGCTACCTTGGTGATATGTTTGAAGTCTTGCCTAACTACGGTCATGTTAGGGACTTGCTGCTTGATTAGGATTTATCCGACCTGATGATGACTTTAGCATGATATGAGAGGTCCCCAGTGCTGCTTGGACACATTTTAAGAGCATTAAGGTTGCACTAAGTGGGTATGTAATCATGCCTTTTCCTAAATTTGCAATGAAATTCTTGTAATGTGATCGTTTTATGGTCAAAAGTCTTGTGACATATGATTAAATAAAGATACTTGTGCGTCCTTCTCTGTCACTTCCAATAAGCTCCTTGAGATCAAATTTGTTTTAAGAAGTCTCTATGCAAATGTATGATTTTGTTGAATTTTGTTTTCCTTTTTATAGTTCCAATGAAATTCTTTAGAGCAATTTTGTGATGAGAAGTCATACATAATTTAAGTGATATAGACATATCATGTAATGTTAGCATCCATGATTGTTATCAATTCTTTTAATCGTTTTTCTTCATATATTTTTTAATTTCTCATCTTCATTGCCTTACCCAAGGCAGAAAATCTTATTCTCACGTCAAACCCAAACCGTGAAGCAGACGCTATTACCTGGCACATCATTGAGATGTTGCAGTAGCAAGATGCAGGTGAAACTGTAAATGTAGCAAGAGTTTTCTTTCATGAAATAACTGAGGCATCCATTAAAAGTGCTTTGCAAGTGCCACCAGAAATTGATGCAAACTTGGTTCATGCCTATCTGACTAGACGCGCTCTTGATTATCTGATTGGATTTAACATTTATCCATTATTATGGAGGAAATTTCCAGGTTGCCAATCTACTGGACAAGTGCAGTCAGCTGCTTTTTCTGTTATTTGCGATAGAGAAACGGAGATTGATGAGTTTAAGCCATTGGATTATTGGACTATAGAGGTTCAATTGAACTGTGAAGAACCAACTACTCCAATAAAAGATGTTGGGTTCCCTACACACTTAACACATTTTAATTCAAAGATGTTAGGTCAATTCTCAATCAGTTCAGATAGAAAGGCAAAGGTTGTTGAACAGAAGATTTATTTAGAAAATTTTAAAGTGAACAGCTTTAAAAGAAGCACAACGCAAAGAAACCTTCCTACACCCTATGCTACATCAACACTTCAGCGAGATGCTACAAACAAATTAAATTTTTTTGTAACATATACAGTGAAGGTTTGCAAGTTGTTGATTTTCTTTTGCCAATTTTAATTGTATAGAAACTGTGAAATTTTACTGATCTTTTATTTTTTTTATTATTTGCTCTCTCTTCATGATAAACTTCAGTTTTGCTGTTTTAGGCTCTTAGTCATTTGAAAGTTCCTAATTTTGTTGGACTCATTTTGCAATTGTTCTTTTTTTTTTTTGAAAGACTTCGTTTAGGTGTCGATGACATTTTCTTCATTAAATGTTGGTTTTGTTTTGATTGTAGTGTTTGGTGTTACTTTTTATGTGATGTCAATATCTAGGGATGCAATTATTTTTCTAGTTGCTTTTAACTTTATAGAAACTATATAGCTGATTAATGAACTCATATATGTTAACATACTTTCTTTTAAAAAAAACATAATATGTATGGTTTTCTTTTATATCATTTTTGCTCTTTAACTGTTTACTTTAACATCAAGCTTGCCTTAACCTTTAACTATCTGACTGCTTCTTCAAATTTTTACTAGTTCTTTGTTCACACTTAATAATGCAGCTTGCTCAAAAACTTTTTGAGGGCATTCAATTGTTAGATGGTAAGGCAACTAGGTTGATAACATACGACAGAACAGATAGGCTACATGTGGGTAGATCTTTGGTCTCTTTATTACTTAGTTTATGCAGCATCTTTCATTTTTTATAAGATAATGGAAAAGCATATGTAAAGGGTCTTGTACTGTGCACATGTCGAGCAATAAAAGTCTTCATGTGTCTTCCTCTTGCTCTTTAATTACGTCTCGGTATCTTTTATTCGAATAAGTAATAATAATAGCAAATTAAAAGTTGGTTAAACTAGCGAGAGGGAGGGAAGTTAAAATCTTATGTTAGAGATTTTATCGATGTAACAAGTGACATTATTGATGTAAATTTATTTTGGACTAGTCAGAGATTTCTTATCCAAAAATTTTAGGAAAGGTGGAGAACAAGGTGACATTGTCATCTTTGGTTGTTCGAAGTGCCATTATTGCATTTAATCTGGTTGTTGAGGGCATGCATTTTTTTTTATCTTGGCAAGACTAATGCCTTATCTTGGATTAATGTTCTCTTTCGATTCTTACCTATTGGAGTACTCCCCACTTCTTCATACAACACATGAAATTTAGTTGATGTATTGCTTGTCATATTTAGTGTTATTGGTACCTGACATATGATACTATGGTAGAACAAGAATTGATATAACAACAGTAGTTTTAGTTGTATGATAATGTTGTTAATCATGTTTTCTTTGATCCATGTTTCTCTCTAAAAATCTATGTGTTCTATTTTTTACATTAATTTCCACTAGGGTTGATGATCTTTTAGGGTTTATAATACTTCTCTTTTTGGTTCTTGTGTTAGATTTTTGATGAAGCTGTGGAGGATATTCATCTTTTTGTTATGGAAAGGTGACTTGTTTCTATCTGAGTTGTTAAGCTTAAAAGCTTTGTCTTCTTTTACCTGCAACGTAAGAGCCTATCAATGTACTATTTTGCGAAGCACATCTAAAAATCCCTTGATGTAACATTTGTGTGATGCCAAATTGCCAATTATTTGTTGCATATTTATAAGGTTGCTTTAAGTGAACAATTGATATTGGAAATCAGTTAGTTCTTAGTTTTAATTATAGATTAGATAATTAGTGATTTAATTATAGATATGTATTAGTTCTATAGATATGTATTAGCTATAGATAGAGAATAAATCCTTAGAATTATGGAATCAATCCTAAAATTGTGGGATTGTATTCTATCATATTTTTTTGTTTAGACTAGTGATAACCTATGTACTGCACTATATAAATAGAGATATCCTACAAAGAAATAAAACAATAGAAAATGAAGTTTTAACTTCAATTCTGACATGGTATCAGAGCTATTCGATTCTCTCTAAGTAAACTATATTTGTTTGACCTTCATTGCCATTTTATTTTAAGTTTTTCTTTGGCCTTAATTGCCATATCTTCTTAGTTTTTCTTTAGTCTCTTCTACTACTGTATCTTTACCTAAACTAAATATGGTTGAACCCAAAATACCGACTGAAGAAACTACACTTAACCCATCATTTGGTGGTCTCCAAAACATCCAATCAGCATATAGGCTGAATAGAAGGAACTACTTCAAATGGTCTCAGTTTGTTCGAACCTATCTAAAGGGTAAATGGAAATTGAGCCATTTACTGGGAACTGGCCTTGAGAGGAATGATCTAAGATTCGATGCGTGGGATGAAGCTGACTCTATGATTCTATCATGGCTATGGAACTCAATGATCCCTGAGGTTAGTGATCTTATATGTTTTTACCCACAGCCAAAGAAAGTATGGGATTTTGTGAGACAAAAATATTCAAAGGCTCAAAATGCTACAAAAGTTTATGAAATCAAGGTCCGAGTTAGTGCCATGAAACAAGGCACTAAATCTGTGACAGCATATGCTAATTCTCTTCAAAGTTTATAGGAGGAACTTGACCATTATCAATGCATTAAGACTAAGTGTTCAGAGGATGCTGCTATTTTAAAAAGTTTTATTAAGAAAGATTGAGTTTATGATTTTCTTGCAGGGTTGAATGTTGAGTTTGATCAAGTTAGAGTGCACATTCTTGGCAAAGAAGAAGTCCCTACCCTTAATGAAACCATTTCTTTGATACAGGATGAAGTGAGTCGTAAGGGAGTCATGCTCAAAGGCTAGGTGGAAGAAAAATCTGTTATGATAACAAAGGATCAAAATATTATGATGCAAGGAAATGGGCAGGCAAAACTGTCAAGGCCAGGACCGTAAGAAAAAGACAGCAAAGATTCACTTTGGTGTACCTACTGCAAGAAGTCAAGGCATACCAGGGAAAAGTGTTGGAAAATAAATGGGAAACTTAGTACTTCAAGCCAGGATTAGGGGTATAAAAGAGGACAAAAAAAGTCAAGGTCAAGCTCACACGAATGCAACAGACTTGGAAACAATTACTAAAGAAGAAGAATTCAGTAAAGAAAAAATTAGCAGACTTAAAGCATTGCTAGAATCCTTAGGCAAGTCTAAAACTGGTGGTACATGTTCACTAGCTCTCTCAGGTAAGTCTATTGTTTCTAATGATGCTTCAGATAGAAATATTATAGACTCCTAGATTATTGATTTGGGTGCTACAGACCATATGACCAACTATTTTTTACAATTCAAAAGCTATACCTCTTGTCCTAGCAATAGGAAAATTCTAGTAGCAAATGATTCCCTCACTATCGTAGTAGGATTAGGAGACATCCAAATTACATCTCAGTTCGCTCTTAAGAATGTACTTCATGTTCCTATACTTTCCACTAACCTAGTGTTTATTCAGAAGTTAACTAATGACTTAAATTGTGCTGTGATTTTTTATCTAACTCATTATGAATTTTAGGATCAGAACATGGGAAAGTTGATTGGGCGTGCTAAAGAGAGGGCTGTACTATACTATCTTGAGACAATTAATCAATCAAATAGTGCCCAAGATGGTCAGTCTCTATCATTTTTATCTACCATCAATAAAGAAGCTGTTTTGCTCAGCCATTATAGATTTGGTCATCCTTTATTTTCCTAGTTTGTTTGAAGGATTTGATATTAAACATTTTCATTTTGATGTATTTAAATATGCAAAACATAAACGAACATCATGCCTTATTAATAATAAAAAGTGTTCAATGTCTTTTTACTTGATCCATGCTGATATATAGGGCCTTACTACCATTTCTAATATGATAGGCTCGAGGTGATTTATTTTGTTTACGAATGACTGTACTCGGGTAACTTGGATATACCTCCTAAAAAATAAATCTAATGTGAGTGTCATCTTTCCTAAGTTCCTTACTATGGTCCAAAACCAGTTTGGAGTAAAAGTTAAAAAGGTCAGATTTGATAATGCCAAAACTTATTTTACTTCGACTCTATCTCAATATTTTGAAACAGAGGGTATAATCCATGAATCTTTATGTGTTAATACCCTACAACATAATGGGGTTGCTGAGAGTAAAATTGGTCATTTGTTAGCTACCAAGAAAGATCTTTTTTTTTTTCAATAGAATGTTCCTGAGAGTTTTGAGGGGGAAACAATCCTAACAGCCACTTAACTTATAAACAGATTACCTCTAGGTCCTTAGAGCTTAAAACACCAATGAAAGCTCTCTCAAAATTTTATCCAGACTTGAGTATCTCTAATGGTCTTACCCCTAGGGTATTTGGTTGCTTTACTTTTGTCCATGTTCATAATAACAATAGGGGAAAATTAGAGCTACTAAATTCATATTTGTAGCAAAAAGGTTACAAGTGCTATTATCTACAAACAAAATGGTTTTTTACCTTTGCAGATGTCATGTTTGAAGAAGAAAAACCATTTTTTCAACCTTATCTTTAGGATGAGAGATCAGTAGAAGACAAGGATAAGGAAGACTTTTCTTTGTTGCCTCTACCTATTGAGTAACACCATATTATTCAAAATAAAATCGAGTCTCACCCGACTCAAAATTAGTTTGAGTTACTATTTCCTACCTAAAACTAGTTTGAGACTTCATCCTTGACTATACAAAAAATTGATTTTATCTATGACACCTGTTAGATATGAGCAAGTGTACCCAATAAGTAAAGTTCTAGTTTTTACTCCAACACATATCCAAGATTTTCCTCCAAACTCTAATTATAAGGTAACTACTGTGACTAAACCTAATTCTCAATTTGGAAATACTTTGCCTAAAAATTAAAATGTTGATGTTGACCTATCTATTACCGTTAGGAAAAAAATAGAGAGAGTGAACTAAATATCCCTTGTATCCATTGTCTCATTTTGTATCTTTTAACAAATTTTCACCATCTCACAAATCCTTTCTCATAAGTCTAAACACTATAACTATTCTTAAAAACTTATCCGAGGCATTGTCCCAAGAGGAACGGAGGAATGCTATGAGAGAAGAGATGGATGCCTTGGAAAAGAATAAAACATAGAGAATCACAGAACTACCAAAGGGAAAAAAATCAGTGGGCTGCAAATATGTGTTCTCAGTAAAATATAAAGCTGATGGAAGACTAGTATACAAGGCAAGATTAGTAGCCAAAGGGTGTACCCAAACTTATAGGGTAGATTATCAAGGGATTTTTGCTCTGATAGCAAAAATTAGCACAGTTAGAGTGTTTCTATCAATGGCAGCAAACTTGAATTGGGATTTACAATAGTATGATGTAAAGAATGCATTTCTTCATAGGGACTTAGAGGAAAAAATTTATATCGAAATTCCACCTGGCTTTAAAGAGAGACTAGGAACTAACAAAGTGTGAAAACTACAAAAGGCACTATATGGTCTAAGACAGTCACTAAGGGCTTGGTTTGGGAAGTTTGCAAAGGTGATGTTGGCTGTTGGATATAAACAGAATCAGGGAGACCATATATTGTTCATAAAAAGCTTGAAGACAAGGGGTGACTGCTCTACTGGTGTATATGGATGATATAATTGTGATCAGAGATAACTCAAATGAATAAGAAGTGCTCAAGCAGTGTCTAAACAAAGAATTTGAGATAAAACAACTAGGCAAGCTAAAATATTTCCTAGGAATTGAGGTGACTCACTCAAAACTAGGTATCTTTATCTCACAGTAAAAATATGTTACTAACCTATTAAGAGAAACAGGGAAGTTCGCATGCAAACCAGTGGACACTCCAATTGATCCAAACCATAAACATGGAAAGGCACTAGATGATCCTATGGTTGATAGGGAGATGTACCAAAGATTGGTAGGTAGGCTTATTTATTTTTCACACACTAAACTCGACATAGCTTATGCTTTGAGTGTGATTAGCCAATTTATGCATATCCCAAAAGAGATTCACCTATAATTTATCTAAAAGATCTTACACTATTTAAAGCTAAATCCTGGGAAGGGAATTTTGTTTCGTAGGAATAAGAGAGTAGTATTGAAGGCTATATAGATGCAGACTACACAAGGTCACCTGTAGATAAAAGATCCACATCGGGTTATTGCATTTTTCTTGGAGGGCATCTGGTTTCGTGGAGGAGTAAGAAACAAAATGCGGTGACAAGATCAAGTGTAAAAGCAGAGTTTCAAGTAATGGCATAAGGAATATGTGAACTGCTATGGTTGAGAATACTACTGACCTAAAGATTAAAGGGAATGAGCCTATGCGATTGTACTGTGACACAAATCAGTTATAAACATTGCACATAACCCTATACAACATGACAGGGACAAGCACATAGAGATAGATCGGCATTTCATAAAGGAGAAAATTGAAAGTGGCCTAATTTGCACACCTTATGTGTTTACTGTAAATCAACTAGCTGATCTGTTTACCAAAGGTTTGAATGCTACAAGTTTTCAAAGGTATATTTTCAAGCTAGGAATGGAAGATGCATATTCCCTAGCTTAAAAGGAGTGTTGGAAATCAGTTAGCTATTTATTTTAATTATATATTAGCTATTTAGTGATTTAATTGTAGATATGTATTAGTTGTGTAGATATGTATTAGCTGTAGATAGAAAATAAATCCCTGGAATTATGGAATCAGTTCTAAAATTATGAGAATTTATTTTATCAAATTTTTCTATTCAGACTAGTGTTAACCTATGTACTACACAGTATATATAGAGATATCCTACAAAAAAAAAAACAATAGATAATAAGGTTTTACCTTTAATTAATTCCAATATATTTGTTTGTATCCTAGATTTTACCTTAATTTTCTTGTTGATTGTTATGGTCAAACCATTATCTAATTTTTTTCTTTTCAAATTTTTAGATTATAGATTGAATTGTAGTTTAATGTTTCGACAGATTTGCTCATCATCTAATTTGTTGATTATAAACTCAAACTTTATTTCTATAGTATGGGTCAAACTTTAGTCCAAAAAATGCGTGCAAGTATTTTAAGAAGGTCAAAAATGCTTAAGAGGCTCATGTAGTGATTAGACCCACCAATATTCAAAGGTTACCATGTATATGTATAACTTATGTATTTCATCTTTATGAGAATACATTTTGTTTTTACTTTGAACTGTACTGCAAACAGTATATTTTTTAGTGTGAAATCTCATTGCCAGTTAACAGCTCAATTCCTAATATGAGCGATGCTCGTTGGTGCACTCGATGAAAATTTGTTGAACTTATACACTTTAATTTGGTCAAGGACAATGGCATGTCAAATGGAACCTGCATCCATAGAGCAGGTTGGAACGTTAATTCTCATCACATGTGATATGATAACTCTTTTGACACATTAAAATTAAAACTTAAATAAGAATAAGTTAACTCGATCACTTACTATCTTTTGGTGGAAATTGTACTTCTACATAGGTTGCATTAATTTCTTTCACTAGCAAAATCTATTTTTTCTCTTTTTTACCAATTGCATATTTTATTACTTGCATGTGGTTTATCTTTCTCTTATACATTGATGATGTGATGATATTGGTTTTGTTGTTATCTACATGGCCATCATGTTATCATCTTCAAACTTAAATCAAAGTAAAATCATAAACTAAATATAATATTATTCTAATCAACATATTAGCATCACAATAACATGAAAGAAACATGAACATAAATACAACAAAATCAAAATCACAATAACAAGAATAATAGTATATATATATATATACAAGATTTAACTAAAAAATAACTTAAAATACAAAAAAATTTAAAGCCACCATGTTTAGCCTTTCAACAAGTATGAGAATCCATGAGCCTTAACATGATTCTGACTTATGAATGATGATGAAAATGAATCAAAATGAAGAAGAGAAAAGACAAGTGTGATATCTTAAGGAAAAACTTGAAAAACTAATTGTTTTTTTCTTCCAAGCTCTCTCTTTTTTCTCTTTTTTTTCTCTCCCCCCCCCAGAAAAACCTCCTTGAAAAAAAAATCTTCTATTTATAGAGGATATTGCTGCCCCTAATTTCTTTTTTTGTCTCTTTTTGATGTGAAGATGGCTTGTTAGGTTGGAAATAATAAATGTTATGTCATAAGCCCATGCTCTTGTTATCTTTTCTTACAAGAAACTCTATTATCAAGCTCATGATGAAGTTCATCAGCTCATGTAATGGGTAATTGGGATGTAACCAACTTGATTAGAAAGTAATTGGATGAGAAAACAACCTGGTTAGTATGTAACTAGTTGGAAAAAGTAAATAAAATAAAATAAAATAAAATTTTCAAAAATCAAAATAAGATTGGAATTAATGTTAATTGATATAGAAAAAATTTTAGAAATGAAATGGTGCCAAAGATCTTGATTGGAAGTTAAAAACTCGTAAAATTTTATGAGAGATGCCTGAGTGTGAAAAAATTGACATATATGAAAAAAATTCAAAACCCATGAAAAAAATTAAAATTTTCAAACTGTTTTACTGGGAGTTAAAAGAAAATATTAGATGAATTTTAAAAATTTTAAACTGAAGAAAATTCCCTTGAACACATTCATGAAATAGAAAACTTGATTTTTCGAAAACGAAGAATTTCAAGGAAAAAAATCAAAAGTCATGGAAATGAATGAATTTTTGAAAACTGAATTAAGGTGAATCAAATAATAATATTTAATGAATTTTAAAAATCATAAACCAAGAAAAATCACCCTGAAAATATTTACGGAGTAGAAAACTCCATATTTTAGAAATAGGAGAATTTCAAGAAAAAAATTTAAAACTTATGAAAATGAATGAATTTTTGAAAAATGAATTAATGTGGATCAAATAATAATATTTTATGAATTTTAAAAATAATAAACCAAGAAAATTCACCCCGAAAACATATACGGAGTAGAAAACTTCGTATTTTAAAAATAAGAAAATTTCAAGAAAAAATTTAAAACTCATGAAAATGAATGAATTTTTGAAAACTAAATTAAGGTAAATCAAATAATAATATTTAATTGATTTTAAAAATTATAGACCAAGAAAAATCACTCTGAAAATATTTATGGAATAGAAAACTTTGTATTTCAAAAATAGAAGAATTTCAAAATTTTGAAACTGGAAATAATATTCTATATTGGATTTATTATTGCTTTTGCTATCAAATCGTCAATTATACCCTTACATACGTGGTTACCAAACACCCACAGGGAGGCACATTACAGTACTTGTATGCTTCTACCCAGAATTTTATTAAAAATGGGAGCATATGGATTAGTTCGGATCAATATGGAATTATTACCCCATGCTCATTCCATTTTTTCTCCCTGGTTGATACTAGCGGGTACAATGCAAATAATTTATGCAGCTTCAACATCTCTTGGTCAACAGAATTTAAAAAAAAGAATAGTCTACTCCTCCGTATCCCATATGGGTTTCATAATTATAGGAATTGAAAAAAATTCAAAACTCATGAAAATAAATGAATTTTTTCAAACTAATTTAATCTGAATCAAACAAAAATATTGGATGAATTTTGATGTTTGAAAGTCGAGAAGATTCCACCGAAAATTTTACGAGTAAAGAAAAACTTGTATTTCAATACTGAAAAAATTACAGAATTTCATTGACATTGAAGTAAAACAAATTCAAGACCACATATTATTTAACATTAATTTCCAAAGTGAAGAAAATGAACTTGTAAAATTTTAAAAATAGATCAACAAGAACCAAAAGTAAAATTAACGTGCATAATATTCGTAAGACTATAAAATTTAAAATTAATTTACAAAATTTATAGTTTGACACTTCATGGTAGAAAATGCCAATATATATTTTTTCTTAAATATTTATGATTTTTTGGGTTGCATATTGGCATAAATACTATACATGTATCTGTATAATTATACGACGGTTAACTTCCAAGTTTAATGAAAAATTCTCTAAAAATTCTTTAAAATGGGAAATTTGATCGAGATATCTTTTGCAAAAACAAATTTTCAAAATTTTGACAAGAAAAGATAAAAATGATTTTTTTCTTAAATATTCATCTTATATATTCAAAATTAGAGATCAGAATATGACTTTTTTATCATGTGAACTTACGATTATTTAAATTATGACTAAAAGGGTCTTGAAAATGTCTTGTTCATCTGAAAAATATCAGTCTCAATGAGGATGCCAATAAGTTCTTGATCCCGGATATTCAAGATTATTGGAAACGAGACCCAGACGAAATTAGGTGTCTACAGCTGTCCCTCTTTAACCGTTGCTAAGAATCAGAAACAGAACAAAGACCAAATAGACATGATTTCGTTCGGGTCATTAAGCTTTGAAAACTAAACTCAAGATGAAAATCAAAGCTAATTAGCCCTATGGAGAATTCTTAAATTAAACAACGACCAGGGCGAGACTAAGTAAGGGTAAGCTTAGTGAAACAAAACCATAATGGTCAACAAAAGAAGCTGATTGGGATAAAACCATTAAAGTCAATAAAGGCAAGAGGTTGACTGAGGGAAAACCTATAGGTCAATAAAGATATGGTCGACTAAGACAAAATCTATGAGTTAACAAAAATAAAAGGCTGACTGAGACAGAACCAATAAGTCAACAAATGAAAAAAGGTTAACTGGTATAAAATCGATAAGCCAACAAATGAAAAGAGTTGATTGGGACGAACCCAACAGGTCAACTTAGGTCAGTGTTAATTGGGATAAAATCGAAAAATCAACATAGGCAAGGTTTGTACAGGACAAAGCCCACAAATCAACTTATGTAAGAGTTAATTAGGATGAAACCCATAAATCAACATACGTAAGGTTTGACTGGGACGAAGCCAAACAGTCAACTTAGATAAAAGTTGATTGGGATGAAACTGACAAATCAAAATAGGTAAGGTTTTATCGGGATGAAGTCAACAAGTCAACCTAGATAAAATTTCTTTAGAATGAAACTGACAAATCAACATAGGTAAGGTTTGACCAGGACAAAGTCGACAAGTCAACTTAGATAAGAGTTAATTAGGATAAAACTTAGAAATCAACATAGGTAAGGTTTGACCGAGATGAAGCCGACAAGTCAACTTAGGTAAGTGTTGATTAGGATGATATCGATAAATCAACATAGGTAAGGTTTGACCAGGATAAAGCCGACAAGTCAACTTAGATAAGAGTTAATTAGGATGAAACCGACAAATCAACATAGGTAAGGTTTGATGGTGACGAAGCCGATAAGTCAACTTAGGTAAGAGTTGATTGGGAAAAAATCGACAAATCAACACAGGTAAGGTTTGACTGGGACAAAGTCAACAAGTCAATTTACATAATAGCTGATTAGGGTGAAATTGACAAATCAACATAGGTAAGGTTTGATCGGGACAAAGCCGATAAAAGTTAATTGGGATGAAACCAAGGTAGTCAGTACCGTATCGGTGGGCGTACCATTTTTGTTTTGGTACATATACATACCGGTACCAGTGTGCTTCGGTGTACCGTTTCGGGTTTATTGGAGTTTAAATATTTTTAATTTATATATATGAAAAATATTTTCAAATATGAAATAAAAGAGATTAAATAAATTTTATATATTAAATATTCATCAATTATATATAATGTTCTATAAAAAAACTTCATCAAATATAAAAAATCAATATCAGTTAAGTAGTAAAGTTAAAATTTTTTAATAATTATTAAATTTATGAGTAATTATGTCTAAGATTCATCAAATTTATGAGTAATTATATATAATATTCATTAGATATAAGATCAATGTTGGTTTAACTTTTTTTACAAGCTCATATTATGTACCAGTCGGTACAGCTATTTTTAGTCGATACCACCGAAACAGGTCAATACCTATCGGTACAGCCAATACAGATTAAAACCAAGACCGAAACAAAATCAACTATCGCCGATATCATTATGTGTCGAAACCGGTATGTACCGTTCGGTAGGCTAGTACCGGTACGGTATCGACAACACTGGATGAAACTGATAAATCAACATAGGTAAGGTTTGATCGGGATGAAATTGACAAGTTAACTTAGGTAAGAGTTGATTGGGATGAAACGGATAAATCAACATAGGTAAGGTTTGACCGTGATGAAGTCGACAAGTCAACTTAGGTAAGAGTTAATTGCGATGAAACTGACAAATCAACATAGGTAAGGTTTGATCGGGACGAAGCCGATGAGTCAACTCAGGTAAGAGTTGATTGGGATAAAACCAACAAATCAAAATAGGTAAGGTTTGACCGGGAAGAAGTCAACGAGTCACCTTAGGTAAGAGTTGATTGGGATGAAACCGATAAATTAACATAGGTAAGGTTTGACCGGGATGAAGCCAACCAGTCAACTTAAGTAAAAGTTGATTGGGATGAAACCGATAAATCAACATAGGTAAGGTTTGATCAGGACAAAGCTGACAAGTCAACTTAGATAAGAGTTGATTGGGATGAAACCGACAAATCAACATAAGTAAGGTTTGACCAGGATGAAACTGACAAGTCAACTTAGGTAAGAGTTGATTGGGATGAAACTAACAAATCAACATAGGTAAGGTTTGACCGGGATAAAGCTGACAAGTCAACTTAGGTAAGAGTTGATTGGGATGAATTTGATCGCGAGAAAGTCAACAAGTCAACTTAGGTAAGAGTTGATTGGGATGAAACTGATAAATCAACATAGGTAAGGTTTAACCAGGACGAATTCAATAAGTCAACTTAGGTAAGAGTTGATTGGGATAAAACTGACAAATCAACATAGGTAAGGTTTGACCGGGACGAAGCTAACAAATTAACTTAGATAAGAGTTGATTGGGATGAAATCGACAAATCAAAATAAGTAAGGTTTGACTAGGATGAAGCCAACAAGTCAACTTAGATAAGAGTTGATTGGGATGAAATCGATAAATCAACATAGGTAAGGTTTGACCGGGAGAAAGTCAAAAAGTCAATTTAGATACGAGTTGATGAGGATGAAACTAACAAATCAACATAGGTAAGGTTTGACTAAGACAAAGTCGATAATTCAACTTAGATAAGAGTTGATTGGGATGAAACCGACATATCAACATAGGTAAGATTTGACTGGGACAAAATCGATAAGAGTTGATTGGGATGAAACTGATAGATCAACATAGGTAAGGTTTGATCAGGATAAAGCCGACAAGTTAACTTAGGTAAGAGTTGATTAGGATGAAACCGACGAATCAACATAGGTAAGGTTTGACCGGGACAAAGCTGACAAGTCAACTTAGATAAGAGTTGATTGGGATAGAGCTATCAGGTCAACATAAGTAAGAGGCAAGTGTAACATTTTAGACTTGATCAATTATCAAAATGAAGCACTTAATTGACTTAAATCCCACTCCACCTACCTTGCCATAGGATTGCATGAAGGGGTGATAAAAACTTTTTTAAATGCTTCGCATGTCATCATCTAAGTATTGAAAACATATTTTTGGATGCTTCGAATATCACCATCACTTTCAAGACATTTTTCTTGACAAAAACTTTTGAATGCTTCGAATATCGCCATCAAAGTTTCTTCAGAGCTTTTTTCACCTACCTTACCATAGGATCATGTGAGAAGGTGATAGATTTCTTTAGAGAATCGTTCAATCTTTCTTGAGAAATCATCAAATATTAAATATTAAATTAGTGTTCATTGATTCAGTGATATAACTTATACAATCTGGATAAATATCTACTCAAGGCATACTTGCTTACTTCTATGAAATCATGAAAAGCATCATATTTCATCAAAATTCCAAGATTTATGGAATGACATCACCTTCACACTCTGACCTTGCGAAAAAATTGATCAAAATTTATGAAAATTCCAAAATAATTTCAACCATGGATTTTCCAATATCAAGGATAATGGATATGTTATCTTCATCATGATGTTAAAACATTCTTCTGATGGATGATCACCATTCGGGACTTCTTTGAATAAGACAAAGAAGTAAATTTAAAGGCACAAATGGGTGACACTACTAAAATTTGTCTTGCAAAAATTGATATGACAAAGTTGAGGTAAACCAAATTTAGATGGATGTTCGTTTAAAGAATTCCTTAAAAGACAAACAATCAACTTATAACATCCTTTTAATTTTCGAATACAATAGCTTGATAGGTGTTAAACTAATGCTAGTAAACACCAAGTCTCAAAGGATTGATTTTGGGAAGCATCAATTCTCAAGGTTAGGTATGAAGTTTTAAAAAGTTATTGGCAAAGGAATCAATATCAGGGCATTTGACTTAACCTTTTGTTGAGGTCATAAAATTTTCAAAGGTTTTGGGTCATTTCTGAATTAGGATGATGGGTTCTATCTAATTGGTGACTATATTTTTTGATTTAGAAGCAATTCTTAGGCCTTTAAGTCTGTCCCATCATATTATTAAAGACTTAAAAATCATTCAAAAGGATGAAATTTTAAAGAGCTTCCTAGAAATAGCTCGACAGTCCAGATAGCTATGTCTGATTAAAATGGGTACGTAATGTAGGCTATGGTTCAAGGTTTAGAAAGAAACGGATAAATATGCCCAAATAAATTTTCTTCATTCTTTACTTGGAATATTTGAACTTGAAATTCAAACATTTTTTTCTTCAAAATTTACTTCATGACATCTGATTTGTTCTTCTTGTAACTTTATAATGGAATTTGCCCCTTCTAATCTTGAAGCTTTGCTTCACTTGCCCCTTTAATGTGGAGGGTGATCTTTGATTAGGGTTTAGAGAAAGAAAACAAACTATCAGGCTTAAAGGGGACTACAAAAGGAATAATTTTCTATATTTAAGAAAAGATAGAGAAAAAAAAGGCCATTTTTCATTTCAAATATAGCGATTTGAGCTGGTCAAGCATTTCGCTACAAAAAAAGGTTATTTTTTTCAAAATCATTTAGCATGATGCTGCACTCAATAAAGGCTTAAGATATGCCCTTTAATATGATTGGCTTCATAGCCACCAATGACTGGTTGAGCCTCTAAGAAAGAAAATTAGATTGGCTTGGAAAAAATCTCGGATCTCATATCTTATGTATTAAAAATTGGTTTAAAAAGGTTTTGTTTAAAAGAAAAAGGAGATTTTGGCTTATGTTCACTTTTTTCTTCCTGAATTGAGGATTTGGAAGAGTGTCATGAAAATTATGGCAAAAGATTATCAAAATAAGGGAAATCTCAAAATTACTATTATTATTTTAACACATGTCAAACTTTCGATATCTGAATCTTTTAGGAGCATAACATATTTGTTCGACCTTCAAAGAATCCATAGAAAAGAACATTTGGGTGTGAAAAGTCTATAATGGTGAAAGATCTATTTGGAAGAATTATATATGTAGAAGTGAAGGACCTTTCTGAAAGAGCTCAAACTAATGGTGATCACCTACCAAAGAAAAAATTTCCAAAATGTTATCACTATCCTATATATTAGAAACCATTATGAACAAAATTCATGGTTCGTGAAGCATGCATACTATTTACAAATCAAAATTCATTTCATACGAAATGTACAAAATTTTAAAGTCAAGATAAAAATTGCCCCTGATTGGCATACTACTAAAAGGTTGATGGCCCTTAGACTAATCAACCTTAATAGTCATCCATCCGCTCCTAGAATTTTACTAAATTGGCATCCTCTACGGTTTAACTGTAGGTAAGCTAATGAAAGATTATGAGGTGCATCAAACTCTAAGTCCTCAAAATTTAGAATTTCATAAGATGCGTGGTTATTCCTTTCATTACAATCATGCCATGAGGACTACTACTGTGTGACTCTTTACTAAATTCCTTAGTAGAGAAGATGAATCTGAAAGCTCATTACATAGCAAAAAATCACCCAAGTAATCCGAGTTGGAATTTATAGCAGCCTGTGATCTCCTATCGATCTTACTGATACTCCAGATTATCTTTACATTGAACAACATGCATTGGTTGATCGAATCCTTAAACAAAAAGTTTTGTACCCTGACGCTCAAATTATACCACCTTGGGTAGGGAGTTTTCCAAGTTTTATTGGAATGGTAGAGATAAATCTGATTCCGTTGAGGTTGTTGAACAATGAGAGGCTGGGATTGAGGACATCATCCGAATGGATTTCCTTGTTTTCTCGACTTCTTAAGGTCCTATCATCTATGATAGAATTATTTCTCATCCCACATACGCTACTTGTCATCACTTGGTTAGCATGCATGTGTATTATGGGACCACCTTCCATATACTGAACACCATAAAGTGGTTGCCTTTCAACTTATATTTCCTCAGATCCGGCAGAAGTGTTGTTATGATATGGGACTATTTGTAATAATAACAATTTTTTACTTATGGTTTTGCTTTTGTTGGACTTTCGTTTTTGTTAAAGTAAAGGACCCCAATTCTGTTTTTATGCAATGATTTTTGCATTTGCTCCTTATGAAAAGGACCTAATATTAGTGTCCACTAACTGTATATCTTAAATGTTAAAGAATTGTCTTTAAGCTTGTACTTCCCCAAATCCTCGGTAAAAGTATAAATAATATTTTATTAGGTGAAAACGGACTTGCTTGTTATGAGAAACTTCATCAAGCTTGCAATTTGTGATGTCTTTCATTTCATGATTTATGTTACTTTGCCTTAAAAAAAATGAAAAAGGAACTTAAATCAATATGCATGAATACATATATCTTGTCAACATTATTCTTTATTATTATCCATGTATGTATGTCAATAAATGGAAGAAAAAAAATGTATGAATGAACAAAATGAATGAACAAATATATAAATGAGTGAATGAGACATGATTTAACAGACATAAAGATTAATGTAAAAGCAGGAATCTGAGAAATTTGAGTCATGACTCAACAGCATTGTACCACTTACCAAAATTCTCTATTGGTCCACTGATTGTGGTCATACGTAGTCATATTTACAAAATTCAAAAGCAAAGTAACAAAAAGAATTGCTCTTCCAAATATTGCATTTCTTTAACTGTGTTGTGCTCCTAAGGGATTTTTGATAACCCTAATCATTCATTTTTTGAACCTTATATTAATAAAATCGGCCAAGTAGCCTAAAAAGTTATATTCACAATCATTTATTTCCCCTGTATTCTAATACTTCTAATGTGTGATCTTTTTTGTTTCATGTAAACCTTCAACCATTTTTATCAGTCTATTGAGCAGATTTTCCATTCCATGGACTTTATGGTTAAACTCTTCTTAGATGAATATGAACGAATTGACCTTTGCCTTTGAATTATCGCCCATCTCTTGATTCTTGAAATACAATAAATGAAACAAATTAATACATTATGGAAATTATTAATGCATGAACATATAAGAATGTGAACTTTGCAGGTGCTTGAATGAATTTCCAAGTTTCCATGGGATATATATATGTATATGTGATGCCAAGAATAAAAAAAAAGAACTATTTCGTAGTATAACAAATTAATAAAAGTAAAATATATCATAATAACACAACATACAATTAATAATATGAAGAAGCTCAAATCATAAGAGTAAAGGGTTAGGAGCATTCCCCCATGTGTACCTAATTTGGTATCCTCTAGAATAGGTTATGGCTCTAACTAGGTAAGTCTTCTATAGCTCATTACATGAGGTTTAGGTTAGACATCTAAATAGGTTCTCGAATTGTTCCCTGAATCCGAAAAGAACTGGCGAGGTACCTTAATCTTTACCCATCACGGGTTTATGTTAGAAAAAGGTTCAATTTAAATGGCAGTATCTTCAATGCCCATAACGAGGCTAACACCTCAGGCAGGCATAGGAATTTACACTCGATAGGCTTTTCACTGGCCCAGACAGAAGCTAACACCTTAGAAGGCAAAGCTAATTCACCTCCTCCGAAACTATTGGGTACCTATGCCCCTTCCATTTATGTGGAACAGAATCTAATGCATATGCATCGCACAGTATGTGCAGGGGAACAACTTACCTTTTATGACTTAACACTTTAAAAAGTAGTAAAAACCCCTATCCTAAATTCCTCTAAAAAATAACACTGCAAAGGAAACAAAAGGGTTAGTGAAAAATATGAAGAATATATACTGAAATTTATAAGTAAAAAAATACAATGAAAAAAATTTATCTTGAAAATATTGGGAATTATAGTTAAATATTGGTTAAAACCAAATTAATCAAAATTTAGTTAACACGTAATTAATTTTACGCCTGACTCTCTAGCTATCCCCAGTGGAGTCACCAAGCTATTGCAACATGGTCCAAACACGAATCCTAACTAAGCCTGACTTAAATGGCCTTCGCTCTTATATTTATTAAATTTATTATTATTTTATATTCTCTTATTTTTATAGGCCGTATCATTATTGACATCTTTTTATTTTTGGGGACTGGGTGGTCAAAATGAATCGCTTGCTCGACTTAACTTTAAATAGTCATTATAAAATAACTATTTATTTGAAGTCGCCACCAATCTATTTGGGTTAGGTAAAATTGGTCACCTACTGGAGTTTATTTTTCGAGGGTTACGACCACGATCATACCAGAGATCATATAAAAGGGTCCAGGAGTCAGTTACAATCACAAGTAAAGATCGACCTTCTTTTAATGCCTAAAAATCGGTACCTTATTAATTACGTGTTAACTTAAATTTTAATTTTTATTCGGTTTCAACACATGGCATTTAATTATAGATTCCTGAAATAATAATTTTTTAAGACAGATTTATTATTCCATATTAGGAAGATCGAGTTTTCAAAATTTTGGAAGTCAAAATCTCTTTCGTACTCCATTAGAAGACTAACGGAACTCGAAAGCTTTTTATCATTCTCCTTTGTATCCCAACGGAAAACCAGAGGAACATAAAAGGGTTTTAAAATTAAAAATATCTTTTGGACCCCGATGGAGGGCCAGAGGAATGCGAAAGTTTTTTTATTATTTTTTTAAATTTATAAAATCCTAACTTCCATTTTGAAAAGGATATCTCGATATTAAAATAATTCGTAGAATCTCTCTCATATTTTGAAAAAAATTCTACTTATTATTTTAACTCGTAGACATTGCCTTAATTTCTTAAGAAGAAAATTTATATTTTATTTAAAATATTATAAAACTTCTTAAAACTCGATAACAATATAAAATGACATGCCTATTCCTAATGTGTTCCTTAGACACGAAAATATCCTTGTAATCACATAAGACTTGGTACTAGTAAAATTACCAAAATGCCCTTAGGGTATACCTTTAACGTGAAAGTATCTCGATACTCCTAATGGACAACTCAATGACCTTAAAAGGCTAAATGAATCCTAACATTCACCTTTAGCATAAAAACATCATAATGAAAAAAATTATAAAAATGCCCCTAAGGTACACCTTCGACATAAAAGTATTATGGTACCCTAATAGACACTAAAATGACCTTGGAGGGCTGAATGAATCCTAAACATTCACCTTTAGCATAAATGCATCTCGATAAAAAAATTACAAAAATGCCCTTGGGGTATGCCTTCGACATGAAAGTATCCTAGTACCCCTAACGGACACCAAAATGACCTTAAAAGGCTAAATGAATCCTAAAATTCACCTTTAGCATAAAAACATCTTGATGAGAAAAATTATGAAAATGTCCCTAGGGTATACCTTCGACATTAAAGAATTCCCGTACCCCTAATGGACACTAAAATAACCTTAGAAAGATAAATGAATCCTAAACATTCAACTTTGGCATAAAAGCATCCGGGTGAGAAAAATTACGAAAATACCCCTAGGATATACCTTCGACGTGAAAGTATCCCGATACCACTAATAGACACTAAAATGACTTGAAGGGCTGAACGAATCCTAAACATTCACTTTTGGCATAAAAACACCTAGTAAAAAATTACAAAAATGCCCCTCGGATATACCTTCGACATGAATGTATCCTGATACCCCTAATGGACACTAAAATGACCTTAAAAAGCTAATTGAATCCTAAGCATTCACCTTTGGCATAAAAATATCCTGGTAAGGAAAATTATGAGAATGCTCCTAGGGTATACCTTCGACAAGAAAGTATCCCGGTACCCCTAATGGACAATAAAATGACCTTGGAAGGCTAAATGAATCCTAAAAATTCTCCTTTGGCATAAAAGCATCTTGGTGAGAAAAATTATGAAAATGCCCCTAGGGTATACCGTTGGCATGAAAGTATCTCGATACCTCTAATGGATACTAAAATGATAAAAAGTAGATGAATTTAGTCTAAATGGAAAAGCTAAAAATTTAAGCTTGACTGAAATGCAAAATTTGCAATCAAGCCCCTAAATTTTTGAAAATTACATGTTGTGTCCTTCGAAAGACCGAACAAATATGAAAAGTTTTAAAAATTTCTATATCTCTACGGAAGGCCATAGAAATAATAGAAATATTTAAAACTAATGAAATGTACATTTTGCCCCCTAAATATAAAAATTTGCTATTTAGTCCCTACATTTTTTAAAACTTCCATTTTGGTTCCTACATAATAAAATAACCTAAAAATTATAAAAATCTTATGAAATTATGCATGAAAATTCAGCCAATATATCAACAAAGATTCGGCCAAATACCTTGCCCAAATTTTATTTTACAATTTCCAAAGTAACCCCTAAACTTTGTAAAATTATATTTTGACCCTTACATGGTAAAGTACCACAAAAAATCATTAAAAATCATCAAACCAGCAAAGAATCAACACAAAAGTCCTGGTAACAATATGCAAGAAGGTTCAGCCAAGCATTTTTAGCCATAAAATATAATTTTCATATTTTGCAATTTGGTCTCTAAACTTTTTAATATTTACAAAATGACCCATAAAGTATTAGAAATGCCTAAAAATTGCTTACAAATACACAGATTAGAAATCTCATGGCATACAAAGCTCTCAACCAAGCCAAATGTAAAAAAAAAACTTTTATAAATTTTACAATTTAGTCCCTATGTTTACTAATATTACAAAATAATTTAAAAATCATGAAATCAAAAAAAAAAAAGCACAAAATGATCATGAACAATTCCAATCAAATTTGGCCAAGATGAAAAACATGAAATACTTACATGCTTTGACATAAAAACCATGGGAATAAGCATAAATAATTATCATCAAACTTAAATCAAATTAAAATCATAAACTAAATATAATATTATTCTAATCAACATATCAATGTCACAATAACATGAAAGAAACATGAACATAAATACAAGAAAATCAAAATTATAATAACAAGAATAATAGTATATATATATATATACAAGATTTAACTAAAAAATAACTAAAATACAAAAAAATTTAAAGCCACCATGTTTAGCCTTTCGACATAGATGAGAATCCATGAGCCTTAACATGATTTTGGCTTATGAATGAGGATGAAAATGAATCAAAATGAAGAAGAAAAAAGACAAGTGTGATACCTTAAGGAAAAACTTCAAAAACTAATTATTTTTTTCTTCCAAGCTCTCTCTTTTTTCTTTTTTTTCTCTCCCCCCAAAAAAACCTCCTTGAAAAAAAATCCTCTATTTATAGAGGAAGGGCGACAATATTGCTACCCCAAATTGGAGTGGCTGAATAGCCCCTAATTTCTTCCTTTTTTTTGGTTTTTTTTTTATGTGAAGATGTTTTGTTAGGTTCAAAATAATAAATATTGTGTCATAAGCCCATGCTCTTGTTATCTTTTCTTACAAGTCACTCTATTATCAAGCTTATGATGAAGTTGATCAGCTCATGTAATGGGTAATTGGGATGTAACCAACTTGGCTAGAAAGTAATTGGATGAGAAAACCAGCTAGTTAGTATGTAACTAGTTGGAAAAAGTAAATAAAATAAAATATTTAAAAATCAAAATAAAATTAGAATTAATGTTAATTGATCATAGAAAAAATTTTATAAATGAAATGGTGCAAAAGATCTTCATTGGAAGTTAAAAACTCGTAAAATTTTATGAGAAATGCCTCAGTGTAGGAAAATTGACATATATGAAAAAAATTCAAAACCAATGAAATAAATTAAAATCTTTAAAACTGTTTATACTAGATGAATTTTAAAAATTTTAAACAAAGGAAAATTCCCCCAAACATATTTATGGAATAAAAAACTCGATTTTTGGGAAGCGGCGAAATTTCAAGAAAAAAATCAAAAGTCATGGAAATGAATGAATTTTTGAAAACTAAATTAATGTGAAATAAATAATAAAATTTGATGAATTTTAAAAATTATAAACCAATAAAATCACTCTAAAAACATTTACGAAATAGAAATTTCGTATTTCAGGAACAGAAGAATTTCAAGAAAAAAATTTAAAACTCATGAAAATGAATAAATTTTTGACAAATGAATTAATATGGATCAAATAATAATATTTTATGAATTTTAAAAATAATAAACCAAGAAAAATCAGCCGAAAACATTTACGGAGTAGAAAACTTCGTATTTTTTAAAACAAGGAAATTTCAAGAAAAAAATTTAAAACTCATGAAAATGAATGAATTTTTGAAAACTGAATAAAGATGAATACAATAATATTATTTAATGAATTTTAAAAATTATAGACCTAGAAAAATTACCCTAAAAATATTTACAGAATAGAAAACTTCGTACTTCAGAAACAGGAAAATTTCAAGAAAAAATTCAAAACTCATGAAAATAAATGAATTTTTTAAAAATAATTTAATCTGAATCAAAGAATAATATTGGATGAATTTTGATATTTGAAAGTCGAAAGGATTCCATCAAAAATTTTACGAGTAAAGAAAAACTCATATTTCAATATCAAGAAAAATTATGGAATTTCATTGATATTGAAGTAAAACAAATTCAAGACCACATATTATTTAACATTAATTTCCAAAGTGAAGAAAATGAACTTGTAAAATTTTAAAAATAGATCAACAAGAACCAAAAGTAAAATTCACAAGCATGATATTCGTAAGACTACAAAATTCAAAATTAATTTACAAAATTTACAGTTTGACACTTCATGGTAGAAATGCCAATAATATTTTTCCTTCAATATTTATGATTTTTCAGGGTGCATATTGGCATAAATACTATACACATATCAGTATAATTATACGACGGTCAACTTTCAAGTTTAATGAAAAATTCTTAAAAATGGAAAATTTGATCGAGATATCTTTTGCAAAAACAAATTTTCAAAATTTTGACAAGAAAAGGTAAAAAATGATTTTTTCTTAGATATCCGTCCTATATATTCAAAATTAGAGATCAAAATATGGCTTTTTTGTTATGTGAACTTACGATTATTTAAATTATGATTAAAAAGGTCTTGTAAATGTCTTGTTCATTTGAAAAATATCAATCTCAATGAGGATGCCAATAAGTTCTTGATCCCGGATATTCAAGATTATTAGAAACGAGATCCAGACGAAATTAGGTGTTTCAAAAGTTAACGCGAGATAACAATGGATAACTTTTGGGTTATGTGTGATCACTGAATTTACTAAAGTTAGTCCACAAATTGACAAAAGAAAAGGTTTTCTTGTTTCACGTTTAGGAAGAATCGTTAGAGAAATGAATAAGAAAGGGAGGGAAAAAAGGAAAAAAATGAAAAATTTACAAAGATAAGAAGGAAGAGAAATAATTTAAAATGTAAGAGTAGGAAACAAAAATCGACTGCGTAAAAGAGTAGAGCATAAAAGATGGGTTGGTACAGAAACATAAAGATTTGAGAGAATAAGATGAGACAAACAACTAAAGAAAGGTAGGGAAGGGCCTACAAGAAGAAAAAAAGATTCCAGATATCACGTGATTGGCTTTATCAAAAATACTTTTTTAACTAGTTTTTTATATTATATATTTTTTAGTTTTTTAATATATTTTCAGTTTATGTTAATGAAGAGAGGCAAAGAAGAAAAAAGTTCAATTAAAATATTACAAGCATTTGAATATAACCCTAGATTTAATTTTTATTAAATTGTATGAAACTTTCAAATGATGAAAGCTCACTTAATTTTATTAAATTGCATGAGATAATATTTAAACAAGTATTTTTTTTGTTTAAAAAACATATGCTCAAAGGGTAATAGATTACATATATAATTATATAACATATCCAAGTCCTCATATCTTATTTTTGGGTTCTTTTTAGCCAACTCCTTGAGTCCAAAATTTTAGATGAAAGAAGTGTTAAACCCTTAGATACATACCAGTGTCCAGTACTCATATCCAAGTCCACAGAATACATGTTCAAGATATTATATATCTACATAAATTTTGATATATTAATAATTCATGTTATATAGATTTTGACATATTTGTGTATTCGTTTCATGTTCTTGTTGCTTTTTCATGTCATTTTGTGTTTTAGTTATTTTACCTATTTTGTGTTTATGTCATGTAATCGTATCATGTCCAAGGTTGCTAGGTCTAACATTGCTATTTTAGATATTTAAGCATTTGGTTATCGATATATCATAATTTTGATTAAGATTTTAGATTATTTCTTAGGTGATTTGATTTGAGAATATTGTTCTATATTAGAAATCTATCAACAACACAATGATTCACTTCTAGCACATGTAAAATGATTACTAATATGTTTAAAAAATATTAATTTTTTTTTAAACTTCTAGGATGTTAAATCTGAGACAATCAGTTTTAAAGATAACAAATTTGTTGTTAGTTCTGAAATATTTTTATTTAGGCATGGTATCGTAATCTTTTTAACTACTTTTTCTATGGTATCTATGTAATTTTAGTCTTTTAGAGGTATCAAATAAGATAATATATGGCAGTAGGCTGTCCACTTTTAGCATTAGGTCATGAGGTGAAAGTGTAGCAAAGATTTTCGAAGTGTTCATAATTCTAACATTTTATTTTGTGCCATTTCTAACTAATTTGTTTTGTAAAAAGGGGATTGATTACATCTTGGTGAAATAGAACTTAAACATCGTTAAACTTAACCTCTACCATGCTATTCTGAAGGATCATTGGTATATCTTGTCAATTTTGTTAATGCTAGATGTGTTTGGAAGTAATTTTCTTTCTCTTTAAATTTCAAGCTTGCGCTCTCACTATTTATCCCATGCCCAAATACATGAGTGCTATAGTAGGCCTATAACATCTAATGCAATATCGGATCATTTCTTTTCATTGTTTAAAGCACAAATGTAACTAGAAATACCTGTTGTTTAAAAGAGAGGACAATCTTATTCAGATTTCATTTAATGGTCAAAGGCAAATTGAAAGCTAAACAGCATAATTTTAAAGATTTCTCAAGAGAAAAATAGAGATGTATCCTACATTACTTGTAATATCTGGAAGTATCGATGTAATTTCATAGTTATTTCGTTTGAATGCTAATAAGATAAGAGAATTAATGTTAGACGTCCCCTAATAAGTGATGTGTTGCATCTTTAAGACTCAAGAGTTGTTATAAATGAGTAAGGGTTGTTAGGTCATTGCCTTGAAGCAATGCACGACATCGATGCTTGGGTGGTGTCATATATGCAAATTTTCCTCTAGGGCAATGGAGGAAGGGACTGAAGAAAGGCCAAACCATAGCTTTCGTTTAGCATCTTGGAATATAGGTATAGGCTAGTATGTAGAGCTACTAGATCAGGAAGAATATTAACATTTATGCCTTCAAGAGTCTAAACATGAGCAAAAAAGCTCAACCCATAGGTGAGATCACAAATTATGGTGTATAGGTATAGACAAGAATATGAGTGGGGTAGATATAGTCTAGTTCGCTAGCTAGTTAATGAAGTTGTTGAAATTAGAAAGGTGATAGAATCATGCTCATTAAACTTATACTAGGTGACAAGGCTTGAAACATTATCAGTGCTTATGCACCAAAAATAGGCTTAGATGATGTTAGTAAGTGACAATTTTGGGAGGATTTAGATGAAGTGATGTAAGGGATACTAAAAAAAATATTTTCGTTAGAGGTGACTTTAATAGATATTTAAGGGCTGGTGGCTTTGAGAATGTTAATAGGAGATATGGTTTTAGGGATAGAAATGAGATGGAAAACATCATCTTAGATTATGTTGTATCTTATGACTTTATTTTAGCAAACACTTGGTTTAGAAAGTGACTCTCATTTGATCATGTATTAGAATAGAAGGCATGCTAGCCAAATAGACTTTTTTTTAACTAGAAAGGTATGGTGGAGTTATTGCATAGACTATAGGGTGATGCCATAAGGAGTGTAGCTAAGCAACATCAGCTTCTAATTTTAGATGTTTGCTTTAGAAAAATGCATAAGAAAGTGATACATGTCATTTTCCCTAAGAATAAATGTTGAAGGTGGTAAATTACTCAAACAAGGAAAAACGTAAAAATATTAAACATGATTTATCATAGAGGAAACATAGTATCTTTAAATAAAAAATTAAATTGAATCCCCCAAGGATCATACTTGCAATATTTAACGTGATTAAAAACAATTATATTAAAACAAGCATGTGATCAAGGTCATACCTACTTGAGAAATTGTAATCTCAAGTGAATTCCATAATTAATCCAAATGCTTCATCACAAAGTAGCCTTGTTAAAGACCATCGAAAGCTTTTATTGTTAGGTCTTCAATGGTTTTCACATAATCAGATGCTAAGACCTTGCCTAAAGTAAAGGCACTCTTGTGCTAGTACAATGATAAATTACTATAGCAAAAGCAAATGTTCTTGAAGAACTCTTTTCTTTTTTGGCTTATGGTATAAGGCTAGGTGAAAAAGAAGATGAATAAGGTTTTTTTTCCTCTTGGATAGAATTTCTTAAAGGACAATTCTTTTTGTCTTTTCTTTAAAAGGTGGCTAGTATTAAGAGAGAGCAAGAAAGGCTTTTTCAAGGCTTTTGATCCTTTTACACATTGGGTGCGACATAACAACGATTATAAATTACCTAGTCATGTCATAACCCTAGTTTAGGATTTTTATAAATCCTATTTTTGTTCCATAGATTTTTGTGAACACTTTAATTAAATCCTTAATTCTTCAATACTTTTGTATAATTAGGTCCTTAATGGAATCTTAATTTTAATCCAACAGTGTGATTTAATGTATGTAGTCTATTAAGCTTATAACATGGTATTTAAATATAAATTCCAATCTAAGATTTAAAAAAGATCAAATCATTTATATTCAAAACCATGAGAATGATTGCTTATTTCACAACTAAAAAGGCTTAACTTATGGTAAATATTGCATTTCCTTTCTTGACAATATAATAGCTAAAAACAACTTTAGGAACATGTTTTTGATGATAAGAATATTGTAGTTATAAATTTTTTTAAATTTGTTTACGAAACACATTTCATAATTCCTTTGTAAGACTTATTTTTCATAGGTTTTATCTAATTAATATTTAGTAACCTTTTATTTTATTTAATAATGATAAAAAAACCTTTAATCATATATTGTATAAGTGATCAATATGCATTAATGGTAGTGTATCCTTGTCCTATATTGCAGATTTCCAAATTTTTACATATCTATAGATCTGCAGATTTCTAGATCTGCAGATTTATTGATTTCCAGATTTTCTGATTTTCTAGATATCATTAAATTATAGAATTATGATTATAAGAAAATTTTGATTTAATTATTTTTTATTTGTAACTGATTTGTAATTACTTTAATTACCTAGAATAGTCTTAATTTAGACTATGTATATACCAGTGTATATCTTATTTTTATAAGATATAGAAATGAGAAAAAAAAAACTATTCTCTCCAATATGTTCTAATCTCTCTAATCCATTCTTCATCCTTTACCTATATTTTCAACATGATATCAGAGCCATAAATTGACCCTCTAAGTTTTTTTTCCAAACTTCATGGCATCCTAGACAAACAATTTCTTTAAGCCTATATCAAGTCAAGAATCTGTAAACACTAGTGGTTAACAGGATCGTTTCTCCTCATCACCAAACACAAAATGATTAGCCACAACTATCTTCATTGGGCTAAATTAGTGATAATGTTCATCTCAGGCAAAGGAAAGGATGATTATCTTACTGGTGCTGCTATTCCACTAAGGAATGATGATCTCAATTTCAAGACTTGAAAATAAAAAAACAACATAGTCATGTCATGGTTAATCAATACCATGGAAAAGGACATAGGACAAAATTTTTTGTTCTAAAGCACTGGTCATGAAATCTGGAATGCAACAAAGGAAACATACTCAGACTATGACAATATAGCAGAACTGTTCAAAATCAAAGGTGCTCTCCATGATCTCACACAAGGTGAGATGACTGTAACTCAGTATTATAATACTCTTAGTCGTTATTAGTAATAATTAGATGTGTTTGAGAGTCCAGACTAGGAGTGTCCAGAAGCTACAAGCAGATACAAGAAAATTATCAAAAAAAGAGAGGATCTTCAAGTTTCTGCTTAGTCTGGGTAAGTCTTTTGATGAAGTCAGAAGCAAAATTCTTGGTTCCAAGCCTCTTCTATCGATCCAAGAATCATTCTTTGAGGTTTGAAAAGAGAAAAGTAGGAAGAAATTATGATGGGAACTCAAGCATCTTCAAATGTTCCAGAAGGTTTAGTCCTTGTTTCACGAGGGACAAATGCTGCTGACTTACAACAGAAAAAAAGTAAACCCTGGTGTGATCATTGCTATCAATCAGGCCATACCAAGGAGACTTACTGGAAGATGCATGGAAAACATGCAGATTGGAAGCCAAACAAGAAAAAAGAAGCAAAGAGTTTTATGGCAGATTTAAAAGGAAAAGAGAATACTAGTGAATCTATTCACTTTGGCAAAGAACAGATTGAATGTCTACAAAAAATGTTTGGCAAGCATATTCTCCCATTCCAATCATCGTAACAGGGTCTACGGCATAAAAAGGTAAATTTTTTATTGCCTTACATGCTAAATATGAAGACTCATCACAGTTGATTGTTGATTCCGAAGCTTCAGATCATATGACAGGTGATGCATCATTGTTTCATAAGTACAGACCATGCCATGAGAATTACAAAGTTAGAATGCAGATGGTTCCTTTTCTACAATGATTGGTATTAGGGAAGTGATCATCTCGGAGTCTCTTGTTCTTAAATCAGCCCTTCTAATACTTAATTTGACATCAACTTACTGTTTATAAGTAAGCTCATGTTGCTAAATTCTCTTCCATTTATTGTGTTTTTTAGGATTTCAATTTGGGGAAGGTGATTGGCAATGCTAAAGAAAGTGGAAGACTCTATCAGACCAAGGCAGATGATCAATCCAATATTAAAGCTCATTGTGTTTCTCTTTCTACCATCAATACTTTTGAATCTGGTTTAATCTTACCTTTAGAATCTAATAAAAAAAGTGCAATTATGTTATGGCATTTTCATCTTGGTCATCGAAATTTTACATACTTGTCAAAATTATTCCTATCTTTGTTTATCAATAAGAATCCCAAGTTTTTCCAATGTAAGATTTGTCAATTGTCTAAACATTGTTGTAATTCCTATCCTCTTCAAGGCTATAGACCAATACAACCATTTTCTATCATTCACAATGATATCTGGGGACCTTGGAGTGTTCAAAACTTCCCAGGGGTAAGATGGTTTGTATCCTTTGTTGATGATCATACTAGACTCACATGGGTTTTTCTTATGAAGGAAAAATTAAAAACAAAATCCATATTCAGAAACTTCCCTAACATGATTCAAAACCAAGTTTAGACTAAAATCAAAGTTTTTAGGTCTGATAATGCTAAAGAATACTTTAATTCTATTCTTGGGAATTGTTTTCTTGACAATGGAATAATTTACCAAAGTTCTAGTGTTGATACCAACCTACAGAACGAGAGAGTTGAGAGAAAAAATAGATACCCACTTGAAGTTGCCTAATCACTTATGTTCACCAACAATGTTCCAAAATAGTTTTAGGGAGAAGTAGTCTTAACTGCAACTTATCTGATAAATAAAATGCCTTTAAGAACTCTAAATTTTAACATACCTTGCCAAGTTCTTCTTAAATTTTTTCCTCAAACCAGAATTATTACTGATATTCCTCTTAAAATCCTTGGTTGTTCTGCCTATGTTCATATTTCCTTCTATCAAAGAAGCAAGTTTGATCCAAAATCTGTCAAGTGTCTCTTTTTAGGGTATTCTTCTCACCAAAAAGGTTATAAATGCTGTTATCCTTTTGCTAAGAAAACCTACAACATTATGGATGTGATTTTCTTTGAAGTATGTACCCTACTATCCCAAAACCCATATCGAGAGGGAAAAGCCTATGAACCAATAATATCAGTTTTGGATGATATTTCTATGAGTTTACCCAAGGTTGAGTCATAGCCCCAATCACATATTTCACCCAAGCCTGAGTTACATTCTCAGTCACAGATTTTACCGAAGCTTGAGTCACAGCTCTGGTCACATATTGAACCTTTGATTCTTATGCTTACTCACAACTCTCAAGGAGAAGGAAACAAGGACCTTATGGTATAACAAGATGCCAAAAAGACCCTAAACTGCTAGAAAGGTCACTTCTTATAACTTGTCAGTCATATTTTTCAAGTTTAACTCCCACAAAAGTGGTTCAAGGTAACATAGATTCTTACTCCTCAACAAATGATTTAAGTTTAGTTGATGATCACATTTCGATTGCCCAAAGAAAGGGGATCGAGTCTTGTACTCAGCATCCTATCTTACATTTCATGTCCTATGAGAAGTTGTTTTCAAGCTATCAAGCGTTCACCAATAATCTTTATACTATTCATATTCCTAGTGGCATACAAGAAGCTTTACAACACTCTAAGTGGAAAGAAATAGTAAATGAGGAATTTCAAGCATTATAAAAAATGATACCTGGGAACTCACTCAATAAAATCAAGGAAAGCACCTTATAGGATGCAAATGGGTTTTCAACATCAAATACAAGGCAGATGGCACCTTGGATAGGTATAAGATAAGACTAGTTACAAAAGACTTCACACAAATCTATGGGATAGATTACCAGGAAATGTTTGCTTTTCTTGCAAAGTTAAATACAGTTCAAATTTTGTTGTCCTTGGCAGTTGATCTTGACTGGAGCCTACATCAACTTGATGTTAAAAACGCATGCCTAAATGAGGATCTTAAAGAGGAAGTTTATATGGAAATTCCTTTAGGTCTAAAACATCCTAACAGCTACAATCAGGTTTACAGATTTAGGAAATCTCTCTGTGGACTCAAGCAATCACCAAGAGCATGGTTTGAGAGGTTCACCAAGACTATTAAAAAAACAAAGATATTCACAAGGGCAATCTTACTATACCCTATTCATCAAAAGACATCAAGATGGTAAGATCACAATCCTTATTATCTACGTTAATGATATTATTGTCACAAGGAATCATAAAGAGGAGATATCTCGATTGAAAAAGATTCTAAGTAGCTCTAAAGTATTTCCTTGGAATGGAGATAGCAAGGTCAAGTAAAGGTATTTTCATTTCACAATGAAAATATATCTTTGATCTGTTAAGGAAACCGGTATGCTTGGGTGTAATCCTTTTGATACTCCAATGGATTCATTCAGAGAAATTGGCTCAAAAGAGAACTAGGTTATTATTGACAAAGAAAGGCATTAAAGGCTAGTTGAAATGTTAATATACTTATCCCATACAAGACAAGATATTTGCTTTACGGTGAGTATGGTTAGTTAGTTTATGAATAATCCTACAGCAGAACATCAAGAAGCAGTCTATAGAATATTGCGCTGCTTGAAATGACTCCAAGGAAAGGATTATTTTTAAAGAAGGGAAGCTTTCAAAACATAAAAATTTTTTCAGATGCTGACTGGGTAGGATTACTAACAGATAGAAGATCGACATTGAAATATTGTACGTATGTATAGGGAACCTAGTTACTTAGAGAAGTAAGAAGCAACCAATTGTAGCAAGCAGTAGTACTGAAGTTGACTTTCACCCTATGGCACATTGGATATGTGAGGGAATCTGGCTAACAAGACTCCTAGAGGAATTTCAAGTTCCAATCACAACATCAATGAAATTGATGTGTGATAATGTTGCAGCTATCAGGATTGTACAGAATCCAGTGCATCATGACATAACCAAGCCTGTCGAGATTGTTCAACACTTTATCAAAGAAAAAATTGAGCAAAAGGTCCTAGAAGTTTGCTATACTCCTACACAATAGTAAACAGTTGATACCCTTACTAAAGCTCTCTCAAGAGCTCAGTTTGAACAACATCTGTCCAAGTTGGGAATGATCGACTTACATTCTCCAGCTTAAGGAGGAGTGCAGATTTTTAATTTTTTGCATATTTTCAGATTTTTATAGATTTTCATATCTGCAAATTTATTAATTTCAAGATTTCTTGATTTTCTAGATATCCGTACATTATAGGATTATGATTTTGAGGAAATTTTGATTTAATTATTTTTTGTTTGTAACTGATTTGTAATTACTCTAGTTACTTAGAATAGTCTTAATTTAGATTGTATATATACCAGCGTATTTCTTGTTTTCAGAAGATATAGAAATAAGAAAAAAACTATTCTCTCCAATTTATTATAATCTTTGCAATTCATTTTTCATCCTTTACCTTGATTTTCAACCAATACGATTGGCATTAGGGCATATTCCAACAATCTCTTACTTGCATTAAGCTAATTGCTATTGTATCCAACATTGAATTCTTTCAGTTAGCTAATATTTGTGAGAATATGCTTAGTTACATATTATGAAGCTTGGACATGGATACACAATATAGGTACGACATGAACATGATGATATGATAACTTTTAAAAAATAAAGGTACAACACAGCAGGATACGGTAATAAAAAATTTATATATTTTTTATCTAAAAAAATTTAATGTAATTATAAATATTAATACTTTATACCATTATGAAAGACTTAAATATCCATTAGTAGTGTATATGAATTATATAATTAAGAATCTAAAAATATAAAAAAAAACCATAAAGATATAATCAATTTTTTTATTTGGTTTAAGTTTTCAAACGCTAAACCCAAAATAAAAATATAAAAGCTCTTAGGCTTAAAATTTGGGGCCTAATTTTATGAAAAAAAAAACCATGATTTTTCATTTCAGTTTTCTTTACTTCCCTTCTTTCATCAGCCTTTCCTTTTCTCATTTCTTTATATTTCTCTATCTCTAACTTAAGCTACCTAAAAACTGATATTGTCTTGCTGCCTCAACCACTGCTCACTATCGTTGGCCACCACTCGTTGACAGAATTTCATTAAAATTTGCCATATCATTTCTTTAAACATTTTTTTCTATCCAATCAGATTTTTCAAATAGGTCCTGAAAAGTCTACATCTATGTTCAATGTCTATGCTTCTTACATCGAGATACCTTTTATCTGTTGCTCTAAATCGCTTGAAATTTTGATATGTTTTTATTCTTTCCTTACTCCTTTTCAATAGTTCAACACTTCTAAAAGCTAATCCTCTGCCACTAGCTGTCGCCTTTTTCGCCACTTTTGGCTTTTTTTATGTCCCATGTGTTAGGACCATGTCTAATTAATTTTTAGTTTTTTGTCGTGTCTTAGCATGTCCCATACATTTCTAGTGCATTATCGGCATGTCCGTGTTAGACATTGGTATGAAACTAGTTTAGGGGGTTCCCATGTCTCTCTGTTTCATAGGTTACACATTTTTTTAGGGCTTTATTGTTACTTTAAAAGCTATAGGATTCTTTTATTAACTTTGAGTTAAAGATTTAAATATATCACGACCTCAAAAAAAAGGTTTGTATTTGACTAAAAATACAAATATTTTAATCTTTAATCTGAAACATATCTAAATGAACTTTATGTTATCTGTAGTTATTGGTTCTCTTTTCATGTTAAACTCATTTAACATCTAATATGATATTTAATTCTAAACGTTATAGATTTACTTACTAAAATATATCTCATATGCACTGTTAACGTGATACTTAGAACACTTCCACTAACTTTTACATGTGCATAATACATATCTCATCTTTTGATAAATTTAATACTTTGAACACTTGCCATAGCTTGATATCATATTCCAATGTTTCTAATGCACGAGCATCAACAGATGAGAATTCTAATTCATTTAGACTTCTGTTTAGGATAAAGTTTTATTAGGTAACTAGTATTCTGATGGAAATTAAAGTCTTGTATAAGTAAGAGATCTAGTATTTAAACCTATTTGTATGTGCCTAGGACTAGTAGTTGATATGTGTCTTATTACTATTCTTTTGTTATTCTATATAAAAGGTTTTTGTTTAGAGCCTACACTCTCTATAGCGTCTATCTTTCTTGTCTTTGTCAATTTTCCAGCTTCTTGTCATCTCTACCTTCTTTGTCCTATATCAAATTGTTATTAGAGTAATGGCTGAACATGCAAGAGGCCATGGCAAAGGGAACCAAGAATAGCAAACGACATTGATTAAGTTAAGGCACATGTTAGAGGACTTATCGTAGTTGTACATGCCTTATAGCAACAGGGACAAGTGAGAGCCCGAATGGAGATACCAGAAAGTGACTATGAATCGAAAGGTGATTTGAAGGAAGCACCGGATAAAGTAAAGCCTGAAAACCTATTCTATAATGTTGGACTTGCAAATTTTGTAGTATAAAGCAAATTGGAAGATCGGTTGATACATGCTCTTGAGTTGATTGTGGTAGGGCAAAGATTCAAGTGGATGACTTCCCAAGGAAGCTTCATGCAAAAGATTATCTGCTTGGGAAACCACGATTGAGAATTACTTTGACTAAAAACTTATGGCTGAACCCAAGAAGGTATTTTTTTATAAAACTTAAGTTGAAAAGTGCAGCATTTCAATGGTGGAAGAGAGTTAAGGAATAATGAGCACGTTAAGGGAAGCAAAAGATCAGCAGTTAGGAGCACATGAAAGGAAAATTATAGATATAGCTTTTGCCACCAGATTATGCCATTAAACTATATAATAAGTTTAATTTGCTTAGATAAAATGGAAGAACGATTGATCACTATACTTCTAATTTCAATAATTTGTCCATTAAAGTCGGATTAAACGAGATATATTAGCAGGTAACTTCTCATTTTATAGCTAGTTTGGATCAAGGTGTTAGAGATGAGTTGGGAGTGATTGGTATATTCAACTTAGAGTATGCATGCCAATATGCCCTACAAGTTGAGATGCGAGTACTGTGCTATGGTGCAATAAGGCCTCTATTTCGTAAAATAGCTCATTTCAAGGCACTTTTAGCAGTAAAAGGAGTTTTTTAACCAAAAATGTTTATGGGGGAATGTAGTGGGAGCCAGTAAGGTTGACAAAGGAAAAGAAGTTCAGGTTAGTACTTAACTTGACCTTAGTAAGGTGAGTAGCAGATCTCATATTAGATGTTGACAGGGGTAGCTCAGAAACTACATTTCTAAAGAAATCGTGGAAAAGTTAAAGCTACCTAATGAAAAACATACGCATCCACGTAAGATTTAATGGGTTAAAAAAATATTTGAGATGCTAGAAAATGAGTTCTTTGACCAAAAATGTTTATGGGGGAATATAGTGGGAGCCAGTAAGGTTGACAAAGGAAAAGAAGTTCAGGGTAGTACTTAACTTGACCTTAGTAAGGTGAGTAGCAGATGTCATATTAGATGTTGACAAGGGTAGCTCAGAAACTACATTTCTAAAGAAATCATGGAAAAACTAAAGCTACCTAATGAAAAACATATGCATCCACGTAAGATTTAATTGGTTAAAAAAAGATTTGAGATTCTAGAAAAATCACAATGCTTAGTCAAGTTTACTATGTGCAGTAATATGCATGATGAGGCATTATGTTATGTGGTACAAATTGATGTGTTATATCTTTTTGGGCCAATCTGGGCGATTTGATCATGATATGCAGCATTCAACCAGGGAAAATACTTTTTTTCCATAAAGGTAGAAGAAAACTATACATCCTTATAAAAAAGCAGTGACACACAAAACTATTAAATTGAATGGACTGTTAAAGGTTGAAGAGCTGGTAAATAAGGGTAAACAGTTGGGGTTAGTATTTGCTATTATCAACAAAATAATAAACCATGTTGATTAAGAATTGAAGGAACAACCTAAGAAAATCCAAAGACTGTTGGATAAGTTTGGTGAGTTCATTAGAGATAACTTATTGTAAGGACTGCCACCCATGAAGAACATTTAACATGTCATAGATTTAGTGTGTGACACATTTTTACTGAATCTGCTAGCATATCAAATGCCACTCGCTCAATGACTAGAGATTCAAAGATAGATTTGGGATTTGATAAGGAAAGCATTGATGCATGAAAGCAAAGTTAATATGCTTGTTCGGCTTTACTTACGCCTAAAAAGGATAGCTCTTAAAGGATATGTGTTGATAGCCAAGCCTTAAACAAAATTACAATCAAGTATTAGTTTTTTATTCCTCAATTAGAGGACATGCTTGTTAAATTAAAGGATCTTTGTATTTTTTTAAAATTGACTTAAGGAGTGGATATCATTAAATTCGATTAAGAGAAGGAAATGAATGGAAGCTTGCTTTTAAGACTCCTTAAAGTCTATATGAATGGTTAATAACGCCTTTCAATCTATCTAACATCCTTACTACATTCATGTGAGCCATGATCAAGGTACTTAAACCATTCGCGCAATCTTTTGTTGTGTATTTTGATGATATTTTAATTTATAGTCAAAGGAAGATCACTTACAATATTTATGGTAATTTTTGAATGTGTTGCAAAAGGAAAAGCTCTCTATGAATAAAAAAAATGCTTTCTCTTGCAAAATGAAGTTGCATTTCTAGGGTTCGTTGTTTCTAAAAAAGAGTTAAAACCAAATCCAAGAAAGATTCAAATAATCAAGGAATCATGTGAAGGGTTGGTTAGGAATCATGTGAAAGGTTAAAACCAAATTTGAGAAAGATTCAGGCATTGGAGGTGTTTGGTGAGGAATCATGTGAAAGGTTGGGATTTAATTATTCCATAAACTGAATTTGTTTACAATAATTCAGTTAATCAAACTATTAAAATGACAACTTTTGAGGTTGCTTATATTTTTAAACCCTAACTATCAGAAGTTGAATCTATGTTCAAGCTTATTTAGAGAATGAGAGAATACAAATTTATAATGTACAACCTAATTTAGGGAAATAAAAATGAAATCTACATAATTACATCCATAAAAATTAGTAAATTACATCTCTAAAAATTAAAATTAAATCACAAATTAAATCTCTAATTTTTAGGGATTTTTAACTGTACAATTAATCCCATTATTCTAGGGATTTCCAACATTCTCCTTCAAGGATGGTGAATGGATATCATCCATTTCCTGCTTGCTTATAACTTTGTGAAAGGTAGCATCAAACAATCCTTTGGTTAGCATATTTGCAAGTTGATCTCTAGTAGAAACAAAAGGTGTACAAATGAAACCACTATCCCATTCTCTTTAATAAAGCGCTTATCCACCTCAATGTGTTTTTTGCAATAATGTTGCATTGGGCTGTGTGCAATGTTGATGGCTGATTTATTATCACAATATAGCTTCATTGGATCTTCCCACCTAACCTTCAAGTCTTTCAGAATTATTTTCAACCATAGCAATTCACAAATTCCCAGTGCCATTGCTCTAAACTTAGCTTCTGCACTGGATCTTGAAGCTACATTCTATTTTTTACTTCTCTAAGTTACCAAATTGCCACTCAAGAAGGTACAATAGTTGTATTTAGATCGTTTATCAATTAAAAACCTTGCATAATCAACATGTATATAAGTTTCAGGATTTAGTCCCTCACCTTTCCTAAAAAAATTCCTCTTCTTGATGTACCATTTAAGTGTTATAGTATTATATACACTGCTCTAAGATATGATTTCTTTGAGTTGTGCATAAATTGACTTACAATATTGATGGCATAAGTAATGTCAGGTTAGGTATGGGACAAACAAATTAGCTTCCCCATAAATTTCTAATAAGATCCTTTATCCACTATTGCATCTTTTGGAGAATCATGGAGTCTATGATTAGGCTTTATGGGGTGCATCTACTAGTTTACATCCTAACTTGCCAGTTTCAACTAGTAAATCCAGCACATACTTTTGTTATGATATGTAAATACTCTATTGAAAGTGAGATACTTCAATTCCAAGAAAGTATTTAAGTTTTCCAAGCTCTTTAATCTCAAACTCCTTCACCAGCTTTTTCAAGCTTTCTATTCCTTCTAGGTCATCACCAATCACTATAATGTCATCCATGTAGACTAATAATATTATCACTCATCCAATGCTAAATGCATCACAAACAATGTATGCTTCACCTGACATTCTTTGTACCCTATTTTTACCATGACTTTGATAATCTCCCAAACCAAGTTCTTGGGGATTGTATTTGTCCATGTAAAGCCTTTTTTAGTTTACATACAACTCCTGTTTCTGTACTTGCGGCAAACCCAAGCAGAATCTCCATGTAAATTTCTTCCTGTAGACCTTAGTATAGAAAGGCAATCTTTACATTAAATTGGTGTAATTTTTAGACACAGTTCAAAGCCATGAATAACAAAATCCTGACGATATTCATCTTAACCATTGAAGCCAATGTCTCCAACTAATCTTAGCCATAGGTTTAAGTTTACCTTTTAGAAACCAACTTTGCCTTGTATATCTTCAAAGTACCATTTGAATTATATTTAAACGTAAATACCTATTGGCATCCAACTGTTTTCTTCCTCTTTAGCAGTTTTACAAAGTCCCACATTTTGTTCTTTTCAAGTGCGTCCATCTCAACCTTTATAGTAGTTATCCAATTCTCATTTTCTAATGCTTTAAATAATGTTTTCAAGATGGGAATTACGTTTAGGCTAGAAAGAAAGGCTTTTTGACTCTGGGGTAGTTTCTTATATAATATAAATAAATGCATAGGGTTTTTAGTATAAGATTTAGTTCCCTTTTGCAAAGTAATTGGAATTTTTAAATCCCCTAGTTCAGATATTTCACTAACATTTTTAATAATAGGTGAAGGAAATACCTTGTCATTATTAGGAGCAAAATCAGATGATTGAGTTGGCACATGATTAGAGATTGGCATTTTTTTCCTTGAATAAACCTGCAATGGACGAATAGAGCATTGATCTTGCTCCTTATAACAAGGCTCAAGTTCTGCTAATGATTTTGTTAGCAAGTTTGGTTGACGGGGTTTGGGATGCACATTTAGTTGATAAAAGTAGTTTGGTGGCGATTATGAATTTGACTCTAGAATTGGGAAAATCAAGAAAAAATAGATCCATGTCTTTATATTCCATAAAAGATTCTTTCCTCGAAAGATGAGGACTTTGAAAATACTGATCTTGTTCACTAAAGAGTTACATTAGCTGACACAAACTTTTTTGTTGGGGGATGATACATTTGTAACCCTTTTTGGTAGAGGAATAGCTAATGAAGGCACATTTGAGAGCTTGAGGGTCAAGTTTACTTTTGTTTTGAAGAAATACATGGATAAAGGCAACACATTCAAATATTTTTGGAGCTAGATTGTGAGAAGGATCAAAGGTTAGAAGGAATTGTGTGAGAGCCTACAAAAGGCTTTTAAAGTCAAGGATCCTAGTAGAAATTATGTTTGTCAGGTGAGCAATAGTTAAAATTGCTTCCCCCAATATTGTTTTGGAACATTTTTTTGAAATAGAAAGGCTTATGTGGTATCAAAGAGATGATCATTCTTTTTTTTTAGCCACTCCATTTATTAGGGTGTGTTAGGACCCGTACCTATAAGATGGTTGATCTTCCCTTGTCCTTTTAACACTGTACGAATGAGTTGAGACTACTTAAAGTAGTTTTTTCCATCTAACTTGTAAGTAGCTTGAATGCTTTGTAACTCTCTTGGTTGTTAAAATCGAATAACCTCATCCGATTGGGCTGGGACAATTGTCTTCCCTGTTTTTGACATTATAGGAATCAAAGGGAAAGAAAAGGAAAAACTGTAGTGATGGTAATTAAGAACAGGCTAGGGACAGATAATGGTGATGGCAATGAAGGCCAAGAAGCTTCACCAAATAGCTGGCAATTAAGGCCAAAAAAATAAAAGATCAAATCCATACAGCTCTGATACCATGTTGAAAATTGATATGAAGATATTTTTCTATTTTGTTTTTTAGAATTACAGCCCTAGCACTTATCTAACACTCAACCATAATCAAAATCTTATGATTTATGAGATTTATTAAAAAAGTTAATTACTAAATTTAATCCCATTATTTATGAAAATCTTATCTTAAAATCAAATCTCTTATCTTATCTTATCTTATAGTCAAAACCCTTAAGTAATTTTCTAAAATAGTCACCTAGCTGTACACATTTGCTCACACATTTAATCTTTTGAGCAAAGCATGCCAAAATTGTTTCGCGAATGTTTCATTCTGCTCTTTTCTTTGCGTATGTTTTTTTTTTTTTTTTTGTGTGTGGATGATGTAAAATATCCAAATACTTTTTTCACTTCTTCCCAAGTGCATGGAACATGGGCTGAGGGAGGAGACGGTTAATTCATCACGCTTGCTTTTCTTCTTTTAAAATGGGGCTTTCTTACCCTCCTTATGCTGCCTTTTGTAGACTAAGAAACTAGAGGAGCTTGGGATTGGAAGACCTTCACCTTATGCAACTACATTGAAAGTTTTACAGGTTAGTAATTGTGCTGAAATGTTTAGACCTGATTAAAATTGATATGAAGCTTGAAGTTGTTGTCAAGTTCCAGATCTTTAGATGTTACCCAAAACAATTTAAGCTACTCAGTAACCAAATGCTCTTCTTAGAAGCTCTGGATGAATAACAGGCATTAATGTGCATGCACATAACTCCCTAAAGCTTGCACTAGGACAGAATTTTTTTTTTTTTTTTGGTACTGATTCAGTTAAATTAGCGTGATGGCACAAAATTTTTGCGTTTAAACTTTAGGGAAGTTGGACTATCATGAACAATATAGAACTTTTTTCTTTTCTTTGAAAATGCATGTGATTTTGTTAAGATATTAAACCAGAATTACAAAAAATTCTGAGTCCCTTATTAAATTCAATATCGCAACCTTGGACAAGAAAGCCAAAATATTCACAATATACACCAGAAATAAAGCTATATGCCTATTGAACAAACTCAACCTAGCAACTCCTAAAAAAAAAAAAAAGCCACCAAAGATCAAATGTCACCCCAATTTAATCTTTTGAGTAGTCATCATGGCCTAATTCGGTAGAAACTGTATAAGTTCTTTGAAATCTACCTCAAGCTAATATCTTGCATTGGAATCTTTAGTAACTCCACTAGAAGCTTATCTGCTGTGCTTCTTTCTTACTGAATACCAGCTTGTCACAATTTGTTGAAAACAAGAGAAGTAATTATTATATATTTTGGTTGTTCTTCTTTCATAATTTGATGCCACTGATTTTATGACATGTGCCACTTTTCCTACCTTTTGTCTACAAATGCCACAGTTTCCTGGTCTCATTTACCTTCAACTTTCATATTGACATGGCATATTCTAACTTGTTTTGTTACATCAGGATAGAAACTAAGTTAGAAAAAAATTGTGTATTATATCCCGAGTTTCGTGGTCCCATGGTATGTTTTCTCCTTCCTGCTGTATTTGATTTACTGTGATTAATGCTTCTTGCATAACTTAATGGGTTATAAAAATGTTTGTTTATGTAACAATAATATGTAGATTGGAATATAGGGAATTAATCAAGTAAAACTGGCAATAATACGCAGTTCTTGCTGCAATCAGTGATAAGTACTTGTCCCTGTGGCCAACATAAGTGGAAATTTGATTAGTAGAAAGCACAAGCCGGCTTGAAGTACATGATCTTGGTCGTTTGTTAGGACATTTTATTGAATTTACAGTAGACTAATTTCAAATAATTAATTTATGTACATTTTTTGGGCTTGTAATTAATTATTATTAGTGACTTATAAGTGGACTACTAAATCTAATCTTCTCTAATGCTTTGGGGGTGATATCTAGGTCTCAGCATTTCTCTCGCACCATTTTTCACAGGTTACCGAGTACAGATTTACTGCTGATATAGAGAGAAAGGTAAGTTGCAAACCACTTGAGGTTTGTAGCTTAAGGTCTTTTCAGTTTGTTAGATTTGGAATGTGGTTGTTTTCTTTGTTAAAGTGGCTTTATGGACTCGCTTCTACTTATCACTTGTATTTTCAGCTTGACAATGTGTCTGCTGGCTTAACTGAATGGGAAGGGCTCCATGGGGACTACTGGACACACTTCAGCTCATATTGTAGTCGTGCTGAGAGTGTACATATTCATAAGGTATCCCAAGGCTTCTATCCTAACCTAAGTGTCACAGTTTTTGGATTCAAAATTTTAGTTGTTAAAGTTTGTTTTAATCCCGGTGGAGAAGATGTTGGAAAAGACATTTGGAGATTCTTGTTTGCTTCTCTCCCTAATAAAAGTAGGATGTGTCCAAGGTATGCCTTTTTACTTCTTTTTTTTCTTCCATTGGCTTCAAGTACGAATTTTAAAGAGACCTAATATGAATAAAAAGAAAAGAAGAGTAAAGAGTGTTTGATAAGATAAATTTCTCGAAACCTCCTTGGTGAAAAAATAGTCCTTTATTAGGGATGAGAGCGTATCTAATATTTGCAAAGTTTGCAATATTTGGATATATAAAATTAGTTTAAAATCCGAATTTGTTTTGTATCTGCATTAAATTTGCTCATTACTGTTTTAATCCAAATCCATGGATATCCAAATTCGCAAAAAAATTTAAATTTAGTAAGTCAATTTCTTTTTAAAAAAAACTATAAAACTAAAAAAAATTAATTTTAATTTAAAGTCACTTATAATTAACAACAACAATAGAAGTTTTAAAATACAAAAATTAACAACTTAGATAATAAAAAAGTAATTCCAAGAGACCAAAAAAATTAAATAATGCAAAGAACTAATTCCATAAATTAAAAGTATTTTGTTCCATAAACTAAAAATAATTAGTAATGTACAGTGTACAGTAACTTTATAAACTTAAATTAGCAATAATACATATATAATACATATGACAAAATTATCATTAATCATATATTATATTAAATACATGATATAGTATATTATACTTAATATAGTAGATTTTAGGATACACCATATAGTATTTTATTATATCATATGTTATATATTGATTTAAATATTACATAATATTATTATAATACATTATAAAATATAATATATTAACATTACCATAGACTAAATTAATTTTACAAACCTTCATAATTCTTTATACAATTTATACTTTTTTAATCTGACGATCATATTCATAGTTTATTCACATAAATCATAATCATTCAGTATTGCTCGCCATATATTTAGCTTGCATATATATTATTTTAGCTAGTTCACTCTTTCAAATAAAGCATAGCATTATCTTTTCCTACCTTTTCTTTCGGTTGCATGGAGTGCAAATTAATTTCCAAAGTAGGCTTGGCGCAAGCCATTTTATAGGGTGTAACCAGCATCCGAAGTGCAAGTAAGTATCAAGAAGTAAAATACAAACTTGGTTTTGATACATATATGCATACATATACCCGCGCATGCCTGCGTGTGTGTGTGTATATAATCTATATGTTAGAGATGGTGGGAATGTGGCAGTAGTTTTGTTGATATTTGTCTGTTTGACAATTAGGAAGAGCACTGCAATCTCCTATATCTTATTCACTAATCTAATTGTCCTTGTTAAGGTTAAGGTATCATACTTTGGTTCCTGATTTGTTGTGAACCATCGATTTTTTTTTTTTTTTTTTGGAATTGTATATAGCTATTTTGCTAAGAATTTATATGGTGATGAGGAGGAAAAAAAAGAGCCCTCAAAAGAGCAACTTTGTCGAGGAGCCAAAACTATTAGATCTTAATTCAGGGTCCAATGAGAAGGTTTGCATTAAATATTCATCTTTATTTTCATTTTCATTTGCTGTTTCCATTTTTTTAAGCGGACGATAGACTGTTTTCTTCTTCTATAGTCTCTTTTTTTAATCCCCCGTCAGGTTTTCCTAAAGAATGACCTTTATGAATACTATGTGCACCTTGGTGAAGACAGGATGGGATATTTACCTAAGCAATCCTCTGTTTCTCATGTATGGTTATATCTATTTTTTCATTCCATGAAGGATTTGGTATTTGCACTGTTTTTGTAATTTATTTGTGGTGATTTATGTTTTCTAAAAGAGCTCATCAAAAGGTCATCATCCCTTTCCTCACTACAAAAGCGCTTTGAGTTCATGTAATACCTCCAGGGTTTTATAGCCCTCCTTATACTACCTTTTTGCTGATAACAAAAGGATAATTGAAAATGGTTCAAATGGTGGTGTCATCTAGTATACCGAAAGTATAAAGCAAGGTAGAAGCCAGCTGTGCACAAGGGTCATCGCATGGATTAATGCCTCTCGTTTAGCCTATAAGTGACCTGCAAAGTTTCTTTTTTTTTCCTTTTTTTTTTTTTTTTTTTGGGTAGCGCCTGTAAATACTCTTTGATATATGGCAACCTGGGTAACAAAACAGATCTCAATCTTATTTTTACATTCAGAAAGTACCACCTTTAAAATGAGTTTTGTTTTCTTTATGATCCTAAATGTCTTGAACTTAAAATTTTACACATCTTGGCAGGAGAACACCCGAAGAATGGGCACCCTGTGATTTTGAAGCTAGCAAAGGTTTGATTCTCAGTTCGCCATCGACAAACTAGTGCTTGTGTTCCTAAAGTAAGTTTGTATTCAAGTGATGCTGATGGAAAATTCCTTTCTAGTTTAGTTCGTGTTTTATTTGCCATTAATGATTGGGCATGAAGTCTTTCAAAATTGGTCTTGATTATGATGTTATTGGCATGGGAGACAGAAAAACATATTTTTCAATATTCGTGCATCAAAACATATAGAGATTCGCATGGAAAGATATTTGGGAGATTTAAATGAAGGATATCAGAATATTAAAAAAATGTACTCTGTCATATATTTGTGAACAACGTTAAAACTGAAAAAAAAAATTAGGATATCAAGAAAAAAAATCGTATCACTTTGATATGGTCAATGCCATTAAATTGATGATTATGGTAAGCTTTTGTAAATTGTTAGATGTAGTTTTTGATGTATCCAACCTTTTGAAACCAATTCCAATGTCATGGGTTGACTGAAGCGTGATTGTAGATTATGAAGTCAAAAGACGTCACCCTAGGGAAAGCATTGGAGCTTTTGTCAAGTAAAGCTGTAAGACGAACTGGAAGACCTAGGAACAAACCAAAGGTTGAAGAAGCCACAGAGACCCGGTAGGCTTGTAACCTAGGGGAGTATAAGCTTTTGGGATAAGTAGAAGATTTCTTGTGACTGTTTAGTCGCGACATAGCTATCTCTAGGTTCATTTGACAGCAAGAGGTGTGAATAATTTGATTGATAATGCTGAAGGTTTTTGTATTTGTGAAAATGTAATTATAGATATGATGTGGTTCAATAAGTTAGTTCTATAATCAGTTTATTTATATTCTGAAGTGTGAAGCGTGTAAGGGTGTATCACCATATTATGGCGAGAAATGGCAGTTGCGTATTTCTCGAGACACAAATTCTATGGGGCCTGTAAATGAGTATCTAGGATGTAGCTCATTTTCTCATATACAGACTTAAAAGTGGCGGTGAGGTAAGATATTGGCCGGTTTCTTCAAGTCACAATAGGCTCTGGGTTGAGGTTTATTACGGCGGAGGAAGAACAAGGCTATTCCAATTTTGAACATAAGCTGCAAATGGAGAGGTCGAGCGTTTAAACTTATTCAATTATTGTTGTACCTAGAAAAAATGCTATTGTTTTTGTTTAAGCACTTTGTGTCCCATTAAAAGTAAAATGTCAAACAAGTGTTTTAATTATTAGATATACATCCAAATAACTTGACTGTAAGATTTTAAAGTTCCTCAAAGGTTTAAACTTAATGCAATTATTGTTGAATAGTGAAAAATGTAGTGTTTTATATATTAAGCATTTTTTAACTTGTTAAAGGATAAAATGGTTAAAAAGTTTTATATTTGTCAATTTTACATCTAAATATTTGAAGTATTTGATTAAACTTGCTTAAAAGTTTAAACTTATTGTGATGATTTTTACATAGAGGAAAAATCAGTGTTTTGTTTATTAAGCGTTTTTTATCTCGTTAAAAGGTAAAATGATGAAATGAGTTTTTCCTTTTTCTTTTTTCACTATTTTTCAATTGTGCACAAAAATAACTCAAGTTTCATATTGAACTAGTGTTATGCCCCCATTTCGTTGGGATTATTTTTATTTTATAAATTTTAATTATTATTAATAAAAAATTAATTATAAATTAAATTTTATTAAATAATAAATATGTATTTAAATTTAAATATAAATTTTAATTATTTTGGAGTTATGGAGCAAATCTATTACTCTAAATACATCATTTAAAATAAAATAATTAATGATATTTTAAAATTTTTATGGTTTTAATTAATTTTAATAAAAATTTAATTTTCTTAAATAATATTTATTTAAATTTGATATTGATTTTAAATCCATCCATGAGTCAAAGTATGAATCAATCACTTTAAATATATCATTTAAAAATAAAATCAAAATAAATAGTTTTAAGGTTTTTTCATCAGATGGCTCAAATATCAATCCTAAATTGATCTTCAAGTTAACATGTGGATTAATCCCTTTAAATAAGCTTCTAAAATTAAAATGTAAATAAATAATAAAATAATTTTTTTTATTTTTTAGCAGATTTGAAATAGATTCTAAATTGATCCATAATTCAACATTCGGACTATCCTTTAAATATATCATTTAAAATAAAATAAAAATAATTAATAAGATAAATATTTTAAAATTTTTTACCAAACAAAGTAGGTACATATATTAAATTAAGCTATAAGTCAACCTATAGATCAACCCTTTAAATACATCATCTAAAAACTAAATAAAAAATATCAATTAATAAAATAATTTTATTATGTACTTATCATGTATATATCATAAATAAACCCATAGGTCACGTATAAAGCAACTTTTTTAAGTACCTCATTTACAAATCAAATATAAAATCTAAATATAAAAAACTAAAAATAATTAATAAAATAATTTTTTATTTTTTTCAAGCTGGTCGAGTATCAATTTTAAGTCAACCAGTGAATTACGATGAAGAGCGATCCCTTAATAAAAATAAAAATTAAATATAAAAAACTAAATATAATTAATAAACTAATTCTAAATTAATATATAAATTACTAAGAGGACCAATAGATCAAGCATTTTAAATATATAATAAAAAAATTAAAAATAATTAATAAAATAAATTTTTTATCAAAAGGGTTGAATACAAATATCAAATTCGATACATAAGTTTCCATATAAACTAACCCCTTTAAAATATATAACATCAGATTTTTTTCACATATGTAGTATAAATGTCAGTTCTAAATTAAGACATGATACAAAAATAATATAAATGCAACACGAATAAATGAACATGTCAAATATACATAAACGACTAAAGAGAAAATTTTATATATAAATTTATAATACTTTTAACGTATAAAAAATAGCATGAATATGACATATATAAAAATAACTAAAACATTATATAAAAATTTATATGAACATTATATGAATAAATGAATGCATAAAAGTATAAATAAAATAACACGAATTATTAACATATACAAATTTATAATATTTTAAAAATAAAAAGTAATATAAATATAAACATAAATTTTTTTAAAGGAAGAAAACAACAAACCAAAACAAACAAAAATAAGAGTAAAAAAATAATTACAATCTCCGTATTAAAAATTTTAATAATTATGATTCTTTTTTTGAAATTATTTTTTTATTTTAGTTTATTATTCTTTTTTGAAATTCTCCCTCTCACATTGGACAAAAATAGCTTTATAAATTTAAAAATATACTCCTTGAGTCTCAGGATTCAAAAATCATATATAATAAATTTTCATAAACAGTTAAACGCTTAAACTTAACATAATAATTTACCTCTGCCCTACTACCTATGACACACTTTATGTCATAACCTAGCGTTGGCATACCTTGATGCTACAAAGACTACCTCGATGAGGAGTAATGAATAAGACCTAGCCATGAGATAGGTGATCCCCAATAGTGTCAAGAGTGGCATGGGCCTTAAAATAAATAGATTTAGGGTTAAGTAAAAAAAATCACGAAAATCAAAAATTGATTTGAATCGTAATATTTGGTTTGAGTTTGAGTTTTATTAAATTCAATTAAATTTTAATTTAGAAAATAATGATATATATTTAGTTCGGTTTGATTTTTGGTTCACAAATTAAAAAATTACAGTTATCCGAATCGAATTTTATTTTTATTTAACTTTTAATTTTTTATAATATAAAATAAATATTTTAATTCAAAATTAGTGTAAAAAAACTATAAAATACTATGAAAATATTTTTTAAACTTTTAAAAATGATGAACGAATTGATCTGAACTGATAAAATTTAATTTAAATCGATTCAATTTTACATGATTTTGGTTCAATTTTAGTTCAATTTTTGAAAATCTAGAATATTGCACATTCATTGTAAAATTTTTTGAAAACCGATTCAAATCATTGTCACCTTTGGGTAGACTAAGGGCCAGGTTGGAGTTGATCAGCCTGATGTTCGCTATTGGTTTAGCCATGTGCAGAAGCCTTTTAATTGGTTGGCAAAGCAATAGGATGATTTCTTGTAAAGTTAGGATCCTAAGCGTCATATGTGGAGATGACTTGAGTTGATCTTGGAAGAAAAGGGTCTTTCTTGACTTTTTAACAATTCGTGGTGGTAGAGCTTTAAAAGCTGTTATGCACTTTATAGGAATGATTGGTGTCAGCTCTCCACCACCACTTCACCTCACAAACGAACAGGCTTTCCACTAGTACTTTACCTTACAGGTGAACAAGGCTTGTCCGAGGTGAATGAGCTGCTCCTATGCTACGTAGTTCTCAAATAGGCAAGCAAGGAGGCCAAGCAGATGGCATTATGTCTTTTATTTGCAGAGAACCTTTTCGGAGCCAATAGGTCTATATCAGTTATAATGGCCACGTCTAGAGAGATGCATGATAAGCTATTAAAGACATTAGGTTATTCAGTCTACGGAGGATCCTACCAATAAAGGTGCCTCAAGGTCGCAACATGATGATTATTGGAAACCTTGGGTAATAGGTTCCAAAGAAGAAGGGTACCATGATGTGGATTGAGTCAACATTAATAAATGAGACAAACACTATGTTTGATGCCTCATTTAATGGGATCATAGCCGAATCCTTAAAGGCAAGAGCAGATTATTTAAGAAAATGTCAAGTTTATGCAATAAAGGAACTTAGGTGTGGTCTTGTTCCTATAAGGGCGTCGACATAGTAAATGGAGGATGTCATCGCCTGGCATTGACATGCCTTGGTGATGCCAAGACTACCTCGATGTGGAGCACTAGACGAGACCTTGTCCATGGGATAAGTAATATCCATGCGATACCAAAAGTTCTATGAGCCTTAAAGTAGGCTGATTGTTGCCAAGCTTAGAGTTGGTTAGCTTGGTGCGCATTGTCGGATGAGCCACAAACGGAAGTGTTCGAATGTGTGATATTAAAATTTCTTAAATGATTAAAGCGCAAAATGATACGCTCAAATAGATAGATTTTATTTGAAGATTTTTTATAGAAAAATTAGTTTTTCATGTACTAAGCATTTTTTATCCTGTTAAAAGGCAAAAGGGTAAAAAAAAATTATATTCATAAGTTATGCATCTAAATAGCTCAGGTATGTGATATTAAAATTATTTAAATAGTTAAACTTGCTTTGAAGATTATTGAGTGAAGAAAAATTAGTGTTTTGTGTATTAAGCACTTTTAGCCTTGTTAAACAACAAAAATGGTCAAACAAATTTTTTATTTGTAAGTTATTCATCTAAATAGCTAAAGTGTTTGATATTAATTTTACTTAAATGGTTAAATTTGATTTAAGGACTATTGGATAGATAAAAATTCATGTTCGTGTATTAAAAGGCTAAATGATTAAATAAATTTAATAAGAGTTTTATATTCATAAGTTATGCGTCTAAGTAGCTTGAGTAAGTAGTATTAAAATTGCTTAAACAATTAAACTTGATTTGAAGATTATTGCATTGAGAAAAATGTTAATATTTTTTGTATTAAGCACTTTTAGTCCTATTAAAGGACTTCATGCATTAAGCACTTTTAATCCCATTAAAAGGCAAAATAGTTAAAAAATTTAATAGTCGAAAGTTATACATCTAAATAGTTTGAGTGTGTGATATTAAACATCAAATGGTTTTAAAGACTATTGTCTTGAGAAAAAGTTAATGTTTCATGCCTTAAGCACTTTTAATTACTTTTATGTTCATATGTTATACATCTAAATAGCTCAAGTTTATGATGTTAAATTACTTAAATGGTTAAACTTGATTTGAATATTATTACATAGAAAAAAAGTTAGTATTTCATCTACTAAGCACTTTTCTTTTTGTTAAAAGATGAAATAGTCAAGTAAGTTTTATATTTGTAAGCCATTCACATAAATAGCTCGAGTTTGAAGATTGATGTATAGATAAAAAGTTAGTTTTTTTTCCTTATTATGTCTTTTTCATCCCATTAAATGGAAAAAAAGTAATAAAAAAAAAGTGTTTTAAATTTGAAATTATGCATTGAAATTGCTCAAGTGTGTGATAGTAAAGTTACTCAAATGATTAAACTTAATTTGAAGGCTATTGCTCAGAGAAAAAGTTAGCATCTCATGTATTAAAAATTTCTTGTCTCGTTAAAAGGTAGAATGCTCAAGTAAGTTTTTATATTCGTGAGTTACACATCTAAATAGCTCAAGTGTTTGATACTAAACTTGCTCAAATTATTAAACTTGATTTCAAGATATCGTATAGAGAAAAAGTTAGCACCTCATATATTAAATACTTTTCATCCTGTTAAAAGATAAAATGATCAAAAAATTTATATTTGTAAGATATACATCTAAATAGTTTGATTATCTAAAATTAAAAAGGCACTACAATAAATATTAAAATTTAAATTACTAAAAGAAATACAAGTTTCAAGCATAGATATGTATTGGTTGTTACCAAATATATATCTATTTTCAATTACATACATAACAAAAGTATGAAAATATATGTGGCACCTTTCGAAAGAACGATATGGTTGATCAAGTTGGTCACTCCTCAACCTAGATTATGCCTTTCGCAACCTTTACTGCGACTGCTGGTACAGAGTTAGCCGATGCTTATTCCCTAAATATCGTTATTGCTTTTTCTCCGGGAAAAGAAGTTCACGACCGGTGGGCCTTCTACCTCCACGCGGCATTGCTCCGTCAGGCTTTTGCTCATTACGGAAAATTCTCCATTGCTGCCTCCCGTAGGAGTCTGGGCTGTGTCTCAGTCCCAGTGTGGCTGATCATCCTCTCAAACCAGCTACTGATCATCGTGTTGGTAAGCTATTGCCTCAGCAACTAGCTAATCAGACGCGAGCCCCTCCTTGGACGGATTTCTCCTTTTGCTCCTCAGCCTACGGGGTATTAGCAACCGTTTCCAGCTGTTGTTCCCCTCCCAAGGGCAAGTTCTTACACGTTACTCACCGTCCGCCACTGGAAACACCACTTCCCGTCCGACTTGTATGTGTCAAGCATGCTGCCAGCGTTCGTCCTGAGCCAGGATCGAACTCTCCATGAGATTCATAGTTGCATTACTTATAGCTTCCTTGTTCGTAGACAAAGCCGGTTCAGAATTGTCTTTCATTCCAAGGCATAACTTGTATCCTTGCGCTTCATATTCGCCTGGAGTTCGCTCTCGGAAATATAGCCATCCCTACCCCCTCATGTCAATCCCACGAGCCTCTTATCCATTCTTATTCGATTACGACGGGGGAGCAAGGCAAAATAGAAAAACTCACATTGGGTTTAGGAATAATCAAGCTCAAACTGATGACTTCCACCACGTCAACGTGACACTTTACCGCTGAGTTATATCCCTTCCTAGGCACGTCTAGCTTTTCATTCTGGTGAAGAATTGTACAAACATATCTAGGAAACGGAACAACTTGCAGATCCGGGGAATGAAATATAAATATTAATTAATTTGAAATTAATAAAGGTATTTTATTCTGCAGGAGGGAAGGGAACCACGAAGAAATGATTATATACCTCTCCTGGTTACTTATTGCGTATTGATTTCTAGAAACTCTGTCTATGTCTCTTCATTTCAAATAGTTCCATTCTATCATTACCAAACTTAACTGTACTAGTATCAAACTCAAAACTGGTAATGCAATTTGTTTCTTTTTTGCAAATGCAATTATTATTACTATTATTACTAGAGGCGAAAAGGTTACAATGGATAAGGAGAGATTCCCGGGGACGGGGAGGTAGACTTTGAATCTAAATGAATCTCACAATGATTGTCTTTCCCTTATTAATATAAAAAAATAATTGATATAGTTTTTAGATTTTGTAAGTGCAATTTATAAGATAATATATATACGCAGACATTCATCTCCTCCTCCTGAGTCCTGAAAGTCCAGGTCCCGTCTGTTCGACCCACCTCTTAAGCAAGTCAAGAAGAGTACATGCATCCATCTCCCTTTAGATCAAGTAGGTATGTAGATAGGTATATATGTATGCGTGTATATTCATTAATCTGACAAAATAAATACAATTCAATTAATCAGTTTCCTTCTACACAATTTTCATCTAAGAAAACCTTATTAATCGAATAGTTATTATTTTGCTGCTAATAATAGACGGACAGACCAAGTTGAGATTGCCTATCAAATATTGAACCTTAATCCTCATACATTGAATCCTAAGATCATAGTTTAAAGCATCGTTAATCCAAAAACAAAATGTCTATGACCATCAAGCGAGTGACCCTGATCATCGCTTTTCTTGGCATCTTGTCTTTCATCTTCGGAGTCATTGTCGAAAACAAGAAGTTATATGTATTTACTACTTTTTTCTCAACCTTCTAGGGTCTAATCTAATCTATTCTACTACTGTTAATTTTAAGGTTTATCAGTGAGGAAAGTAACTTTTATAGTATAATAATAAAAACAACAGCAACGTAGTGATGTTGACATGGTCTTTTTTAATCATAGCAACTTGAACTCCAATTTCTGGAAAAATGTGATTATTTGCAAGTATCCATTGGATCTCTCAATTTTTTTAGGCTACCTATCGGCTGTATTTCTGATACTTCTTTCGTTGGCCACCGGTCTTTGTTTTACCCTTACAAAGGAAAATCTGTTCCCTTTTCAATTCTATTTCAGAGCACTAGTTTCTTGGTGTTCTTTAACATTGCCTTGTAAGCATTACTCTCTCTAGTTTTAATCCATGATTACGAAAATTAAATGATATCCTTAATTCTTACTCATCTAATTAAGTTACCACTCCATGGTATATCACATCACAACATATCATATCGTCTTCTCCTTGCTTTCCAATCTCTAACCCACAATTCTCAAATCATATTAGTAATTAATCATGAATGGACCATCATTTTAATATCATATTCTGTTAACCCACTTAAGTATTCACACTATCGTTCTTAATACGTACTGATTTATAACTACAAGTTTGATCCGCTTGTGGCAGGTTTACAGATGGCTTAGTAGCCATTCTACATTTATGGCAAACAGTCACAGAGCAATTTTACTTGCAATGTTCATCTCAATCTCACCACAGATTGCCCTACTGCTGAGGCTGGACTCTCGGTTGTAGTGCTGTTGTATCCTTCCATTCAGCCCTTTTTCCAAGTAATTGCCTTTATGCTGGCTGATAATGCCCGAGAGGATCACTTCGATGAAGTTAAAGAACACAGTAAAGCTGACCTTGCTCGGGTTCTTACAGTAAACACTATGTTAAAGGGGCTACTGTGTAATGCCGTTTCATGACTCATCATGTTCCATCTTCTGCCTAATATCTGCCCCCAACTATATAATATTTTCTATATGGTTTAGACTTTTTTTTTTAATAAATTTGTTTTTATTTTTCTGTTTCACAATAATAATTATCTATTAGTATTTATTCAGCTATCTCTATGAAATGAAAACTTCTCAATGTTAATACTCTTTTGAAATCGTGATTCTGAAAGATTTCTGGTTTTAATTGGGTTTTAACTTTTTTAAAGCAAACGTGGGAGGACTGTAGCCTAGGTTAGCTAAATCCATCTGGATTAGATTGGCTTAACTTGGCTGGTGTTTTGTTATGAATAGATTTGGCTTTTAACTATAAGCACCTAGCTTCGTGAATTTGAGGGACTATATAAAAATTGGTACGAATTGACTCATAGAATCGAAGTTTGAGCATGAAAGGCAAAATAAACGAGCATGGACTGAAAACGCATGGTCCTGAGGGCATGATCAATGAGATTGCTCTTGGGCTGGTTTTAAATGGCCTTCGCCTATGATTTGTTGCATGATGTTTTAAATCATTAAAAGTATCGGTGTTGACATTTTTTAAATAAAAAACTACTTTTTATAGCAAATGCAATATTAAATCAGTAAAAAAATTTAATTTTTATGTTTAAAATTATGATTTGACCATCCAAATTAAAAATTTCAAAAAATAAAGTTAATTTAAAAATTTACTTTTGAATAAAATAACTTTATTATCATTATATCTTTAAATTTTTATTATTTTAAACATATCTATTTTTGACATTTTATCTCCTTAAAGCATTTTCGAAACAATACCAATTATTTAAAAATTTTTAAACTACATTTTTATCATATTTTTTCAACCTAAATTTTTATTAATCTGTACTTTTTTCAATAATAACGCTAAGCTACGCCTTAGTCTTAAACAGTTTTTATAGGTTCATCGAGATTTATCTTGGGCCTTTGGCCCTGCAAATTCCGAAACACTTCCAATTACCGATATGCATATTGCACTTGTCTTGGATGTTGGTTGTTATGGGATCTAAGGCCCATCCACTAACAATTGGCATCAAATTACAGGTAGCTTAGCTTAGCTTAGCTTAGCTACCTTACGTAGTTTTTTATTATCTCTATTCTCCTGCCCTTCATCACCCTTCATGCTAGAACAATTGTTGCCGCCGAGGCTGAGGCTGAGGCTCAGGCTTAGGCTGAATTTATGTTGAAGGCGTTAGGCGTGTCACTTCGTTTTCCCTGGAGATTTTGGGCCTTAAGTTTTGGAGAAGTTATTGGGTTTTGGGCTCCGCAAACTGGGTTAACCCTGGCATTCATACTTTTTTTTTTTCTGGATGGTTAACCTAAGCGATAGGCACTCGTAGTCCATGGTTCAGACATAAAAGGGGAGAAGTAGAGAGTAGTGAAAGAAAGAAAACCCTAGCAAAACCCTTCGGAGTCTGGGCTCTGTTTCTACTTTCTTCTTAGTCTTCTTCTCATCTCTTTATTATTTTTCGAAATCCTATATATATATATAAACTTCAAAGTGAAAGGCAATAGATTTGGGTTTAGAGAAGAAATAAGCAAGCATATAGGACAGGAATAGAAAGAGAAAGAGAAAATGGTTTTAGGAGAAAGAGGAGGATGGGATAAGAGCGAGTCCAGGTACTGTGGGTTGGAGACTGAATTTGATGATGATGTCCCTCGCCTTTTGTCTTTCAATCTCTCCTCTGGCGGCTTTGATTTTGTTGTGGCTCCTTTGGTTAGTTACTGCCTTTTACTTTATTTTCTTTCTCTCTTTCTTAGGAGTACTGAAAAAGAAATAAGAAAAAGGCATTAACCCCACCTCTCTCTCTTTTTTTTATTTTGTGTGTATATAGTAGTAGGCTCACAGGAAGCACGTCTTGGCGGGATTTCTTCTGAAACTACTTTCACTTGCCGGCTGTTAACAACAAGGTCTTCTTCCCTCCCCCCCCCCCCCCCCGCACTCTTGATGATTCAAATTTTCCCTTCTCATTTACTCAAATTATCAAATCAAATACTGATGCACTAAAATTGCTTCTTTTCTAGATTTTAGCTATGTATGCACCTGCTATGTTTATCAAGTTTTCAATTTGGACTTTCATCTATACTATTTTTCTCTCTCATTTTCCGGGAAAAAGAAAAAAGAATGCACGAGATTAAATGGAGCAAAAGAAACAAAAAAAAAATTTACATTATATATTTTCTAGCTGCACTTATCTTCCTACCACTTATGTACACAGATGGATCCTGCTTACAGACCAAGCTTGATGGAAGTAGACAAGGATAGCTCTTACGTTCTGCCTTTTGCTGGGTCGGACTTAGTTTTGAGTCCTTCCCAGTGGAGCAGTCATGTCGTAGGTATGGACTTTTACTTGCATCCATTACAATTTGAAACATGACGTTCTGAACACTCTGTGACATAAGTTTTATTACCATTACAATTTTAATCATGACATTCTGAACATTGTGTGATGGAAGTTTTATTGCAAAGAGATTAAGGCATCTGAAAGATATCAGGTACTTCAGCAATCACCGTTACTCATGTGAAATTTTGTCCTTAGAAGGAATTTAGATTGACTTCTTGCAGCTGTTAGTGATTGGATGCTTACATCTATCTGGGCTTGTTCAGTGAGAGTCTTGAAATTGATTCAAATGCCCTCAACAGCTTCCTGAAATTGTCCAGGAAAAATCAGCCCGTGGATTGACTTAGATTCGGAGGATGAGATCCTTCGGGTGGATTCTGAGACTACTTTGAAGCAAGAAATAGCATGGGCCGCTCATCTATCGCTACAGGTGCAGATATTTGTGATAGGCATTTTTTATGGTGTTGTAAGGTTTTGCTTATAGAGAAGTGCGGGAAGCTTTGCCTTCTTTGTTTATGATGTTCGATATTAGTCAAGGAGTAATTTGATGTTTTTATTTTGAAACCGAACTTCAAATGTGATGGGTTTTGGATTGAGCTTATTTCTCAAGAAGAAACTATCCAGTGTTAGCATTCAATTTTAATCATAATTCTACAGTTTGATTTGTTTTGGACTTAAAAAGATCTTGCAGTTGGGTTAAAATACACCAAACTTTGTGGATCTCGTAAAGTTTTTCACGGTCTATATGCAGCCCTGCAAGATTTTTTTTTTTTTCATAAAAACTCATAAGGCATGGGTTTTCCATATGTATACCTAAATCACCACTTATCATAGGCTCTATTGGATTAATTGGAACTTTTTATGAGGAAAATAAAACAAAACTAACCTGAAATTGGTTAGAATTGAACGCTTTACTTTAATCTTCTTAAAATTTGTGCTTTATCTACTGATGACTTTGATGGGCATTAATAGTAGAATGAATGACTCTGTTTTTGTTAGTTTGTGGTTTCTAAATTTATGATGAATTGTCATTTGCACTGCAGTCCTTGAAAGAAATTTTTGCTTCTTTGATTGGTAGCTTTATAGTCCATTTATTATCTGCTGTAGGCATGCCTTCTTCCTTCTCCTAAGGGATCTTCATGCGCTAATTATGCTAGATGTGTGAATCAGATTTTGCAGGGCCTGAGCAATATGCAGGTGCCTCTTTTATCTGAATTTTATAGTCAGAACCAATGTAAATTTTTATGTCATGTTCTAACTATTGTTTCTGCTTTTATTGTTTCCTTACTTCAGCTGTGGCTAAGGATTCCACTGTTAAAAACTGATGATGATTCACAGGATGTAGATTCTGATTATTTGGTGAGTGAAGTCTCCACTCTTGATGCTGGCATCTTACCGTTGATGATCAAGATCCAATTATGCTGCTATTTTCCTTTTCCTATTTTCTCTCTTGGACGTTAATATATGTATGCATGCATATAGATGCATATAAAATATGTCTGAGAAAAAATTTGTCACTTATTTCTGTATTATACATACCTTGCAAGGCATATAGATTTCTTGGAGTCCTTTTCACTAAGTCAGTAGGGTTAAAAATAAGTAAGTATAATATGCGTGCTTTAAATTGTTACCTTCCCTCCTTTTTTTGTACAGTTGGATTCCTGGGAACTCTGGAATTCATTTCGAGTAATCTGTGAACACCATAATCAACTGTCACTTGCCCTTGATATTCTGTGAGTTACTCTGATCAGCTATACTTTTATTATGTGAATAGATTTGTGAAATAAAACGTAGTTCTAACGATTGGTTTTTCTCTAGGAGTACACTACCTTCTGTAAACTCAATTGGGCGGTGGTTTGGAGAGCCTGTTAGAGCAGCCATAATACATACTGATGTAAGTATGTCATGAGGGTTTATTACTATTATTTTTGTTAAAAAGAGCCTAATCCTCAACCATCTTGTAAGAGTGAAACTTGCCTTGAGATTTTATTTAGCTTTAGTGCAGATTATCCCTGTTTCCTGGATTTTTAATGTAATACTGTTTGACAGTCTTTCCTGACAAACGCACGGGGTTACCCATGCCTGTCAAAGAGCCATCAGAAGCTAATTACTGGGTTTTTTAACCATTCTGTGCAGGTAAGAAAACATGTGCAAACCTTTTTCATTCTTATGTCATTTGACAGTTTTTTTTTAATTGTTTTCCTGGCAGTCCAATTTATTATCTTCTGCAATATTTAGATTTTTTATGTTTTTTATTTTTTTGAAAATTCACCTACTGTTTTTCCTGGGAAATGTCTTGACAGATTGTTATTTCTGGAAAACCTGTGCATGGTATTCATGCACCAACCATGGGTTCAGATGCTAATCTTATTGATAAAAATTTGAACAGTAAGTGGCCAGCATTTTTTTTTTATTGGCATGGCTTGCTGAGTGGTAGGTGAGTTTATTGTTGAATAAGCACCCATATCTTACATGAATGCAGGTATGCAAAGACATCCTCTCAGTTCTTATTTGGATTATGTCGGTTATCTTTATCAGAGGATGGAACCGCTCTCTGAGCAAGAAAGGATTGAGGTCTCTTTCTTTCTCTTTTTGAACAATTAAGACAGATTTTTTGGTGTTATTATATTGTTCTAACTTTTTCATTCTCTTATGTCAGCTGGGCTATAGGGATTTTTTACAGGCTCCATTGCAAGTGAGTTTTCTTTGCCTTGTGTTTTCTTCTGATTCCTAAAGTTTTCCTTTTTGTTTAGGGTTTGCAGTTCTGCTGAGAGAAAAGCTAAAATGTTTGGCTGTTGACTTCTCTCAAGAAATTAGTGCCCATAAGAAATAAATGCTAAAGTGTTAGTCAGAATATCTGACAAGATAGCATTACGCTTTTGCTGATTTTTTGTGATTATTATAATAATTATAATTTCCGTTAAGGTGGTTTATTCTGCTATTTGAATGCAGCCTCTAATGGATAATCTGGAGGCTCAAACATATGAAACGTTTGAGAAAGACTCAGTGAAATATATGCAGGTAAATGCGGTTTCTTTCCTTTAGAGATAATTTGTTTGATATCTTCTTTTGTACGTGGGACTTCTTATAGTGTTGATTGGTGGCAGTGGTTGTTTATTGTTATTATAAATGTCATTGTATTTTATATTTTTCAATCTGAATGAAGGTGTGCTTATGTTTTATTAGTATGAAAGAGCAATCGGTAAAGCCTTACTGGACAGGGTTCCTGATGGGGAAGCATCGGCAGTAACCACTGTAAGCTACCTGTTTATCATGTTTTTCTAATATTTCTGTTTGATATAATATCTGATAATCTTGTTCTATATTGGCTTTTCATGAATCTGATGTGTACAAGATTTTCACTCTTGATATTTTTATGTTTTTTACTTGGCAAGGTGCTAATGGTTGTTGGAGCAGGGCGAGGACCGCTTGTGAGGGCATCATTGCAGGTTTTTTTTTTTTTTTTGGTGTGTTTTGCTGAATTGGTGTACTGGTTGTTGCGATTCTATTATGATGTGCCTTTATATTCTCTTTGTTGGTTTGACAGGCAGCTGAGGAAACTGGACGCAAGCTTAAAGTTTATGCTGTAGAAAAAAATCCAAATGCTGTTGTCACGCTTCATGTAAGTTGCAGATTCTAGTTATTATGTTTCAAATTGTGATACACTGCAGTTGCTAAGATAATGCACTGATAATTTTACTACGACAATCTGCTGGCAGTGTATGAACCATTTGCGTCCTTGTGCATAGAGTTCTTGTTAGCACTTTCTTATTTGCTTTTGTTTTGGATTGCCAGGGCAAGCTGATTTTAGTAAGAGTTGTTCTTCACTCTTTACAAATTCATTATTTTCTTTAGATTCTTGTCTGGATTTAGCATAGATAGTTATATGTAAGAAAATGCCTTTGTAATGGTTTTGTTGAACTGCAGAGGTGAAATAGAGATATTGCTAATGTTAAAATGTACATCAATGTTTCACTATTAATCTGATTAAGTTAAATCCTTATTCAATACATCTTTGTCTGCTATGTAATTGTCACTCAATTTTAGACCAGTATATTTTTATGTGTTGTAGCTGAGGATTGTGGGATATATGATTGGTAGGATGAAATGGGTGTATGAGTTAAACCTCAAAAAGCTGTGGTTATCATTGAGTTTATCTTATTTCCCCCACCCCACCTTGGTGTGTGCCAAATTTACCTCTTGTGCTAAAATTTCGTTCCTCAATAGCTATTTTTTTTCTTTTGGGGAAAAAATCAAGGATTATGGAAGTACATCAAGTTCATGTGCCTTAGATATTATATAATTTGACCCTTTAGTAGATTGAGTCATTAGCTGGTAAAAGCTTTTAAATTAAGGCTGTTATTCGTAGTTTGATAACAACTAACCTTTGACTTTTGAGCATGGATGGTTTTTCTTTGAAAGTCTCAAATTAGAAATAAGGACTGTTATTATGCACTTTCCTTGCACAAGTTTGTTGAACATTCAACTAGTTTTGCATTTTGAAAATAACGCTTTATTTGTTTAAACAGAGTTTGGTTAAACTGGAAGGTTGGGAAAATGTTGTTACCATAGTTTCTTGTGATATGCGTCTGTGGAATGCTCCTGAAAAAGCTGACATCCTGGTACGTGAGTATTTATTAATTGTGTTATTTTTCATTTTATGCTCTCGTATTCCTTTTTTGTTTAAATCATATTCTTTGACTTAGCTATGTTGGTATCTAGGTCAGTGAATTGCTGGGATCTTTTGGTGATAATGAGCTGTCTCCTGAGTGTCTTGACGGAGCCCAACGGTTTTTGAAGCAAGACGGAATCTCAATACCTTCATCGTATGTATATTCTTTTTTATGATTATTACTTTTTTTTATGAAGCAGCGGTTCAATATCATTTTATCTTTTTTAGGAGGATTCAGCTGAATTCTTTACTGATGAGACTGAATCCTCATCTGTGTGGAGATTATTGCTTTAAATTTTGGGCCAATAATATCAGAGGTTACCATATTTATCATTGTCACTTGGCCTTCCTTGCTTCAAATCTTAGCTGTTTGCAACTTTAGGTTCTGTAACAAATTGGCTAATTCTGTTTACTTACGAACCAGCCATGTTAGCAATAATGTCATCAGCAAAGATTGCTGACAAATTAAGTGAATATCAGTAACAATAACTGAAATATGTTATTCTCACCTTGATAAATAAGCATTTATTTTATGCTAAATGACCACTTTACTATGTTAGGTAATTAAATCATAAAGGTGATAACCATAACAGCAAACCATTGAAATAATTGATAGAGTGCTGGAGTGCTGACATGGTTGTTAGGTTAGTTGCCACATAACCCAAGTCATCTTTATTTCCTTTCGTTTTTTCTTCCGGAAGAATCCTTCTGCCCTCTCTCATGCTACTACATGTGCGCAGACACACAAAAGTTAGAAATCAAGAAATGTACCTAATTCCTTCACTTACAAAAATACTTCTTACTTTGCTTTATAAGAATACAGATTTTATACTTGAAACTTGAAACAAACAGGAAAAAAAGGAGAAAGAGATGGTGTATCTAATTGGCCCATTTTGGGCTAAACAAGATGTTGCTGTTGTCCTGACCTAATAGCCTTGTCTGCATTTGGTTAATGATTTTAGTTGTTTACCGTTAGGGTGTTTGCTTTTGGTATATAATTCTAGATTAAACGAGCATATTGCTGCATATTTGAAGTTTTTTGTCCTGACTGGAAAATAGGAATCCTGTTTGTTCACATTTAGTGACTGCTAGTTAAATTTACCTTGTTTCTGTGCCCTTTGAGATGTTGAAGTTGCTTGTTATGCTGATAACACGTTATCAATCATGAAGCAAATTGATAAACAAAGGGAATAACTGAATTTGTTATGAAATTAAAGTTGGATGTCCAAGTTGACAGAATTAAAACTTGATGACCCAAGCTATGATTATATTGACAATTTCAGTGATCATTGGTGTAAATGACTTGAAATTTTCTCATTTATGTGCAGATACCCCTTATAGGAATCTACATGGGCAAGCTTATGATATTTTGGTTATGGTTCCGCTTTGGCTTTATGTTTTGATAATTGTCTTGTCTATTTTCGCTTAAATGGTCATTGGAAATTTATTCTCCTGATGGCAAAGACTACTGATCTTTATTTGGCAGCCCCACCCCTGAAAATAGTACTAATCTTACTTGCATTATTTTATGAATATTTAGGAAAGGCTTATTATCGAGTTTGTTCCTTAAGATAGATGTATTATATCAGAAAATACTAAAGAAAATAATGGTCTTAATTGATACGTTAATATCTCACTCATTTTGTTGAAAACGATTTTTCCGAATTGGACTAGTGCCCTGTTATGAATTTCTGAAGGGGAAATTCTTATTTAAATTGCATCTTTTTTAGCCAATGAATAATGTATTTATGTGTTATTCTTTTTTCTTTCCAATGTCTTTTGTTTATTCTATTTTTTTTAATTATTATTAGACTTGGCAATTCGAGTATTTGTGTCATGTTTATGTTTTTTGCTGTGTCATAATCGTGTTTAAGATTTTTTTTATATTTATATAAATTTTGATACGTTAATAATTCGCATTATATAGATTTTGGACATGTATTAATGTCGTGTTTTAATTACCTTATTCATGTCATTTGTGTAATTGTGTCTAATATTGCCAGGTTTTATTTTTGCAAAAATATATTTAATTGTTTCTTCTTCCAGTATACTATATTTATAACACTTCAGTATTTCTTTGTATTCCATTGTCAAAAGGAGAAAAAAGGAAAAAGGAAATCGATTCAGGTGGTCATTTATCAATTTCTAAGCAACAGATTGTGAATTATAGCTTTTGTCAATGATATTAAACCCAATTGTTAAGTGGCCGGTCTGATATCATAAAGTCATGGTATCAAAAAAATCTGAAATGCATTTTTGTGTTATGCCTCTCTCAGGTATACAAGCTTCCTCCAACCACTAACTTCTTCGAAGCTATATAGTGATGTATGCCCTTGTATTTATGCTTATCTACTTCCTGGTATATTTTTTGAAGTTTTTCTTCTGCTAATTTATTTTTTCCTTTTGTTTGGTTTTCACAGGTCAAGTCACATAAAGATCTTGTCCATTTTGAAACTGCTTATGTTGTTAAACTGCACAGCGTTGCCAAGCTGGCTCCTTCAAAATCTGTGGGCCTCCACTCTTGCATGTGCTTATGAAGCTCCAGATTTTGTCATTCTTAAACTGTCTTTTTGTTCTTCTTTGAACAGGTTTTTACATTTAATCATCCCAATTACTCAACTAAGGGAAGTAACCAACGCTACAAGAAGCTTCAGTTTGTGATACCACGAGACACTGGGTCGGCTCTGGTACATGGTGTGTAACAATCAAGCCCCTTTCTTTCAAATACATGTTCTAGAAAAATTATGTCATGCACAGATAATTTTTTGGAGTGTCCACGGAGTTTGGTTTACACTATTTCTTTCCATTTCAAGAATAATCTTGAAAATAAATGTAGAAAATTTAATTACAGGATGAGAATCTTGTCCCTTGTCTATGACCTCATGTCAAAAATGTTGATATCAAATACTCAGTTTGCCATTCAATTTTCAGGTTGACAATATTAGGTTCACAGCAATTCATTTCAACTTATGAAATGCCTAACGCTGATGAAAGTTTAGACATGTTAGACTTCAAAGGAGTCAGATTTTAGCTTCTTTTTTTTTTTAATATAGGAGATTATATGCTACCATTGGGGTATGTTGTTGATGGATACTGTTGTCTCAATGTCAAATGGAGCACCATTTTACGGAGCTCAAAATCCTTTTACCATTACATAAAATAGCATTATGGGGTATGGTATAGTAGCAAGGTAATAGAATCATGAATGAAAATGAGTAACTTATCTCATCCTATAGCATTGATATATATATATATATATATATATATATATATTTGAATGGATTTAAAACTCATTAGCCACTCTCAATTTAAAGTTGAATTGAGGAAAACAAAGGCATGATAGATAGGAGACCAATTCTAATGCTGTATTGAAGCTTTAGAATTTAGCGGAACTGGTTGCAGAGACAAAAGAGAAGGCATTCGAGGGAACCGAAGAACTCCTCCTCAAGCTGCTGTCAGTCCTTGAACTATTTTGAAAACTCTGGTAGCAGACAGGAGACCAATTACTTACAGAATTGTTTCTCACTTATCATTACTAAATTGCTTGCATGTTAATTTTTACAAAAAAAAAAAACAAAAAAAGGAGAAAAGTTGAATGATAATCATAGTACATATTCATGTGATAAATTGTAGACCTGACTTTGTTTGCAAATCTCATTAAAGGATTTGCTGGCTACTTTGACGCAACTCTCTACAAAGATGTACACCTAGGTATTGAACCGTCGATGGCCACGCCAAACATGTTCAGCTGGTATGTAATTTTGTTCTTCTTGGATCCTTGTGTGAAGGGCTCACAAGTTTGAAGCTTGTTTATCTTGTATGATATTTGGCGTCCGACATTTTCAAGTTTTTTTATTAGTAGAGGAAGTCTGCAAGATTCGGAAATTAGATTGACAAATTTCTATGCAACCATTATTTGGCTTTTTAACTGTATCTGATTTTCTATCGTGTGAACTTACTGAAATAAGTCCCATGAAGAACCAAAAATATGACTTTGGTGTTTGGTAATAATCTCAGCACAGACTTAGGCTGGAAACATGAAGTATGGATTGCCCTAATTGAGAATCAGTTATCATCATTGGTTCTCTTTTTTTTTTTTTTTTTCCAGAATATGAATGGTTCTGTTTACGGAGAGACTGGATGTCTGGTTTTGTTCAGTGGCCACGAGAATGGTGCCAGGATTTCTTTTATTTTACAGTTTGTCATTTTTGTTGTTGTTAAAGCTATTTTGCTAAAGCTTCATGCTGGCTAGCAAAAATGAGACACAAAGACTTGGGTTATTCAGAATTGAAACTTACTGATGCCTACCACCTATGCGGAGCTTATAAACCTTATGAGCCTACTAAAATGTGGGAAACCTTGTCATCTATATCTAATTTGTCGAAAAAGACTGGAAGTTCTTTCCTTTATAGGGCTCTTCCCAAAAATGAAATTTTTGATTGGTGTGGATGGACAGGTTTGCAATATTTTTCCCACTAAGGCAACCAATATGCGTTCGACCTGGTTCCCCTCTAGAAGTACATTTTTGGCGTTGTTGTGGTTCTACCAAGGTGAGTCATTTTGGATTATTGTTTACAATATTTGACCTTAGTTTTTGTTTCTTAAATTTATTATTTTCTAAACCTAATTACTAGTTTGTTTAAAATTGAAAATGTAAAGATAGGCTGTTTAATTGGGTGGGGCTACAATGTGGTGCAGGTTTGGTATGAATGGTGTGTGACGTCTCCTTGTCCGTCACCTATTCATAACAGCAATGGCCGTTCATACTGGGTGGGTCTTTAGGACCATTTAGTTGATTGGAGAGAGGTTGAGCTTGTTCCAGTTCTGTGTTGCTGTGGCTGATGAAGGGAAGATGTATTGCTTTTATTATGGGTGGGAAGGAGGCGGCAATTTTGAGCAGGTGATGGTGAAGAAATGCTTTGCAACTCAACTTAGATATATAAAATTAATAACAGTTATATTATTGTACTTTTGGTCCGCTTTTGTAGTTTTTACATTTTATAATGTGCTTGTGATGTTATGAACACTCAATACGTGATGAAATGACTTTGGTATTTGGATTTGGTTTTGGGGCAATGGCAATTCTTTTTATTTTTTATTTTTAATCTTTTTTGTTTCTCCCCATGTTATGTTAAGGTTCTCCTTGGACCTTGGCCTTACAACTTGGTTTGTTTTCTTGTTACAACAGACGATTGTTTTGTCCACCGGTTGGCCTGTATTTGCATTATATTTGGACAGGTAAATTGCTAATTCTCCCACAACCCTCTTACGCTTTGTGATGGCTGCACCAAAACCAAAAGGAAAAATTGAAGGTGGCGATTGGGGGGGGGGGGTGGGGGGGGAGGGTGGTTCGGGTGGGTTTGGGTTGAGTTAGGTTATTTTGCGTTTGAATGTTTTTAGATTCGAGTATATTTAAGTTTAAGTTCTTTTGGGTTCAAGTCAATTCAAGTTCGGGTTTATTCAGGTTCGAGTCAAGTTAGGTTTAGGTCAATTCGGGTTTAGGTTAGAGTTTGAGTTCGAGTTTATTTTATATATTTTTTTTATTTTATGTTAAATGTAATTACTTTTACATAATTTAAAATTTTAAGCTTAGGCTTAAATTTGGTCTGATCCAGCTTGAAAAAAAAATTAGTTTGATTCTATTGGCTCATGCTTTGAAAAAATTTTGAACTTTAAGCTCAAAATCAAATTCGGTTTGGTCTACTTATTTAAGTACAAATCAATGTTCATAATATTAAAAAATTATTTTTATACTAATATGTATATAATTTATAATTAAATTTAAATAAAAATATATTATTTTATTTTTAAAAAAATAATGTTTGGGGTTGAACTTGTTTGAAACTTAAATATGAGATTTGGGCCTAATTATGCGAAGCCTATTGGGTTGGGCGGGTTGTCCGACCTATAGGTAGTTATAATTGCTAGTCTAATATGTGATTTGTTTTTATTTTTGATGTGGTATTATCTATTATGATTTTCATATTTTTTAATTTACTTTATTATTCTGTTATATTATTATCATATTCTAATTATCATTTCTTAAAATAATAACAATAATAAAAATAATAATAATAATATTTAAAGAAATAATTAAAAGTTTACTACTAATATATATAAACTCTCAATATTTAATAAGTTTAACTAATTAAATTAAAGAAAATGTAATAAATGAACGATATAATTTATTGATAATATTTTAAAACTCATGATATGATTTACTTTTTGATAAATTATTATTTTATCATATACAAACGTGTTGAAGGGTTAAGCTACCTACTCAGCTCAATTGAACCCAACCCAGGTTCTCATGTTTTTTTTGTTCCAGTCTAGCTTGAAACAGTGATTTTAATTTAAAATAACATATATTTTATTTAAAATTAATTATAAAATATATAAATTAATAAAAAATTTTTTAATGTGATGAAAACAATAATCCTAACTTAAATGAGTCTAGGCACGTCTAATAAGAGCCTAGGCTTAGGATTCAAAAAAAATTCAAGCCGCAGCCCGACGCAACTCGTGAGTAGATTTAATCATATATAAAATATAAATTAAATTTTTAATATTTAATTAAATTATTAAATAATATTAAAATAAAATTAATAATTAATGTTTTTCTTTGTAAGAAATTATTTAATTATAATTTCATCATATTTATTTTTAGTATTAAATTCAAATTTGGGTTCGGGTTTGAATTCTTTCCAGTCAAGTCCTTTCGGGTCTTTCAAGTTCAAGTTCTTTCGGATTCAAGTCATTTTCAATTCGAGCTATTTCGAGTTCAGACCATTTTAGATTCAAATTTTTTCGAATTCAGACCATTGACTTTTTTATCAAATCAAATTTGATTTGGATTCAAGCTCGAATTTTTTTAAACAAATTTTCGAGTTTGGATTTATTTTGCCCAACCACATGCATTGGATTTCTCAAAAGGAATTGCATTCCATACCATAATTTTCTTTTTTATGATTCATAAATTACCCAAAGCATCGTTTAAAATTCTGCGCATGTTGATTGCACATGCCAAGTTTGAAACGGTTGATTTTTAAAACGATAAGAGTCTAGCATCATGGTTATGAAACAATATATTGATTTTAGTTCATCTAACCAATACTTTCCAATTTGGGTATTTTCTCCACCTCTACACAAGGCTTCAATGCTCAGAGGTAAATCACCAGAAGATACATTTTCCCAAAAACAAAAAATTTTCAGCATACATGCAAAATACATCTCTGCAGCCAGATTCTCTGGAGGGCTAAATGCTAAATGACTTGTTTATGCATTTTTCTTGTGAATTATGAATAACTTCCTTATGCTAAGCTAGATTCGACCCGCAGCTACAACTTCCCTATGTACACACCTTCTGAATTACCCTTAGTTTAGCACTTCTACACCGACGGTTGAATCCTTCTTCCTTTTCAGACGGTGTTATTGGCCTCTTGGTAAGTATTATTCCATTCCGACCTTGTATTGTCTGTCTAATCCATAATTCCTTTTGATTATTGTCTCCTTTGATCCTCCTCAAATCCCTTATGGAACCCCCCTCTTGTGCACCACCATCTCCACTTTCCATGTTGCAATTGATGATTTTAAGAAATGTTTGTTTCACAATTCTGTCCTCTAAACTGTGGAATGAAATGACAGCAAGCCTACCCCCAGGAGCAAGACAATCAAAGCATGCGTACAGGGAATCCTTCAGTGTCGTCAGTTCATCATTGACAGCGATTCTAAGAGCTTGAAACACCCTTGTTGCAGTCTTTACCCAACCTTGCCTACCTCCTGTGTCAAATTAATTAGACATTATCCGTCCAGCGGAAATAACCCCGTTATATATGTCCATTTTTTTTTTTCCATTATTTGCCTCTGTTCTTGTCTTTGAAAAGATTTTTAAAAAGAGAAAACAAAAACTGAACAAAAGCCTTAACATGGACCCAGTCCTTAACTTGTCGGCAATTTGAACACAAGAAAATCTAAACAGAACCAAAAGCACAAAATTACATTGGATGAATGGAGAGAAACCCACCTCTTGTCCCAGGTGTCACGCTTTGAATAACATCAACCAATTCACCAGTGGAATGCAATCCACCTTGAAGACGGGCCTGAAGAATCTTATTTTGAAGCAATCGCCAATTCTTTTCTTCTCCATAATCCCGAAGGATTCTTCCCACTTCACTCTCTGGCCAAGAATTTAATACGTCCTCTGCTTTCAGACTAGCCTGTCCTAGGCCCGTTATAGTTGGTTAAGTAGAAAGAAATATTAAAGATTCTGAGAGGCGTCTAAAGACAAATGCATCTCCATGGACAATTGAGTGAACATATCGTCTAGCAGACATGTCGAACATGTTGCTAATGGGCTGGCTAGTTCCAGCCATCCTAATAGAAATGTTATAACACTATGTAACGGTATGCCAGGTAGACTGTATACAGAAAAGCAGAAGGAAGAGGACAAAGGACCATCAAAGAAGAATTAGTGACAGATTACAAGTCAGCATCATACGCCACAAGAGAAGAAATCAATAAACAAGTGGATGAGGATATAATGTAATCAACAGCTATATCACGAAGTTAGTGAACAGCACAAGTCAAGTTTCCGGACAACTACACCCCAAAGCCCATACCTAGTGTCACACAGGATGTGCGACCCAAGCTGAGCAGAGGCAGGATATATGGTTCGAGCTGGACCGAGATTTATAAGCTGGTCCTCAGGCTAGTACAATAGAGCACATGATGTGCCCATGCAAGAACGGCACAAATAAGCATCATCAGACAGGTCAGCGTGAAACGACTCGTTTAGGGTTATTAAAAACATGGCATGGCCTGACTCTTATCATTTTTATTTTCCTGAAAATAACCGCTAAACAAAACTCTCAATAGTCAGAAGTAGCTAGTTTATGAAAGTAGTCTGATTAAAGGGATGAAATTCATCATTAGTACTTCCAAAGAAAACTAAAAAACTTTACAGAAAAATTAAGAAATGAGAATTAGATGTGCCACGCCAACTGTGGCCCAACATGAATAGCCATGCCAAACGCAAGACACAGTACAACCCAGCCCGACAATGGCTTTGCCACTAGCCTAGATGACGTGCCTGAAAAAGCCTGGTAATTTAACCTAAGCGGCTGGCTGATGTACCAGTCCTTGTAGCGTGCTCTGTTCCTCTAGACAAATTGAGGACCAATTTAGTTTTGGGGAATGTTTTTCATTTTTCACCTCGACTTCAATCTCTATATGATATTAATATGATCAATGAAATAAGGTATTTATGGTTATTATGATTATTATTATTTTGGATTGGCATAAAGATGTACAAGTTGCAAGCGAAGAGGTAAAGCCCAGAACAGCATCGACATGCATAAAATCAAAAGAAAGCGTAACCGCACTAGAAGTTGTAAACTTGAAACGAGGATGAAGGAGAGGGACAGTAACAGGAAAAAAAAAAAGATGCGATCCTTGGCTTCAACTTACTTACCTGTGGATCCATGCGCATGTCAAGAGGTCCATTATCAAGGACACTGAAGCCTCGCTCTGGATTGTTGACCTGCGGAAAACAAAAGCAGTGGAGGCCATGAAGGAAATTGAAGATGCAGGAGGAAAGGGCAGGGCAGAGCAGATCAGAGCAAGAAAAAACCTGCATGGATGACATTCCTAAATCCATTAAGATGCCATCGACTCCGCAAGAGAAGGTGTGGTTAGGGTGGTCAACCTGGTTGAGAAGGGATTTGATGTGTTTGAAATTGCTGAGAAAAGTGAAGGCTTTGAAGTTAGGATGAGGGTGAGAATGGGAAAAAGCATGGATACGAGAACGAGCCATACGCAGTGCAAGAGGATCCACATCCATTCCAATGAAAAAGTTGAGTTCAGGGTGGGACTGGATTATCTGACGAAGCACCATTTTTTTAGTGAAAGAAGAAAATTACAATTCCACACACGCACACACTACTAGCAGTAAAAGAAACAAAGAAAGAAAGAAAGAGACCGCAGACGCATGACCAGCAGCTCCAACAGTACAGTCGACAAAAGAGCAGAGAGGCTTTGAATTTGAAGAGAAGACATCAAGCACTTCACCCAACATAACGGGGACGTGGGACTGCTTCATCATTACTGAAGTAATAGAAGAAGAATCATCCTCCTTTCCCTTCTCCTTTTCCCCAATCTCGATATTCCCATCCCTGAGTGAACGGGTTCTTCGCTTTTCTTTGGCTAGCCCCTTTTCTTTCTTCTTCTTCTTCTTCTTAATTGTATCGGTAGTGATGCTTCTACAAGCGGATCTCACAAGGGCATGCGATTTTGTGGGATATTCATTATAAAGGAGACGCAGCCCTGATATAAATGCAGAGCGTGATGATACAGGAAGAGAAAGTGAAGAAGACCACGTGATCGGCATCATTCGCTTTGCATTTGCAATTGCAGTTGCCGCCATTGATTCTTTCTGTTTCTACTAGGATATCTCAGTCGGATCGACAGAGTGAGTGAGTGAGCTCAGTCCACGCCAGGGATTCGCGATAGATAAAATCATAGAAGTAATAGAGCAGATGACGAACGTGCCCTGCCCTGCCTTCCCTTTCCTTAAATTGAAGCCCTAAGGCTAAAACCTTTAGGGCTCATCCTTTTACCGGGCCCTTCCACGGCCGTCCACAGTCCATTTTCCATGCACTTGCTTACAGACTGTCAGTTCATTCTTTTATTTTTTCTTTTTAATTGACGCATTTGTGTTACGAGTTCATGAAGTATTAATTCAATTATTAAAATATTAAAAAATTAATTTAAAGTAAAATATAAATAATTAAAAATATATTAAAAATAGTTTAACTTTTAATTTTAATTTTTTAAATCTCTTAACCTCCTTAAATGACTTACAAAAAAAAAAAATTATCTACTCTAATTTTTTTAAAACGGTCTATGTTTTTTTCTTTTTCAAATAAAAAAGAAAATTTTTTTGTTACATAAATATTTTTTAAATAAATATAAAATTACTTTAAAGTATGATTTTTTTTAATTTTTGTTAAATCAATATTAAAATAATATTATTATAATTAAAAATATCCTGAATTGTAGTATTAAAATAATAATATAATTATAATCATTAATATATAATTTTTCACTATTATAACTTTTATTTAGTTTTTAATTTTAAAAATAAAATTTTATGCACCTTCACATCTGTCACTAATATGATTAAAAGTTTAAAATGAGAGAGCTAAATTTTAAAACTCCGATTAACTCAATTAAATAAAAATAAAATTATAAAATATTGTTTTTGAAAGATTAAATTTATATTTATATTTGAATTTTAAAATTTTATGTTTGAAATTTGCAATTTTTAAATTCATGAATTTAGAATTTTTTGTTTAAATAATTAAAAAGTGATTTTATCTAAATGTTTTAATTTAGCATTTTTATTTCAAACATTTCAAAATTGGGAGGGAAAAAAATTCTTATTAGCTATCTTTGACGGTTAAATGGAGGAGGCTCTGGTTTATCCCAACAAAGACAGAGGAGTCGAATCGCTCTCTACAACCAAAATTGTTTTCTTATCATCAATCAGATCTAAGAAGAAGAAAGGAGGAGGAAGAGGAAGATCATATCTGCAACGTCGATTTCAATTATTATAGTATAGTGTTTATCTAATAATAAAAAAGACTAGGAGAGGAGAGGACAGATCCATCCAGGTATTTTCTTCCTTATATTTCCAGTATCTGCCTACTTGTTGAATCCAAAATGAAATGATCCTCCAACTTCTCTCAAATTACCAGCATGATTTAGCATTATGTTTATGTGTTTGTGACGATTTGATTTGATCTGATTTGTGTTTGAAAAGGCAACATTGAGCGATGGCGCAGGACGAATGCATTCCTGATGAGAGTGAAAGCAAGAAGAAAGGCAAGGGACTCCTTTCCCACTTTTGGAATTCTATCGTTAGGATTCACAGGGACAATTTCCAGAAGCGGCTTGAACACATTTCCAAGGAAGAGGCAGCTGTTCTCGCTCAAATGAAAACAAGATTCCACTCCTGGAGGAGAATGATTCGGTACCTCCTCGTCTTTTCGGCCATGTCGGAGGTACCCGCCCTCAACCATTCTACTTCTATCAACTTCTTCCAGAAACGAATGTTAGCCAAATCACCATTTTTTTTTTCTCTTGAAAAGGAAAATGTGAAAACACTACTTCCAATAACTTTCTACCTTTTCAAACAACTGTCCTCTAGATGGGCCCCCATGAGGATTTATTTTTCAATTTACAGGTTATTGCAGTTTCTTATGCCATCATGACAAGAAGATCCACGGAGTTGAATTGAAAGGTGAGGGCATTTCGGGTTTTGTCAATGCTACTTTTGCCTGCTTTTTCTTTTGTTGCTTATCTGCTTTTGTAAGCATCACAAGGATGTGTAAGTAACTCGGTTCAGTATCTTACACAATTTTCATGTTGTTGTTAAGATCTAGTTTTGTCTATTTTTTTGTTCTTTATGTCATCAGTTGGTGTTTGATATTTACAAATGGCCTGAATCCAGGTAATAGAATTGGTGAGCATGTGCTAATTATGTGCACAAATTAGAAAATATGTCGATTAGGCATTCTAAGATACTTTGGATGAATTGTGTTCCTGAACTAACTGTAGGTATAACTTGAGGAACCTAAATTGAAAAGCATAGGATTGATCCAGTTGGCAGTTTGAAGCGGAAGATAATATGTTCATTGTTTGAAATAAATTTTAACTTATATTGAATAATCTTATTAGGTTGTAGCTGATGATTTTCCTTTTTTTTATCCTCCACCCGTATACCTATTTTCTCTCCGTTTCCCACTCTTTCAAGATTTTCCAGACCCATTTTCCTGCTTCTCCTTTAGCCTTCTGTTTGTTAGTTATTATTATTAAAAAGAGAAAAAACATATATATATATATATATATATATATAAAACAGGAATACTATTTACAATGTTTAGCAATTAGTTTAGACTCTGGACATTCTTAAAATATAAATTATTCTACCTCTCTGAGCTGATAACTTAAATCAGTACATTCGAGCAGTGGCACAGGCACATGGGCACAATCCCAAGCACAACGCCATCCGGTCAAGAACCTAGTGACAAGAGACCTCGCCTTAGATCACTTGGACCCCGAAGGGTCTCCATCACTGCAGCAAGCAACCAGTTGCCCTATATATAGCCAGACAACAAGCATGACTTGGATTTTGATTGAGGAACTACTGCCAGGGGCGCACCATGCCAAGCACATGAGTACAATCCTAGGCATGAGTTTCACCGAGCAGCAAACATACAAAACACACAGAAAGAAGCCTGAATCTAGCTTAAAGGGACCTTTTGTTCACATTAATGTAAGTTTTTTTTGCTTTGCTTGGTTTTTAACTTGCTTTAAGGTAAAACACAGAACTGACTTGTTTCTGACTATTGATTTAAATGGGCTGGAGCGCTGTTCCAGACCGTTATCTTTGTTCTATTTCCCCCGTTTGTACTCCGAAGAAAATTTCTTTTGATTAATTTATTCAGCTAAGATGTGATCCAGAATGTAATTTGCTCATGAATTTCTAGGCTTCGTTTATTGTTGTAGCATCGTCTATGTGATTGTTTCAGAATGCAATCTTTCATTGTTGTAACTATCTTTTGATGATCAAGGCCTTGCTGCCTTATTAGGCAGTTGTGGAATTCTTTTGTTCTGTTGCCTTGCTTGTCATTTTAGGCAGAGCTCTCTCTTATTCAAAGGCAAAGAGTACAAGTGGCATTCCACAGTTATTCTAATTACTATTTAAAACAGTTTTCCATCTTTTACATATTTCTTTGTTATCATGATTGTATTTTTGTAATTTCACTACCATGGAAGTTTAAGCTGCACAGCTTTTAAGGATAAGTGTTAATTTCCGATTTTATCTTATAGGTGATCGTAGGGACCAGAAAACTCTAAAAAGACCTCGTGCTGAAAGGCAAGCAAAAATTGATGAACTTAAGGAGAAGACAAATTATTACACTACAAAACAGCTAATTCAGGTACTTACAGAAAACCAGCAATTGGTTTCATCAAATTTTATTTGTCCTGTGCCTGAATTTTATTTGAACTTTCTTCTGCTATTAATGCTATGAAAGAGAAAACATGACGTATGGACCTCCGCGCTTCGTATTGTTGCAACAAGTTTTACCTCTTTTATTTTTTATTTTTCCTAGTAGTGTAAGCCACTTTTTGGATAGTTCGAAGAGTCACTTAACTAGGAAAAGATACTAGATAAAGCCTCATTTTATTTCAAATGATTAGGAAAAGAAAACTATTAATAGCATTGCTTGAATAAGCACTTTGGGATAATTTGTCGCATATATGCAATGCACAGAACTTTGCAGTAAGGTATAAAACTTTAACTAATCATCTTGAAAAAGTTGCTACTAAAGTAAACTATGGGCGAAAGCCTGTTGTAATTAATATTATGGTATCAAATAGAACGTAAAGCAATAATTTAATATTTCTCCTTTTCTTATTTTCTAAAGCTGAAATGAAGATAATGAACAAAATTTGGGTTTCTAGTTTTTGTTTGTTGTTAGAGCTTGGTTTTATTGTGGACTACATCCTGGACTATTTTTTTGAATGCTTTGGTATCAGATGCAAATCAAAGCTTATTTAACGCACTTTGATGCAGAGATATAAGCCTGATCCAGCAGCAAAGGCTGCCGCTGCAACTGTCCTGGCATCTAAGATGGGTGCAGATTCAGTTTTGAAAGTCTGTTGGAGATGAATCTAAGCTTAATGTGCCAGGGGTGAAGAGCGATGATGTTGAGGGGGTGCCGTCGAGTGGACTTTGAAAAAGAAAGCAATTGCATGCTAAGTCCAGTAGTACAGGAATCCGTCCATTGATTCATTCTGATGAAGAAACACCTCATTCTTCAGGAAGTGAGGGTCCTCGAGCTTCTGAGCATAATGAACTTGTTGTCGATCGTTACTATCCACAGGGACCTTCCACAAGTAATCGGGGATGGCTTGCTCGAATTGTTTCCTTGCTTATGGGTGAAGATCCATCACAATCTTATGCCCTCATATGTGGCAATTGCCGTATGCACAATGTTTAGTGGAGTTTACTTTTGCGGTTATAGTATGAAGTGAAGACGTTGAGGAGTTACCGTATATTAGCTAATTACTGTTAGTTGAATTATAGGAGTTCCTAGTTATACACACTATATAATTACTGTAAATATAAGATGATAGTTGTAGATTTATTTTGATTTATTTTGTAATTATTTTGATATGATTATTTTCCTTATTTACTCTATGTAAAGCCTATAAATAGGTTACTTGTAATAGTCTCTAAGTGTGGTAATACAAATCAAAAAATTTTAATCCTATTCTCTCTATTTTAAACATGGCATCAAAGCCTATCTATCTTTCTTTCTGACCAAGGCACCATTCATTTTTTTTACCCTAGCAGTTTTTTTTCAGAACCTTTCTTCTTTGAAATAATGCAAGTTCTTTTTCAACATGTCTGACATGTCCGAGACTTCTAATTTTGCTTATACCACTACTAATGTTTCAAGAAACCATAACTCTCTCAATTCTAAATTATGCTATGTTCAAATCACCAGCATTAGGTTGAATGGTGACAATTTTCATTGTTAGTCTTAATCTGTTCATATGTATATCCGAGCAAGAGGAAAAATTGAATATTTAATGGGGGACAAGAAAGCACCAGTAACCATAAATCCTATGTTTGCAATTTGGGATGCTGAAAATTCCATGGTCATGGCATGGCTTGTAAATTCCATGGATGATGATATCAACTCAAATTATATGTGCTACTCGACAGCAAAAGAACTATGGGAGAACATTAACCAAATGTACTCTGATTCTGGTAATCAATCACAAATCTATGAGCTCCAACTAAGACTCAAATGAGATCCAGCAAGAAGGAGATACTGTTATCGAGTATTTCATTGTCTTAAAAGGTTTGTGTCTAGATCTGGACATGTATAATGACTATGAATGGAGTTTCCTTGATGATTGCAAACATCATAAGAAATTGGTTGAAAATAACAGAATTTCAAGTTTCTTGCTGGTCTAAATGTTAAATATGATGAGGTTAGAGGAAGGATCATTGGCTGACAACCTCTCCCTTCAATTGGAGAAGTCTTTTCTAAAGTAAGAAAAAAAGAAAACCAGAGAAAAGTTATGCTGGAAAAAAAAGATGATGGAAGTTCTACGGAGAAATTCTACTCTTGCAGCATCTAATGCAAACAGGTCTTGTACTAACCCGTGGCGATCTGATGAAAAATAAAAAATAGATGAAAATTTTTGAGTTTGGTGTGATTGCTATAAGAAGCCTCGTCGCACTCAGGAAACTTGCTGGAAAATCCATGGAAAACCAACAACCTGGAAGGGTAGCAAAATTGGTAATAGATCTAATTGTCCTACTTCATTTGCTAATGAAGCTGAAAGTAATACCTTTAACAAAGAGTAGATGGATCAACTCCTAAAACTGCTAAGATTTAATCTGTCATTAGGCATTCCTAATAGTTCTCTAGCACAAACAGTTAGTACATCTTTTGCGTTTTCTAGTAGTTTTACCTCTGCCCCTTGGATCATTGATTTAGGTGCATTTAACCATATGACTATTTTTTCACATTTGTTCAAATCATATTCATCTTGTTTTGGGAATCGAAAAGTGAGAATTACTAATGGAAGTTTTTCACCTCTTGTAGGAAAAGATCTTGTTAAGATATAAAAAAAATAACTTTAAAATATGTTCTTCATGTTCCCAATCTTTCTTGCAACCTATTATTTATTAGCAAACTTTCTAAAGATTCGAATTGCATTGTTACCTTTTTCAATTCCCACTGTGAGTTTCAGGAGCAAAGCTCAGGGACGATGATTGGCAGTGCTAGAATGGTTGATGGTCTTTACTACTTTGATGACAACTCCAACAATAAAGAGGCTCAAAGATTGAACAGTAGTATTAGTTCAACTTCTGCTCGGGAACAAATAATGCTTTGGCATATTAGATTAGGATGCCCTAGTTTTCCTTATTTCAAACAGTTATTTTCTATATTGTTTAAAATTTTGGATTATTCAAGTTTTCAATGTGAAAGTTGTCAATTATCTAAAAGTCATTGTAATTCATATGCTTCAAAACCATATTGTGCATCAAAACCTTTCTACTTGATTCATAGTGATGTTTGGGATTCCTTTAAAATTACTATTTTAACCGACAAAAGATGATTTGTCACTTTCATAGATGATCATACTTGTTTATGTTGGATCTACTTAATGAGTGACAAATTTGAGGTGGAAACTATTTTAAAAAATTTTTATAACATGGTGGGAAACCAGTTTCAAATGAAAATCAGTTTTTTTCGTTTTGACAATGGTACTGAATACTTTAACCATTGTTTAGAAAATTTTTTCAAGGAAAAGGGTATTCAACATCAATCTACATGCCATGATACACCCCAACAAAATCGCATTGTAGAAAGGAAAAACCGTCATTTACTTGAGGTAGGTAGGGCTATAATGTTTTCCATGAATGTCCCAAAAATAGTCTCATATTTACTGTTAAAAGTGTTTGGCTGTACTGTTTTGTTCACATACCTAATAATCTTCGATCTAAGCTTGAACCTCATGCTGAAAAATGTGTTTTCATAGGGTATTCTCCTAATAAAATAGCATATAAATGTTATAATCCAAAGACAAGAAAAATTCATATTAGTATGTATGTTTCTTTTTTTGAAAATCAATCTTTTTTTAACCAAAATCATCTTTAGAAAGAGAACAAGCCTAGTGAAGATCATTTTCAGGAAACTTCAGCACATTTTCCAAAACCTTTTTCTCCTAATTTGAGCATTAAAGAAATAAAGTCATAAACAATGAAAACCAAATTGTTGATCTATCATTGCCAAGTATAAATGTATCACAAACAAGGGAAGAAATACTACAACAAGATCAAAACGATCTTACTCCAGAGCCTAAACTGTACACTAGAAGGAGAACTCATCATCAAAATAAAGATCAGCCATCAATTTCAGCACAACACCAATCATTAACTCTAAAATCTGACTCTATGGATCTTTCAGGTAATATTTTGTTTCAAATTCAATATCTGCTTTTGAGTCAGTTCCTAAGAGTGATTCTTTAGATCTTGATGTTCTTATAGCACTTAGGAAAGAAGTCCGAGCATGTACTAAACATCTTATTGCTCAACATTTGTCATACCATAGACTCTCTAATACTCATAAGGTATTTACTTCTAAGATCTTTGATCTGTTTGTTCCAAAAAGTATTCAAAAGGCTCTTAATCATCCGGGCTGGAAGTTAGCAGTATGGAGGAGATGAAAGCACTAAAGAAAAATGGCACTGGGGAAATAATTGGTTTACCAAGAGAAAAGATGACTATAGGATGTAAGTGGGTATTTACTATCAAATGCAGGGCTGATGGGAGTGTAGAAAGGTACAAAGCGAGACTTGTTGCAAAAATATTTACCCAAACCCAGGAAATTGATTACCAAGAAATGTTCACTCCTGTAGCTAAGGTGAATTCTATCCGTTTGCTCCTGAAAAAAAAATGTCTATGGAATTAACACATGGTTTTGAACGTAACTTCGACAAAAGGAAAGTGTGTAAACTGAAAAAAATTTCTTTATGGCTTGAAATAATCTCCTAGAGCCGGTGGTTTAGGAAAACTATCAAAAGTCATGGGTATTCACAGAGTCAAGCTGATCATCCTATGTTCTGCAAGCTTTCAAATAAAGGTAGAGTTGTAGTTGTGGATGACATAATTTTGATAGGTAATGATGTTGTTGAAATTGAACGGTTAAAAAAGGCATTGCCCAATGATTTTGAGATCAAGGATCTAGACTCGTTGAAGTATTTTCTTGGAATGGAATTTGCAAGATCCAAGAAAGGCATTTTGTTTCCCAACAAAAGTATGTTCTAGACTTAAATGGTGAGACAGGTTAGTTCGAGAGCAAGATTGTTGAAACACCTATTGAACCCAACTTGAAACTATAACTAGCTAAACCTAAAGACATAGTAAACAAAGATTAGTTTCAAAGGCTTGCTTGGAAACTGATTTACTTATCACATACACGTCCAGACATAGCATTTGTTGTTAGCATAGTGAGCCAATTTATGCATTTGCCTGGACAAGTTCATTTTGATGCTGTATATAGGATTTTGAGATACTTGAAAGGAACACCAGGAAGAGGCCTATTATTTGGGAATCGCGGCTATTTACAGATTGAAGGCTACACAGATGCTGATTGAGTAGGAAGCATAACTGATAGAAAATCCACTTCTGGGTGTTGCACATTTGTTGGAGGGAATTTAGTCACGTGGCAGAGTAGGAAGCAAAGTGTTGTAGCAAGGAGTAATGCAGAGGCCGAATTTAGATTAGTGGCTCATGGAATTAGTGAAGTGTTGTGGATTAGAAGAGTTTTAGAATACTTAAAGATCTCTAGTCCATTACCTATGAAGATTTATTGTGACAATAAAGCAGTAATCTCCATAGCTCATAATCTAGTTTTTCATGACAGAACTAAAAATGTTGAAGTCAACAAATATTTCATCAAAGAAAAGCTTGATAGTGGATTGATTTGTATGTCATATGTGTCTACCAAGGAGCAAGTTACAGATATGTTAACTAAAGAACTAAACAAAAGACATTTTGAGAACTTAATTAGTAAGCTGGCAATGGAAGATATTTTCAAGCCAGCTTGAAGGGGAGTGTTGAAGAGTTGATCGAATATTAGCTAATTACTGTTAGCTGAATTATAGGAGTTCCTAGCTGTACACACTATGTAACTGCTGTAAATATAAGATGATAGCTGTAGATTTATTCTGATTTATTCTGTAATTATTTTGATAGGATTATTTTCCTTATTTACTCTATGTATAACCTATAAATAGGTTACTTGTAATAGTCTCTAAGTGTGGCAATACAAATAAAAAAATTCTAATCCTATTTTCTTTATTTTAAATAGAAGAATATCTCTCAAACTCTGGATATGACACAATTGCACACATGTACACTGTAGAGGTGTAGTGTTGTTGCAGAAGAATATTAAAGTTGAAACTATATTTGTTTTTAGGTGTTGTTGCCATGCCCTAAATAGGCCAAAACAATTAGAAGAGCATGTTTGTAGATGTAGGCCCTCAGTATGGAACCCTTTGAAATCAGATGGTATGGGTAATGCAATAAAAAATTGCTATGGTAGCATGAGGACCCAGAGCCCAGTGAGGCTGGTTCTGACTCAGATATTGAGGAAGTGGGTGAAAAAGTAGAGTTAAGGGGATGGAGTTGGATAAGACATGACATGCAACAATAAAAATAAGTGAGATGTTGAGTATTTTTGTTAAGAGGTGAATGTAGTTCTGGTTACTGGTTTTGGCAGCGCTTTCATCTCAACTGTGCCTGTAGCTTATGGGAAAAGACACTCGTTCATCTCTGGGTGTGCCAATGGGTTTTGGTGCATGGTTGACTAAAAAAATTCATATATATATATATATATATATGCATATATCTTATTGGGAACTTGTGATAATTTTATACACAATTGATATTAAAATTTTCTTTTAGGTTTGTTTGGTTGGCTTGGCTGGTTATAATTTGTTTGTTTAGGCCATAGATAATAAAGTATTTAAACATACATGCTTATAGCAGTTCAAAAGATTAATGAGAATTTTCATTTCGTTTTGCTTGCTTATTGTAGTAGGGTTGAGAATAATTTAATATTTATTATTATATTTATCAGATAATAATAATAATAATAATAATAATATTTATTATTATTATTATTATTATTATTTTAATAATTCAATCTCAAGCTGGTCAAGGCAATGAAGGGTGAGTACTGGGTTTGGGTCGGATTCCATAAACAATGGACTACCATTGCATAATTGTTATTACCACTTTTAAAGCTATTATTTTGCAGCCCAACATTATCAATATATTGGGTCAATGAATAGACAGAAAGGAGACGGGTGCTGCGGGCGTGTGCATTTTTATTTATTTATTTATTTCGGCAGGAATAAAACAAGTTGTTAACACGTGTAAATGTTAAAGAGAATTTTTTTATATTTTAAGAGTATATTATATTCATCCATATTTTAGTATTTTTTTAAAATATATGTGTAATAAATAAACTACAGGTAATATTTTTATTTGGGCTGAAAAAAAAAAAATTGGAGGCGAGGCGAAGCGAGTGAGAGGTCAAAGTCACAATTGGTCTCTCGGTTTTAGGGCTCATGTTTCAGCAAGATCTCTAACTCTAATACTTAAATAGAAATAAGAAATACATCTCGTCTCTTCTCTCCTCTCGTCAACTGAAATCACTCACAATCAAATCCGTTTGTCATTTCAGGTTCCTCTTTACATTTTCCTTTTATCGTTTTTTGCTACTGGATGGATTCTTATTCATTTGCTTGCTTCCCTGTTTCAATTCTGCGGTTCGGTTTTCTGCATCTTCCTTTAACTGCAATTTCATGCTATAAAGCTTTTCAAGGATTACAATGAATGCATATTAATTCGATATTTTTTTGTTAGATTCGTGTTTGAGATGAGTTAACTGTTTTCCTTTTCCTCTTTGTTTTAGCTTATTTATATATATTTTTTGATTCTTCGCTTCAGGTGGAGCTGCACACTCAAGAGCACATGGACCAGGTTAGTGAATCAACCCTTGTCATTTTATTTCAATTTACCTCTTATTTTGCTTGCTTATGCTTTTTCTGAATTTTCCAGTACGAGAAAGTTGAGAAGATTGGTGAAGGAACCTATGGCGTTGTTTATAAGGCTCGTGACCTTGTCACCAATGAAACAATTGCTTTGAAGAAGATTCGCTTGGAGCAGGAAGACGAGGGTGTACCTAGCACTGCAATTAGAGAAATCTCTCTTTTGAAGGAAATGCAACATGGAAATATCGTTAGGTATGCAATGCTCTGCAGAACTCAACTGCCCATTACCTATATAATCAGATTGCTGTTTCACCACTCACTAGTTTACACGCATTTTGCCTTCTGCTTTGCTACTCTTTAATCACAACATATTAAGTGAAAGGAAGGGTAAGAGTCAACCAAAAAAAAAAAGAGAGAACACCACACCTTTGTGGAAGCTGAAAGAATGTTATTGCTCTACTTTCTTTAAGGAAGGAGTTCAGCATAAGTTGGTTGAATTAAGCCCACCGATTGGCTCTTTTGGATATCAAATTTTGAAACCATGATATACTGGTCATATTTTGGAGTATATGCCAACTTTTCTCTTGTAGACATTGCCTGTAACTGTTTGTCAGGCATCTTCTCTGATTGATCTTCCGGTTACAGGCTGCTGGATGTAGTGCACAGTGAGAAGCGTTTATATTTGGTTTTTGAATATCTGGACTTGGATTTGAAGAAGCACATGGATTCATGTCCAGAATTTGGGAAAGATCCACGAATGATAAAAGTGAGTCAGATATTTCTTCTGTTTGAAGGGTTATATGCACAAAACATACCTCTTTATTTGGAGTTTAAAAACTTTAAAATGTCACACCCTATTTCCTGAAGACTTAGGCCTAGTTTAGCATTGCTGTTGCGGTTGGAAAAAGCGTGGTTTGAAATAAATGTCATCAAAAACTGTGGTTTTAGAATTTTGAGTGTTTAGCATTGCTTTCAAAAATTGCTATGGAAAGTTAAAATGTCTATTTTAGACATAATATTAGAAAGTAAAGAAAAATTAATTTCAACGCTATTCAAATAATTTAATATTAAAATATATCAAACTATAAATTTCAAATATCTTTTAAGTAATTAATATAAATTGTTTCTGAAATTTAATTTGTTTATATGTGTATGGCTACAGAATACAGCTAGATGATTGTGCTATAATTAATTCATAGCCAAATAATATAACATATAATATATAATATGTACATAGTTTATACATATAAAACCAGAATAACTAGGGATCACAACCAACACATAAATGAAAGATCCATTTCATGCTTATCCAAAAAATCACTTCCCTAACATTTTTCTTTGGGTATTTGGTAATTTCCCTTCAAAACCATGCATTTGGAACCCCAAAAGCACCCTTTCTCCAGCTTTTGGTTTGGTTGGCTTCTATCTGTTAAAAACGGCTTTCAAAGTGAAAGCAACCCGTTTTGGCTGCTTTTGGCAGAAAAAAGCATTCCTAAATGAGCGCTTAATGGTTACTGTGGGTTTACTGTAGCTCTTTTATTGGTAATCTTCTCATTCAAGTGTCTAGTGGAAACCATAAAGTATGCCATCTTACACTGTTCTTATGTTCGATAAAATTTTGAGCTTAACCAAGTAGATATGTAGCGCTGTTGGAACTGCTCTTCCAGAGATGTCTAATTGCACAACCCTTCTCTTTACCATATTCATTATTATATTCTAGGTTAGCATCTTCATCTGAATGCATAAAGACCTTGCTATTTTCAGTCATCTGTTGACCTTGGTTTTCTAATGGATTTGAGTGATGATAATATAAGTCATAATAGTTATTTTGTTATTTGATCATCTTGCAGACATTCCTTTATCAAATTCTCCGTGGCATTGCTTATTGTCATTCTCATAGGGTTCTTCACCGAGATCTAAAACCACAAAATTTGTTGATAGATCGCCGTACCAACGCACTAAAGCTTGCTGATTTTGGGCTGGCCCGAGCATTTGGTATTCCTGTCAGAACATTTACGCATGAGGTATCAACATTCGCCAAGTTTGAGGTTTTTTCTGTTCAGTGTCATATGCTTAATGATTGCCGTTTTTTGCTAGGCATTTATAGTTGACATCAAACTCTCAAAACTAATGTTTCATCTTCCTCTTATATAAACAATAACACTTACAAGTTGGCAAAAAAGAAATTTCAATTTGCTGGAAAAAGAACTCCTTGACTTTGCTGCATTTCTGCAGGAGGAAACCATTTTGTTTCTACTTTGGACAAGAAAATTCCAATGCTTGAAATAGGAAAAGATATGGAGCCTCAGCAAATCACTTTTGCTCTGGGATCTCTAATGCAGTTTTAGATCCCTTTAGCGCATTGACGAATTAGTTTCTAGTTGGATATGCAGTAAATGTTTTAGGAATAAAGTGCCCAGCTATTACCTGCATGCTGAATATTTCAGTACATAAGTATACTAATTTTAGCGTGGCTTCTAAAGTAGTTGTTATCTCTAGGTGGTTACATTGTGGTACAGAGCACCAGAAATACTGCTGGGATCCCGCCATTACTCTACTCCTGTTGATGTGTGGTCAGTGGGCTGTATATTTGCTGAGATGGTGAACCAGCGGCCATTATTTCCTGGGGATTCTGAGATTGATGAACTGTTCAAGATCTTCAGGTGTTGTACTCTTCTTACCACAAAGTTGTGGCCTTCATTTTATTTTGGTTTCACTCTGTGGAAGTGGTAAAGCTATTATCTCTCTTTCTGGTATTCTTTTATCATTCTTTTCAGCAATTGCCTCAGTGCATTCATTAAGAGCCTTTACTCTGATAATCCTGGAAGAAAGATTTATGATATTCAAATTTTAACTTAAAAATGAATAAAGGATTTTGTTGTGTATCTGCAGTGATTGGGGTTGTCCATAAACTGAAATTTGTAAATAGGTCTATATAGTGTTTTGCCTTTTTTTTTTTTTCTTTAAACAGATATGGCATTGATGGTCTTATATGATTCAATTCAAAGGAGTGTTCTTTCTTTGGTGGTTGGGTTCAGCAAGGTCAAGTAATAAGTGTCTCTTTTTCTATTCTTTTATTTCCATTCTTACCTGCCGTTCACCTCTTCACATATTGGGAAAACTTATTATTTAAAGATTTGTGTCATTTTGTGCACATAAGCACTAAATTTGGGTTGAATTTTGATTAAAAGGGCTAAACCGAGTCTTTTGAATGTTAGCTTGCTCATCAAACTTTCTTAGTTTTTTAAATGCTAAATAGGTGAGGGAGAGATCAGGGGGAAGGTGAGGGCCGGCCAATGACAGTTATAGTCGGCCCGATTTGTCCTTGGGATGGCCAGCTGAACACACCCTCCCTACTCCCTTCCCTCTCCCTTCTCTCTCCATTTCTCTTCTTTTTTTCTGGAATTTTCTTTTTTAATTTTTTTATTTAATGAAAAGTCATTTTTAAAATTTTTTAATTTAAAAAATAAAAATTTTTAAGACAGAAAACATATATTAAAAAAAAAACAGTTTTTTTATTTTCCATCTCCTGATTTTTTGTTAAAAATTAAAAAATTAATAACATGGCACGTGATACATTTTTATTGGTAGTATTGCCACATCAGCATATTGACTAATGCTGCCAGTCAATGGGGCAAAATGCTTGACGGAGTGGAGGTTGGTAACCTAATCCTAATTTTTTTTCTTTAGGTTCCAAATCTTGAAAAGTGGTATAGATCAAGGGTCAAATTTTAATTAACCCTCTTTTATGTCTTACAATTTTGCTCTTCTGACATTTCGTGCATTCATTCTTAACGAATAGAAGACAATGCTTTGCCATAACTATGAGTACTTCTTTTTGCATTTTGCGAGGCTGCGACTTGAATTTCTACTGGCTGGAGGCTAAATGAAGAGTTATTGGCATTAGAAGATATGAATAACATTAGAAATTCTCATTTTGACCACTGGATTAATTTCTTATTATTATTTTTTTAAAATTTCCTCCAAGGGAATGAGCCTGTTAGGTCGCTTATCCAGTATTTAAGAGCTCCAACACCCATGCCTACCTTTGTACATGTATGTACAAAGAAAATGGAGGACTTTAGGTCGTTGAACATAAAAAATTACCTTCTACATGTAGCTTGTAGGAAAATATCAGTGCAAATTTGCTCCCAAAAACTTGTGCAATCTCTTCAGACTGATTTATTATTACTATTTTTTTTTTTTTTTATATATATATGAAGAATCTTGGGTACTCCAAATGAGGATACATGGCCTGGAGTGACTTCATTGCCTGATTTTAAGTCTGCTTTTCCAAAGTGGCCACCTAAGGTAGCATTGTGTTTATGGCATCTAGTGGTTGTATGTTCTGTCGTCAACATATTAGCAAAAAAAATTTTGTTTACAGCTTTTACTTGCAGGATTTGGCGACTGTTGTTCCAAATCTTGAATCTGCTGGCATTGACCTCCTTTCTGTAAGTACTTTTTTGGTGTCTTTTATTTTTTGCTTCACCCGAACATGAGCTACAAAGTAACAAAGTGAGTTTTATTGAAGATAAAACATCTTTTCCTAGTTCTTAAAAGTTGTGAGCTAAAGTGACGGGAAATTTTTCTTATGCTAAGTTGAGAATATTTAGTTGATTGATGCACGTTCTTTCTTCTGCTTTAGTGTAGACATGAATGACTTTGGACTATTATATCGTTTATTTGTATATTGTCACGATATATCTCACAGCATCTCTGCAATTTTAGCTGATGATGCATTCTGTCTATTATTTATCTTTCAGAAAATGCTGTGCATGGATCCCAGCAAAAGAATCACGGCAAGAAGTGCTTTGGAGCATGAATACTTGAATGATATTGGCTTTGTACCCTAAAAATACCTTTTGTCCCAATCCAATCCGTCTTCCTGAGAAGTGTCTATATTTAATTGATGAAGAATTGTGGGTTTTGATTGTGAGAAATGAAATGGTGTGTGGTCTATTACACTTTTCTTTGTTTATTTTGCTGTATGAACTTTCCATGGACGGAAGAAGCGGATAGATTTTATATATATATATATATATATATATATATATATATATATTAGTAAATGTAATTGGTTTTTTTGCAGTTACCTTGGAATTTATTATTTATATAGCAGCAATAACATCTTCAGGTCCAATGAGCAAGTGTGCGTTTTGGTTTTTTCTCCTGGCTAAGGTACTCTACAACTACAAATTCAAGTACAAATACAAATGAAGCCTTTGCGTTTCGGTTAGATCTGATAATATTTGATATGATTAAACGTATATGACACACATATGATTAAAAAAATACGATATGACACAATATTGTATGATTATATTTTTAAAATTTATATAATTTGAATTATACAAGTATTAAAATTAATAAAAATATAAAAAAATTTAAATACGATTATAAAAAAATAAAATATATGATTATGATATGAATATGTAAATTAGTATGTTTAGATTTAGTTTACACGGCCATGATCCAACTCAGCTGATTTTATTTCATCTTGTTCCATTTCAAAGACTGGCTTGGTATGTAAATTAAGTAGGTTGAGCGAGCAAAGTTTGGCAATATTAACTACTAGTGAGTGAAAGAGGAACAGGTCAAATGTTAAATGAAAATCTCATAAGAGATGTATGTATATTTGTATTTATATTTTGATTTTGAAATGAATAAGAAAAGAAATGTCCTTTGCCACGAGTAAATAATTACATTTCAATTGTAGCTAGCATGCATGCATGCGGACATACATAATTCAAGGAACTCCTTGGCCTTGGGGTAAGCAAGTCGTCTAATTGAAGAGGGTAGGCCAAGGCCTCAATTTGAAGCCTTGAATTGACCGAATTGAACATAAGGAAAACCATGAGACAATATTTAAGTTTGAACACTCAAATTCCAATTTGCTGAAAGTTGAATTCCCAGGCCCAGCTACTCCCTAAGTATTTCCTATATGGCAGGGCAGGGCAGGGCCGGGCTGCTACGTAAATTTTTGTGAGGATGTAGACATGTAGTTGTAGATAGAAAATTCTCATATATTAAGCCAATGGCCTAAATGTATCCTGAGGCTGAGCTGACGACTTTACTCTGTTATTGTCATAAGAGTGTCCAGATTCGATGAATCTAAAGTCCAAATTTCAAATGAACGTTTGGTTGGCGTTGGCGTTGCCTTGCTTTGCCTCGCTAAGGTCAAACGTTAACGTCTGCAGTTATGCTTACTTTTTTTTTTTTTTTTTTCCTTTGATTCTCCTCAAAACTCGTGGTACTAGTCTCTTAAGTTTTAATCAGATTTCCCACCCCAAACTGTCCAGGTTCAATGAATCTAATTCTGAACTTTAAAATAAATAGATAAATAAATAAAGATTTCGTTTCCCACGCGTCCATACTTGTGGGCAAGTGGGAAGACATTAGTTATTTAGTTGGGTAACGTAATTGCGAAATTGGGAAATCGGCATTGGCAGGGCGGGGAAGGGCACCTCCTTTTCCCCTCTCTCTTGTTCCTTAGAAACAAATACCACACCCCTTGATTAAGACCCAGAATCAGAATTAGAAATAGAACGAAAGAGAAGAAGGGGATACACATTACACTACATTACGTACATATAAACAAACAACAAGCCAAGAATCTTTTATCTCAAAAACCAAACCAAACCCTTTTGTCTTGCTGCCTCGCATTCGTTCTTTCATTTCTATCTATCTTATTGTGAGTCCTCTCCTCTTTTGCTTCTCCAATATCATAATTCACAATGTTATATTTTCTATTAATTAAGAATTACGAACCCAGCCCTTCTTCCTCTTCTTCCCCTCACAAACAACAATTTTCAATTTCCTTCTTTTCTTAACAACAACGACTTCAATTTATGAGCAGCAGCTTTTACTCAATATAAACAACAACAACAACCACAATGTTTCTCATCATTTTCACCTTGTCTGCCACTGCTTCCTGCCTATTTTATTCTCCTGTTAGATTTTAAGGATTTTTTTTAGCATATTTGATTGCTCACACAAGGGCTTCCTCCCCATATAACTGAGACTTCTGCATTTGGTAGATTAGATAGATTGAATTGAAATATGATTGTTTCACTCCTCCTGTGATTCTGAGGCCGACCCACATTTGTGGCTATATATGAATTGCTACCAACAACTCTCATCTTTTCTCTTTCTACAAATGTTACTTGACTCTTCACCCATGATGATGACAGCTTTCGTTTCTTGGGTTTGGATGAGAATGACAGTGACACAAGATAAGCACAAAATCATGCCCAACCAAAAGTCCTATCTCTTTGCTGCTAAATGCAGCTAATCCAAACTCGTTACCTTGCCACAACTAGAACAACAAAAGTTCCATAAGATATAGTTGTTGTTATTATTTGTCATGTTGTGATGCATTTTTTTTCATCTCATTATCCGTAATGAAGAGTTAAAACTCCATTTTCTCAGGTTTTTTACAACTATGGTTCTCTGGGTTTTTGGTTACGGTTCACTGGTCTGGAACCCTGGATTTGAGTATGATGAGAAAGTTATAGGCTTCATCAAGGATTACAAGCGTGTTTTCGATCTTGGTTAGTATTTCTCAATATAAAACATTATCTGGTTGTCAGTTTGTTGCTTTATTTATTGTTTTACTGCGTATGCATCTTGATTATTTCATATCGCAGCATGCATTGATCATAGAGGTACACCTGAAAATCCTGCAAGGACTTGCACCTTGGAGCACATTGAAGGAGCCATTTGTGTAAGTAGCGGCTGACAGTAACTCTTTCATGTCAGATGATCACTAGCTATCACGTCTGTGCTTTCAGTTATTTTCTTCTGATTTATTTGCATTTCCTGCTAATTATGAGAGGCAGTTAAAAGAAAGATCTAGCGTTTTTGTGTTGGTCAGTATAGCTAATTATTAGTATTCTTGTTAAGAACTGCATTTTTTTTTTCGGCTAACTGTGGAGTATTTCTACCAGTGGGGTGCTGCTTATTGTGTCCGGGGCACACCTGAAAAGGAAAGTGCGGCAATGGAGGTACCTTGCCTCAAACTTCACAATGCTGTATTTCTGTTCATTTAACAATCGTAACTGTTTTAGGTATTCTTTCTCTCAATTCATTCCCATATTACCTAAAAAGAAAAGTGATTTTTTTCCTTCAATTTGTAGTACTTGGAGCGGAGAGAATGTGAATACGATCAAAAGACCCTAGTGGACTTTTACAAGGTATAAGATTGAGTTTTCTATTTATTGTCTCTCTTATCTCTTTATGTTTGTCTTTTTTCAGTACTTAAATGTTAATGTGATTGGTCTTATCAGGAAGCAGATACCTTGCAGCCTGTTCTAACTGGAGTTATTGTGTAAGTTACCGGCGCTTTTGAGTTCCCCGTCATATCATGTCATTTTTCCAAAGAGCAGCCTCTTCGTGCATAATTTTCTTGACAAAAATGTTAAACCTTGCAGTTTCACATCTACTCCAGACAAAGTTTCAAACAATTATTACTTGGGGCCTGCTCCATTGGAGGAAATGGCTACGTAATATTCTGATAACCTTTTTAACCTTTTTGATGAAAGTTTTTTGCTTGGAGCTTTATGTTACTAATGGTTGTTTCCTTTTCAGGCAAATTGCAACTGCTGTTGGACCCTGTGGAAACAATAGAGACTATCTTTTCCTGCTGGAGAAGGCCATGTTTGATATAGGCAAGTCTGTTTGACATTTTTCTTTTTCTCCTTGAGACTAAGCATGGATACATCATAACGGTATGTATGCACGCATTGCATACACATATTATGTCGGAGGAGTAAATGAAAAATTTGGGGATTTGTTTGAATAGGTCATGAAGATGACATGGTTATAGAGCTGGCAAATAAAGTGAGGAAGGTGCTTGGAACATTGGGAAAAGGAATTTCCAAGAAGAAGGAGCTAGCAGGAATAGGATCTCCTCTGATACCGGTTCAATCCCAAACCCATATCCCATCAAATTCAATTGCGTCTGCTTCCTAAAGTTGTTGCAATGGATTCCTAGCTTAGCTTTTCCGGGGCGAACCTTTCTAACCCAATTATTATGACTCTTGCTTAAATCTTTAATCTAGTACCAGTACAAGTACTAGTACTGGTACTAGTATTAGTACTAGTAGAGTAGAGTAGAGAACAGTTTCCTTTTTCTTTCCATTATTTGTGGTCCATTTATTCGGCATCTTCAGGGTATCTATTGAGTAATAACCTTACTACTACAGCTTAGCTTGACGGTGGACGAGAGAGAGAGAGAGAGATCCTGGATGTAACCGTTTAAATTAAACGTGATTAATTTTCATTGCAGCATCTAACAGAGAACACAATGTTTGTCCTATGATTAGATGCGATTGAAGCTAAGCCAGGCTAGCTCTTTGAACGTGTGTATGGATTGGATATCATCTGAGAAGCATTTCCATTTATTTACTTATTTAATAATTTTGAGGTACAAATAGATGTTTATGTTGCCAATGATATATACTTACTGATTGATACAGAATATAAAAGTGAAAAAGAAAAATGCTATTCAATTGCTTCTTCTGATCTGATCCATTTCAAGATTCAAACACATTTCATCTAGCAGAAAAGCAGCAGATTTTCATTTGGACCTCGACCGATATATAGGAATGTCATTTTGATCTGTCCCCTTTCTACTTTTCTGTTACGTGCCAAATTAGAGAAGAATTTTAGAACAAGGGATTAGAGAGAAGAGTAGAGAATTTGAGAAAGATCAGAACAGAGGAGGTAGAAAATAGAGAATAAGAGAAAGATCAGAATAGAGGGAGAACGAAATTATATTTTTCCGGTATTTTCATTCATATCCATTGTAACAGTGATGGCAACTTAGTCAGATACGACAACAATGAAAAATAGAAGAAAATAACAAACATGTCACTATTTAATAATCTTAAAATTGAGTCGTTTCACTGCCACCTTTTAAAGCATTTCACTTCATTTACTCTCTCGGAATATGCCTATATCATTTTCGTTCAGCTCAAGGAAGGTCTTTGACCTCTAAACGCCTAATCTTAATATATGTATGAAGTTGAAATTTTGGTACTTTGATGGAATATATATTCGTATCAGTGTCACCCCTCTAATCTTGAGTTGAGAGTTATTATTATTTAACAACTCATAAAAATGTTCCTTCTGTCCGTCTCCCTTTAATCTCCTCAGCCTTCACCAACAACGAACGCAAATGGTTGTTATCTTTAATACACTTTATTATAGTTCCCAAATCTCATTTTTCTCCCTTATCCATTCAAGGCAAGTCTAGACATAGGCTTCTCGTCATCTTTTTAAGTCCAACCTATCAAAAACATCTTTTATAGTCTCCTTATATTTCTCAGAACTTTTTGTATCCCTACTATTTTCTTAGTTTTTGTAGCAAAAGTGCTTCTTCTTCGTAGCTCCTTTATTTCCCTCATTTCACCGGGATGCGTCCAAACCGGGTAATGTCATGCTTGTTAATTCTCCAAGTTTTTTTTTAGCTACCAGACCTGTTCAATAATATAATCGGCCAACGTATTCCACATCACATTGACTAGGTCGATGTCATCTTCTCAATTAGCCTATTTGGTTAGTCTATCCATGAAAGATGTTTGTGCGTCCCATTTCAACCGCCACCATTTAATTGTGAGGTCTAAGACATGTCTCGCTTTTTAATACGTCTTTCTAATGCAAGTATCTAGAATAAGAAATCGATGTTACGCAGCAAACACTTTCTCTTCTCTTGGTTGGTATCACCTTATTATAATTTATGCAATTATTTTTCTCTACTAGAGATGAAAAAATCTAAACCGTTTGATAGATTCTGAATCGATTCATTTCGAATGGAGAGTTTTTTTTTTTTTTAAATGAAGGCAGGATGGCAGGGGGCGAAGCCGGTTTTTTTGTTTGGAAGGCGGGTATAGAGCAGTTGTAGTATTTGCCCGCTTCACCTTATCTCATTACGCTGATTGAAATTATTATTTTACCTCTAAATATTTAGTTTTTAAGAAGGATAATTTGGTAAATATAAAATAACATCTCCTGTAATGTATATTTTATATTTGAAAAAATATAAATAAATAAAAATATCAAAAAACTGTAATAAATGCATTCAACATTTATGAAGGTAACAGAGCAATTCATCAATAAAGCGAAGATAAATTTTACGGTATCCACTCACATCTCGCTCTATTACCATCCCTAATCTATACCCTTCTCGTAAGAATGAAATCTATTCGGCTAGCATTCCCTCCATTCCCTTCGTATAGGTGATAAAATTCGAATCACTTCTACAAAACAAGCCAAGTATTTTCTAAAATTTAAGTCATAGAACGCTACAAATTTATGAGAATGTTTCCCACCTCTTTTCTGTCCCTAGAATCATATCCTCTTCAACACTTAAACCCATTCCGAACCATTTAAGTCGCATTCAGTGAAATTTTTTTTTCTTCTATAGGTATTGCTTGCACCACTTCATCTAAATCGTCCTAAAATTGTCACTTACTAGCATTATTCAAGCTTATTTGTTGTGCCTAAACACCGATAATGATCAAAGTCTCGTCATCTAGTATGAGTTTTGTTATGACTCGCATATGGCGACGACCAAAACGACACTGTTTAATTATGCCGACCGCCAAATCTCACCCGACAATTACAGTTTTATAAATGTCGACCGCCAAGTCTCACCGACAATGATTTGACCCGTCGACAACAACAATAAATGCTGATTGACATCCTGACCGGCGGCTGACTGGCTGAACCGACCACTAGGCACCATAGCCCGACATCTAGCTCGGCAATGGTCATATCACCACTAAACTGTCTGACACTATGTCTCCAGACAACACTTATAAAATGGTAAGCAAGCCCAAAGGTAAGGGACTTCTCTCCCATTTCTCAATCTCCATTACCATATCTCCCAGCATCCATACTAACTTAAATATCAGAGAGGGTCCCCGGAGTACCAACTCTGGTACCCTTCTGACTTTTCTGTGTTGCAGGATCTTGCCCAACTTCTGGTACCAACAAAGAAGACATCAACAATTGGCGCCGTCTGTGGG
>JBBYHM010000024.1:2683925-2720560 GCA_038381775.1 Adansonia rubrostipa | reverse complement strand
TGTTGTTAATAAGCAAGAAAAAGAGAGAAACAATGAGGTTTTGGTTCTAGTATGGATGAGGGTGATTTTTAGAATGTATAGCAGTTGAAGGTGAGTGTTTTGTGACTATTTTTGGGTGCTGAATAAAAAGCTACGGGATTTTGTTTTTCGTGATGTGTGAATCTATTTTGGAAGTGAAAATGAGCTGGAATCTAACCTTTTCAGCTGAGATAGAAGTGGTCCATTTATACCAACATTTTGGAGCTAATTTGGGGTTGTTTTTGGTCATTTCTCAAGGGGGACAAAGTGGTGTCAGCTTAGTGGCAATAAAGTGGCTGTAGGGAGCAACTTACTGCCAATGTGATGGTAATAGGGTGGCTAGTTTAAATGCTGAAATGATTTTCTAGCAAATAGGGTGGCTGCTGGTGATATTGGTTAACAAGCTAGGGAGTAGGGTGATCATGTGATATTAACCTTTTTTTATCCAACTTAGACTTAAAGTTATAATTAATTCAAAAGTCTAAATTCATAATTTGACATGGGTTTTGATCCTTTTTTTATACAAAGAAACGAGCTAAAATCGAGTTTTTGATCAATGGTGGATAAGTCAAAAATGCTTGGACCATGGAAAATTAGCTCGGTTGCTAAAAAAAAATTAGCCCAGACAAAATAAGGTGTCTACACCTCTTACATGATAGATTCAGGATATGGATCTCACTTATCCAATGACACAAGCTTGTTAAAGAATATTAGAAAGTTCGACTATAATGAGGTAATTCTAAGAATAGGCAATAAATAAAAAGTTGAAGCCATTACCATCGGACTGATCATTGCCTATAGGCATGACTATGGAATAAAAAATGTGTCTTTATTTTCCAAGATTGTTTGCAAATATCATTTCAATTTCATACCTCACTATAAATGACAATGTTGAATTTAAAATGAAAGGCAATAGTTGCATAATTATCCTAAATGGCATGGTCTATGGATCAGCCTCATTGTAGAATGGGCTATATGTGTTGGATCCAAAAATGCAAATTTGTCACGATGTGCTCCTGGCATAACCCAAATCACTGGGATGGTGACGCACGCGACTTAAAAGGAATTGCCTTTAGGTTGTCCCTTGATTGGGACTTAGATTAAGCATGATAAGATGATGGTGAGAAGAAGGACCATTGGACGAATCACTTATCCAATTAGTCATGGATGGCTACCCTAAAGTGGCCGTGGACATGGAGTCACCACCGATCATTTAGACGAGGCAAAATCGAAAGCCTATTGAAAATGATATTCTAAGTTATGAAACTCAAAGAATCGATTTCAAGGTCTAGAAGGTCTAGAGATTTATTAGTTGGTTCGGGTTTAGGGTTATGGTTAGGGAAGGATTAGCACCTCCATGACATCCAAACTTGGTACCCAAACTGTGTCTTACATTGGTTTTGGTATAAGGATGAAATGAGGCATTTTACACATCAAAAAGGCATTAAGGCTTCCAAATCTTAAACTACCAAAACCAAAAGCCATAATAATGCATGATAATCCTAAAAGGGTGATGGAAACATGGAAAGCTTTCTAAAATGATGAAGATGCTGAAAAACAAAAAATGAAAGTGATAAACTGAGAAGTTATACCAACAAAACTACACTTTTTGGCCAAACAGTTAGAGCAACAGAGATGGCTTGAATTTCCACCTCTTTCTTGTTGTTAATAAGCAAGAAAAAGATAGAAACAATGAGGTTTTGGTTTTGGTATGGATGAGGGTGATTTTCAGAATGTGCAGTGGTTGAAGGTGAGTGTTTTGGGGCTGTTTTTGGGTACTGAATAAAAAGCTACGGGATTTTGTTTTTCTTAATGTGTGAATGTGTTTTGGAAGTGAAAATGAGCTAGAATCTAACCTCTTTCAGCTAAGATAGAAGTGGTCTATTTATACCAACATTTTGGAGCCAATTTAGAGGTGTTTTTGGTCATTTCTCAAGGGGGACAAAGTGGTGTCAACTTGGTGGCTATAGGGTGGCTGTAGGGAGCAACTTGCTGCTTATGTGATGGGAATAAGGTTGCTGGTTTAAATGCTGAAATGATTTTCCAGCAAATAGGATGGCTGATGGTGATATTGGTTAACAAGCTAGGGTGTAGGGTGATCATGTGATATTGACCTTTTTTGATCCAATTTAGACTTAAAATTATAATTAATTCAAAAGTCTAAATTCATAATTTGACATGGGTGTTGATCCTTTTTTTCGATGCAAAGAAATGAGCTAAAATTGAGTTTTTGATCACTGGTGGATGAGTCAAAAATGCTTGGACCATGGAAAATTAGCCCGCTTGCTAAAAAAAATTAGCCCGGACAAAATAAGTTGTCTACACCTCTTGCATGATAGATTCAGGATATGGATCTCACTTATTCAATAACACAAGCTTGTTAAAGAATATTAGAAAATTAGGCTATAATGAGGTAATTCTAAGAATGAGCAATAAATCAAATGTTGAAGCCATTGCCATCGAACTAATCATTGCCTATAGGCATGACCATGGAACTAAAAATGTGTCTTTATTTTCCAAGATTGTTTGAAAATGTCATTTCAATTTCATACCTCACTATAAATGATAATGTTGAATTTAAGATGAAAGGCAATAGTTGCACAATTATCCTAAATCGCATGGTCTATGGATCAGCCTAATTGTAGAATGGGCTATATGTATTGGATCCAAAAATGCACATTGTCACGATGTGCTCCTGGCATAACCCAAATCACTGGGATGGTGACGCACGCTACTTAAAAGGAATTGCCTTTAGGTTATCCTTTGATTGGGACTTAGATTAAACATGATGAGATGATAGCAAGAAGAAGGACCATTGGATGAATCACTTATCCAATTAGTCATGGACGACTACCATAAAGTGGCCGTGGACATGGAGTCACCATCGATCATTTGGACTAGGCAAAATTGAAAGCCTATTGAAAATGATATTCTAAGTTATGAAACTCAAATAATCGATTTCAAGGTCTAGAAGGTCTAGAGATTTGTTAGTTGGGTTCAGAGTTGGTTATGGTTAAAGAAGGATTAGCACCTTCATGACATCCAAACTTGGTACCCAAACTGTGTCTTACATTGGTTTTGGTTTTCTTAGTTTTGACTTGTTATTATTTTGATATAATCCCCTTTTATGCATGAATTTTGTATAAAATTGTAAATCTAGTTTTAAAAAAAACTTCAAATCATGTACGCACCTCAAAGATGTGGGAACATAGGGATTTTTTTGACAAAAATGATCTCCAAATTTAATTTTGAAAATGAGATATCAACATGTTGGATCCTTTTTAACATGGAACATTGTCTTATAATTAAAAAATGATTTGGAAATATGAATGCACAATGGGAATCACAAAGGGAAACGTGTTAGTAAGATGAAAAGGAATACAATAATATTACATAAAAATAAACACACAAAGGCATAAAAAAATAGGGACAGTTGAAGTGTATCTCGTAATTACCTTCGATTATTGAGGAATAATTGGAATGAAAATTTTGAGATGCGTTTGGACTTGGTGGTCACTAAGGTGTGAAAAAGAAAGTTTCAATTAAAAAACTCGAGGAAATCTAGGAAAAAATTTAAATTTTTAAATGAAAAACAAAGTTGGAATGTCCCCTCAGAAGATAAGGTTGGAGTGTTCCTAATGGTGATTTTAGTAATTTTTGAAATTTGAATTAAGTTTATAAAAGCAAGGTTGGAATACCCCACAAGATGAAAATTGTAGGATTTTTTTAAAGAATAAATATATTTTTAATGAAAATATGTATTTTAAATTTAAGACTAGTAATTCTAATAAAAGATAAAATTAAATTTTGTTTGGCCTTGATTTTATTTTGTGACACTGGACTCCATGCGAAATTAATTGGATGCATTTCGAGGCATTAAATGCCTTGAAAATATGGTTTGAGAAAATTCATCCATTTTTAAAGTCCAAAAATAAGGGATAGGATCGCACTATTCTGCTTCTCAAATTTATTTTGGTTTAATCCAAAGGCTTTAGAGTAGATGAGGTACCACTGGAAAGGTAACTCAACAAGGATCCATGTAAAAAAATCACAAAAGTTCAAAAAAACACTCATCACAAAAGTTCAAAAAATCACTCCCTATGTGGAATTAACTTTTGAATTTAAGTTTGCTTTAGCACTGGCAGTATATGCAGGGGAAAAGGTATAACAAACTTTGAAAAATTGCCTTGGACTCATTCAAAATTGTTAAATCGTAAATGATACCTTTTTGAAAAGAAAATTTCATGAAAGTTTTGGGAAATATTTTTAAAAATAAGAAAAACATGCAGTTGGTGGAAATGGCCCAAACATAATGTAAATTGCTAATTCAAGGGGTTTCAGATAACAAAGGTTTGAAAAATCATAATCTATCATCTGGAATGATCCGGGGGTAAACAAGGCACCATCAAAAAGGGAATTTGATGCCTTTTAAGGGAAAAATGTCAATAAATTCAAAAAAATATTTTAAGGCTTAAAAATAATTTTTCTAGTTATTATTATAGTGCAACCAGGGCAAAACAGAAGAGTTTTTTAGTTTTCAGGTTTCCTAGGACTTGGCTTGGGAGTGTCCATGATAAAAAGAGCAATGATAGTGACTTCACAAGCTTATTTGTATAATCCCAAAGTAGTTTAGGATGATGGAACAGCCTATTAACAAAAATACTAATAAGAGGTATTAAACCTCACAATTAAGGTAGAAACATTTTAAAACAAGTAGAAAAAAGATTTTATTTTGAAAATCAAAATCTTTAACCTCATTTAACCATGAATCTAAACATGGAAAGCTTGATATTTCCTAAGATTGGAAAACCAATTAGTGAAAACATTAAATCTATGTTAATCTCCATTTATTGGAGGTAATATAGACTTGGGGATTTTTATTTGAAAATTAGATTTTTCCAACAAACAAGCAAATATCTTAACAAACTTGTTATGAACTAAATGTGACATTCATGAAAATAAATATGGATAGCATATTTAAATAAGAAAAGATGACATTTTGACATGAAAATGATGATAAACATGCAAGGGAATGAGCAAAAAAGTGCATGGAGATCTTAGCTCCATGAGTGACATCAAGAGTCATGACATGAGAGATGATATGAACATGTTCAAACAAAGAAAAACTTGTTAGATTTTTCAAACAACATTAAACATGATTTTGAGATAAACCAAGCACATGAACATAGTAGAACATGATAAAAGAAGTTAATGTGGCTTCAAAAATCCAAAGTCTACATTAACCAAGGCCACAAGATGCATGAAGTCCTAAGTGAAGGTCATGGCTTTCATGATAAGGCTTACTGAAGTGATGAATATGATAATAACGAAAAATGAAATGAAGAAAAGATGGAAGTTATTCCAATAAGCTTTAATCATTGCTTTAGCCTTTATGCAAAATACCAGTTAACCTTGAGCTCACTTTCTCCCCCTCTTTTTCTTATTGATTAGTAAGAAAAGGGTGATCAAGAATGAGCTTAATGGATATACTAATAATGGAAAGGGGTTTTGAGAGGAAAAATGAGCCAATTAGAGGTTTTAGAAAGGTTTTAGGTGGTGGTTTAGGGGAACTATGAAAATAAGAGTGTTTTTTGTATTTTAGTGCCTGAGGAATATTTTTGGAGAGTGTGAGAATGAGAATTCCAATATGTGTTGGTTGAGCAAAACTTGACTCTTTTATAATCTAATGCTTAGCTAATGTTTTTTTAAGCCAAAGTAAAGATATTTTTGAATTTTCCTCATATGCTACATAAAAACCTTGGTTATATGCTTAGCTAGCTAGATTTTCATTGGCTGCAACAAGCAAGGTAGTGGAGTAGAGAGGTTGAGGGGGTCTGTAGATGGAAAAAAGCTAAGCATGCCCCTAAACAAACCATGTTTTCCATGAAAATGTTCTATTTTTTAGTCTTTTTAGGTCTCAATTCTTTTTAACCTAAGCATTAGTCCATTGCTAAGGTCTGGTATGAATTTTGGTGACTTTTGGTGCAAAAATGTGGCCAACTCAAATTTTAGATCAATGGTCCAAGGGCTAGAAATGGCATGAACTAGACAAAATTGCCTTCTGCATCGATACAAAGATACATATGCAAGGAAATGTCGGGCTCATGCTTATCTATTTAAACTTAAAAATTTAATTAGAATTAAACATATGTAGTAGAAATAAACAAAGAAATACATAGATTTCCTCAAGATAGTAGGAACAGATGTACATGTTATTAGGTAGCAATTTAAAAGCATAGATCTAAGAGAAATCATACCTGCTTTGAGACATATAACTCTAAGCGTGTCGATCCTTGAACAAATACACCATAGGTTGATTAATACGATCTTTTCTAGAGGCCACAAACAGCATAAGTGTCCTACCTCTAATGGTGATCCATATAGATGCCTATTAAAGGCTTCACGAGGTCGAATGGCTCTTTGGTTCTAGCCAGAAGGCTTCTTAAGCCTTAACCAAAAGATATATAGCCAAAAGATTTATATCTAAAATGATTCCCATAAACAATTCCCATACCTATTCCGCTGAAGAGGAGAAAAAGTGCAAATGAATCCAAAAATCCTAATTTTTTATTCTGGTTGATTCCTTTAGACTGGTTTTCTACCTTTGTTATGATTAGAAAAAATTTTAGATCACTTACAAACCATGTTTGTAGTAAGAAGCCCTTAGGGAAATAGCTATTATGCGTAAATACCCATAAACATATTCAAAAATCATGATTCTTGGTTTTGGTTGATTCCAATAGGATAGAAAACTAGCTTTTCATCTTTTATTGTGATCAAAAACACTTTCTGATCACCCAAAATGCAAATCTGCACAATCATGCTTAGAGGGAAATAGCTATTATACGTACATACCTATAAACAGATCCAAAAATCATGATTCTTGATTTTGGTTGATTCCAATAGGATAGCAAACTAATTTGTCATCTTTCATTATAATCAAAAACACTTTCTGATCACCCAAAATGCAAATCTGCACAATCATGCTTCGGGAAGTAGGGATTTTGAGATTTGTTCAATTTCACAACTTTTGTGAAAAAGTATTCTCTCATTGCTAGAAAACATTTTTTCTAATTTCATTGTGTCAAGAATGATTTAAGAACACATAGAAAATCTATAAAAATGCAAAGAGAGCTTAGAGAAGAATACATGTTATACCAAACCCCTTAAAAAAATCTTAGGTTGACGCCTATGGTTTTCTCTAATGCTTTCAATCAGCCAAAAGTCTTTAATAATGTATATAAATATGCACTGGCTAGGTTAGGCTTGACTATGGGTCAACTTGGAGTATTTCCTGGAACCCAATTAAAACTATTTTAATTAGTTTATCCAAGATTGGGCCTTAATATTAAGTTATTAATATTTTAGCCAAAAGTACACCAAAGATAGTTGTTCCATGCACCAAGCCTATTAGCAGGTCCAACTTGGAGTAGTTCACAACTAAACTCTCTTGACTTTATAATTAAAGCTTTTAGCCTAACCACTAAATTTACATGTTAGATAATTTAATTCATAATTAAATTTTTTAACACAAGTAAAATATTTTTTACTTCATGTAAATATATTAAATAATTATTTGATGTTTCAAATACAATTATTTGGCCTTATTTAATATATTCTGAATTCCATGTCTACAAGTAGACATTATCTTAATAAGAACTTATTATATTTATTACCATATTAACATGAAATCTAATTTATGTCTCAAAATTATTCTTAATCAAACTAATTCAATCAAGTTCTCCATATTATGCCTTTCATTTAGTTAACTCATACTTAATTAAAATGCCAATTTTAATCTAATAGATTATCTTATTGTGTGTGACCTATTAGGCTTTCATCATAATGGCAGTGAATATAATTACCTAATTAAGTGTATTTATATTTATAGACTAAGATTGGCCTTTAGCAAGGCATCATGGCCACTCAGTATATAGGAAGAGTAAATATGACCTCTTTAAGAAACCTTTTAGTAATCAGCCTCTCAATGTATTCGATCCTTTCATCGGATATCATGAAAAAGATAATAAGCATGGTGCAATGTCTACTCATTTATCAATCCATATTACTTCTTGCAACTTTTAGTTAACCTCATTGATTTACAGAAACAATTTTTCTTAAATTCATCATGCGTTGGCCAAGGACTTAATCAAGTTAACCAAAGATCAGAACATAAGTGACATGTCTCCAATGTCACTCAGAGTGGTGAATCCTTTCTAGATCACTCATCCATCTTCATATGGTTCATGCCATACCCAAAACCACTCTACTATATGCATTAATCTATTATGGACCTGTTCATGATGGAGTTAAAGTATGACACTCCCCATACAAGATGACTTAGTATCACTAGTCTATACTTGACTAGCACATGGAAATATATTCCATAGACATTTGAGTGACTTATATCAAATGGAGTTTGTAGGAAAAAACAAATCAGATGCACAGTGGATTTTTAAATTTTTAAATCTGATCATACAAAATCATGCTGTTATATACAGTAAAACCATCCTAATCAGTTACCTAAGTTACAAATCTGAAAATAGCATCTGAGAATTCCTAGGTTCATGTGAAAGCTTCAACCAACTAGCTTTCTTCACTGTTCCCTAATTCTTGGAAGGTAAAGTGGATGGGCACTTTTTATCTTGATCAACTCTGGACTCGTACAACTTAATTCTCCTTTAAGATCACCTTTATTCTAATAGGTTAAAAATCATAAGATGTTGTGATTATAAACCTTAAAGGTTATGTAAATAGTCTATTGAAACCTTAGGTGTAAGCCTCTTATTTATATCAAATAATAATATAGCCCTAATTTTAATTAAAATAATTATTTTATTAATTCCATAAGAAACCCATATATGGTGCCAACCTTAGTAGACGTGCCCACTATAATTCAACTAAGCCCTAGTGGCCGTAGACAATATTGTGACCTTAATTTATTTTATGGAATTTAGCTCGTTTAATCAAAATACTAATTAATACTGATTAAACTTTTAATTTTATTTAGCCCAATAATTGTTCATAACTCCAATTCAAATTCGAAATAAAATCAGTACAATTTTATTCAAATAAAATAATTATATACTAATTAGCAAAATAAAATTAACTATAATAAAATAATTAATTTAATCAAAAATTAAAATAAATAAATAAAAATATTTTTCTTGATTTATTTAGAATATGTTTCATATTTAATTTAAAAATAAATATTTAAACAAGACAAATAGATATTAAATTAATTATATAAATAATTGTTTCCCATATGTATTTAATTTAACTAATTCTTATATTTATCAAAAGATAAATATAATTAATTTAAATTACAAATTATTTGTCTAAATAAATATTTAATTCAAATTAGATGCATATTCTAAATAAATAACACCAAAAAATTATTTTTATTTATTTGCTGAAGAAAATGCCCACACTTCTAAAGTGAGTGAATCTGGCGTATTACTTCACCATATTGAGAATCTTCCATCTTTGGATATTTTAATCAATAACCAACCATCGAGAAATTATGTTGAGCTAGTGGAGGGACCAATTGATATATATAATTAGGCTCCAATAATCTATGTATTAATTATTCTAAACTGAATAATTAATCACATAATTATTAATCTCAGAGTTGTATCACTAAAAACTTGAAACTGCACTCCCAATTATATTTCATTTTATGTAAGCTTGATAAATAGCCTTTTAGTTGAATGACCTTGTCATATATGTAATACCCTCATATGATATCTGTGATCAACTGAAGGTTAAAATGTTCGTTTTACCTACTTGATCACCTTTTTTTAAAGTTCCATTTCAAGCTCCATGTGAAAATGATTGTTCACCATATGTGAACAATTTATCATTTGACCTACAAATGACTGAGTCCTCGTTCATTTTCATTATACCGTAAAATACCTTTTCAGAGGATAACCTTAACTCTTTATAAGAGCTATGATTCCATATCTATAAGTAAGGTTTTCATCGAGTATAAGTCATATGCCTAATGAACTAATCTAGTAGCTTACTAGTTCGAGATGCTTTAGCATTTGAAATGTCAAAGCATACAAGTTATACACATGGAGTTAATTACTTACTTAAGATTACGGTAATTACACAATGAACATCAGAAGTGAATTAATCCCTATAAACAGACTTATTAATGGATTAATTGCACTTTTGTCCAGTCTAATATATCACCACTTCTAGGTAATATCTCTGTCTCTTACTTAAAAGCTAATCGCTCCAGATGAAGCCATCTCCCCAATTGGATTTAGATGACATAATAGTCTTAACATGAGTTAATAGATTACATTAACCCCATAGACTATGGACTATCGAATTAGACTACGTACCTTAGAATATTGCCTTCCTACATATAAAGTCCATTACATGCGACATTCTACTAGTATAAACACTAGTAGTAAATAAGCCATATTTTTTTACATTTACTTTAACATATAAATCTAAATGAGAATGATATTAGCGATGATATTGATGAAACCTTAAATATATAAATATGAGTAATCAGTTCAAATTAATGAAAGACATCAAATTATCTTTTATCCTTAGCATATTCCTAACAGCGTTCTTATATGGGCCATGTTTGGTGAGCTTTTTTTCCACCAAGCGAGCACCCATATGCTATCCCCAAGTATCTCTACACTTTAACTTCTCTGAGATCAAAGAGTTGCATGCATCCAATACATGGAGTCTTAACATATGCTTGTCTTTATGTGTTTCAATGCTCTATCTGGACAATATGATGACTAAGAACATTTTTAGAAACATGGATTTGATGCATAAGGATCTCCTCGTCATAACTTATTACTAACTTTGCAAGGCCATTGTATTTCATAAGCTTCATCCAATTAGTGTTTGCATGATTGTTAATTACACCACAAAGGTGATTGTTTTGCATTACTAACTATTATATGCCTCATCCAATCCAATTGGCTTTAGGGCATATACTAACATATCTTATTTGCACTAAGCCAATTGCTAATGCATCCAATGTCAAACTCTTTTGATTAGCAATTGTATCTCAGCTTGGACAAAGTTTTAGTACTATTGTAAGAATATGCTTTGGTCATATTCATGATAATCTTGTTATCAAAGTCATTAACTATTTGGATCACAATGAGACTTAGTTTCTAATCATATGGTTCAGTTATTGCTTTAACAATTATTAGGAATCTTTTATTGGCTTCTATGCTAATGATCCAAATGTAAGTCCTTTTGTGACTCTGAACAAAAGAGTTTGTTTATGAACTTTAAGGTATAAACATGCAAGCATCTCTAGTTTGGAACACTTTCCAACTAATTGAATCTTTAACATCATAGCTATTTATCACTAATCAAATTATGATCTTTAACTTAAAAAAAAAAAACATAAATGCCTCCCATAAATCCTACATGTATAGACTTAAGGGAATTGGATACAAAAACTATTTTTGAATCTTATAAGTTGTAGGCTATTTAGTATGTTCAATATTATTGCAAGTGTATGTTTGACAATAATGAGACCATGATATAGAACAAATTCTATGATTGAGGATTGAATCTAAGCTCAGCATTAAATGCCAGCAATCATCCTCAATTGGCATGTAAATACCAGTAATAAACATATAATGTTTACTAATAAATCAAGATTATGTTTCATAAACACTAATCAAGAAAGCAAGCTTTAATCAATCTCAACAAGGTTGCCTCTATCTATGGTCTATCTTCACTACTCCTTTCATTTGGGCCTCTTAATATGCCATACATATTTAAGCACCAACTTCTAGGTATCATGTACCAAGAGAAGTGAATTAGTCTCATTGCATATCTGATGTAGAAACTTTTGTAAATTTCCTAACTTTGATCATATCAAAATATTTCCTTGCAATCTTTACGCTACTAATCTAGCTCTCCACACTGTTGGCATATTCCTTATCATCTCTATTGTCTTTCTTCAAAAAAAAAGTACATGGATAGTGCGTGGATTATTATCCACTAAAGTGCTCTAGTCTTGAAATACATCCTATCATATAAGGCCTGATTAGGCTACCTTCTAACATCTTGCTTAGGAACAATTCCTTAGGGATGTTGAACCTTTCATTATGATTATCCTTACAGAATAATTATTTAAGGTTTTAGATGATTTCATGACCTTATATAGCTATTTCCTCTTTTCAGAGTTCAAGGGTTATACTAGCCATCATCATAATGTGGCTTTAGCAAGGTCATCAATATGAACTTGATAGACTACCTTTGACCTAGTGGGCTATTCTTGGATATGCCATTCAATGTGGGCATAATCAATGGAGTTTGGTCGATTAAAACTTGTTAGTATCACATATGCTACTTAGCAATAGTCTTTTAGTCATTTTGTGTTTATATCCATTATGAACCACAATATTTTATAGCTAATAATTTGCAATTTCATTCATTAAGTAAGGTTTTACAACTTTAATGATTATCTTTATTATTTTATCAACAATATAGCCTTCAACTATAATACAAGAAGTTTAACAATTGAATATTCTCAATGAGTTAGGTGTCTCTTTCATCCTTCCATAACCTTAAGGATAACTCAAAAAATAATTAAAGAACTAATTAGGTAGATCACATAGCTTCCAATTGCTTTTTTATGCAACTTCTAGGTCAATTAGATGGTAACTCTTGACCTAAATGCATCATATGCATTTCACCTAACTATCACCTTTAATGCCTAGTCAAGCGTGTAAGCATTCAGACAACATAGCTTTAGTTGAGTAAGGCCTATTAATTATAACTTAAGTAATTCAAGGAGAAAGGACCTTGGGGATAGCCCAATAGATCCCTATGGCCAAAACTTGGGTACCTTGTTCTAATTAATGGAAGGTGTTTGATCATGCTTAGGCATGGACTTAATATTTTACAAAGGATTTTATCATTTATCTTAGGTCTCATTGCTTTGTTTGATTGGCGTGCTTAGCATTTATTCAATCATATATCACTTATATATAAATTGAAAAGTAAATCTAACACATGTAATCTACTAGGATGATTATGGACTTTATCTATATAGTCTCCTTGAGCTATTGGAAAACTAGTTGGTCAAATTCCTAGGGATATCTAACAAGGTCTTTGCATGTCTCGATGTTTATCTCCTTAGTCCTTTCTTCTTGGTAGTGTCTTCTTTAAATCTTGTATTTACATAAATTCTAATTTAATCCAAATCTAAATCCATGAGTCCTATGTAATGATTACATATACTTGTAAAAAACTTCAAGTTACATTCAAAAAGAGTTAGGTGAGAAGAGAATTTCCAACCTAAAATGAAAAGTGAAGGCAGAGTTTGCAGACCTATTTATAAAATAAATACCAAAAGAAAAATTCAACCATCCATAACCCAGTCATAGCAAAGTCAAGTCCATAATCATCCTCATGCTAACATAATATATTATAAGCATGAAATTACATAAGCATAACCAATGTCACTTGGTGATCTTGCATGCCATTTGCATAAACTTCCTTAAACATTTGAGATGATTTATCAAATTATTTAGTAATCTTGGTTTTTTAATTAAAACATTTTTAATTAAATTCCTAAGTTTTAGGAAGTTTGTCTTAAATTGCTCATTACCTAACGTTTAGGTTTTTGTTTTAATTAGGACATTATCTAACTTTCAGATAACTTTGTCTTAATTAGGATAAACCATTATGCATCTTATATTTGCCAAGCCAGTCACGAAACTTGTTTTTGAAAAACAACATTTTAAGACAATAAATTGAACATTACCTAAATTTTAGGTTGTTTATCTTAATTAGGAAATTATCTAACTTTTAGATAACTTTGTCTTAATTTAGACAAACTATTTTCCTAAATCATTTAGGAAAGTAGACTCTGATTTTTTGATGTTTTAGTAATTGATTCATATTTAATTTAAGAAAACAAGTTTCTTACACGATTAACATTTATTCTAATCATGTTAGAACACATCCTACTCCAAGTAGGATTAATCATTTAAATTAAATATATTTTTCAATTAAACAATTTACTTGAACATTATTTCATGCTTATTGTATTATCCAATTCATATATTAAACAATTTAAGGAAATTAATAAAAATGGATACTTAGGCATTTGATGACAAATAAGAATTTTAATGGGAAAAAAAAACTCTTAAGGAATCCTAGTTCAAATAGTAGTCTACTTCATGCATGGCTATCTTAGCCATCCTAATCCAACTCAAACATTATTGTCTTCCTCCCATTAAACCTCTAAAAATACAGCAAATTTATAGCAACATCTTGCTACCATGGATGCTGGACCAAGGTCACAAGAACAAGACAAGATGGCTTAATCAATATATCCACCTAGTGCATCTACTATGGCCTGAAATTGAAACGTTTTCAACCTTGCTTTAATCTAATTTTTCTAGCAAGTATTATGAACTTTTCATGACACTTTCAAGGTGGAACAAGAAGAAAAAGTTGCACTAACAGCTGTTGAAAATTTTAGCATCCTCAAAACACCAAAATGGAGCCCTTTTGGCAACAATCAATACCAAAATAGTGATAGATGACTCAAATATCAACTCAATTAGAAAAAAAAAATTTAATGCAATTAATATTGATACTAAACATGGATTAACGTGCTATAAAATTAAAAATTAAAAAGATATAATTTCTTTAATTTTAAAGTTAAGAAATGGATCAAAACAACCCTAAAACAACTTGGAAAGCTTAAAACATGTTAGGACTTTAATCTGAATTAATTAAAACAATTTTAATTAATTATTTAAAAACTTTTAAATATGATTAAAGCCAAATATTACATACTGTCAAGATTTAAAAAATTAAAGAAAATAATTTTTTAAGAATTTTACCAAAACTGAAAAATTACCAAATCAACACACAAATAAATCAGATTGATTATCACCAAACTAACATGTGAGACCGCATATAATCTACAAATCTTAGGCTTTGGTACAACATTTGATATAAATGTAAAATTTTAATTAGAATTAAACACATGCAATGGAATTAAACAAAGAAACACCCAAATTTCCTCATGATCTTAGGAAGATATGTACATGTGATCAGAAACAATTTTAAAACATAAATCTAAAAGAAATCACACTTGCTTAGAGACTTCAAAGTCTAAGCTTGCCAATCCCTGCACTAATGCACCATGGATTGATTACTATGTTTCTTCTCAAGGCCAACAGCAGTACAATTGTCCTATTTCTTATGCTGATCCACACAGTTACCTATTGGAGCCTTTATGAGGTTCAGTGATTCTCTGATGCTAGCTAGAAGGCTTCCTAAGCCTTAATCGAAAGATATATAGCCAACAAGTTTAAATCTAAAGTGATCCGAGAGCAATTCCCATGCTTGTTAGATTAAAGAGGAGAAAAAAACTCCATAAGGAAGTAGCTATTTTTTACATATGCAAGCAAATGAATCCAAAAATCCTAAGTTTTTTATTCCGATTGATTCCTTTAGTCTACAAAACTAACCTTTTACCTCTGTTATGATCAAAAACAATTGTAGATCATACAGGAAGCATGTTTGCACCAAAAACACCCTTAAAGAAGTAGTTATTATGCATAGATGCAAACAAACTTCCAGCTGATTCTAATAGGAGAGAAAAATGAATTTCCATTTTTCATTGTAATCACAAAAACTGTCTAATCACCTAGAATGCAAATTTGCCCAATCAGGTTTAAGGATGTAGGGATTTTGAGATTTAGCCAATTTCATAAACTTTTGTGAAAAATTAATCTCTTAATGCTACAAAACTATTTTTTAAATTTTGCTATGTCAAGAATAATTCAAGAACACATGGAAAATCCATGGAAACTCAGAAAAAGCTTAAAGAAGCATACCTGTTGTGTCAAACCCATAGAGAAGTCTAAGATTTGTGCCTAGGGTTTTTTCTAATGCTTTCAATCACCAAAAGGCCTTAATAATGTATATAAATACACCCTGGCTAGGTTAGGCTTGACTATTGGATCAACTGAGCTCATTACTAATATATCTATTAGGTGGACCCGCTTTAAAGGGTTTCTTGTAGCCCAATTAAAACTGCTTTATTTAGTTCGTCCAAGATTGGGCCTTAATTTTAAGTTGTTAATATTTTAGCCCAATAGCACATCAAAGATAGCTATTCCATGTGCCAAGCCTATTAGCAAGCCCAACTTCGAATAGTTTACAACAAAACTCTCTTGACTTGATAATTAAAGCTTTTAGCCCAAACACTAAACTTACATGTTAGATAATTTAATTCTTAATTAAATTTTCTAACCTAAGTAAAACAATTTTTACTTGGTGTAAATTAATTAAATAATTAATTAAATAATTATCAAATGATTATTGAATTTTCCAAATACAATTATTTGGCCTTATTTAATATATCCCTAAAATCATGCTATAAATAGACATTATCTTTATAAGACTATTATCTTTATTTCCATATTAATACATCTCTAATTAGATTTCATAAATCTAATTTATGTCTAAAATTATTATTAATTAGGCTATTTCAATTAAGTTCTTCACATTAGACCTTTTATTTAATTAACTTGCACTTAATTAAATCTTGATTTGAATCCAATAGATCAACTTATTGTGTGTGGCATATTTAGGCTTCCATATAACGGCAATAAATGTACTTACCTAATTAAGTGCATTTATATTTATAGACTAAGATTAGCCTCTAGTAAGGCATCATGACCACCCAGTATACAGAAAGAGTTAATATAACCTCTTTAAAAAACCTTTCAGTAACTAGCCTTTAAAAACCATGATTTTAGCTACGACATAAAATTGTATCAATACAAGCACCCATGGTATCGAAACACCACTTTATGTATACTATGCCTATTTGTGTTGATACAATAATAAGATTTTGAAATTTTGATGATGTGGAACCTAGTAATGATACCTAGTGGCCATGTATTGAGACTCGATAAAATGTGAATTTTTTATACCTTTGACTCTTCAAACACCTTACCTTAGCCAAATATTATGGGAATGATATATGCTCTTTCAAATGCTCTTACGCTGCCTTTGATGGTGACTTTGGAAGCCTGGAACATTAGACCAAACAAAATAGGGTGTAATGTGAATAAGCAAAATGTAGTGACCCAAGTAAAACTATATTATGCATCATATAAGAGTTGGATTGCCAAGTTATACAAACAAGGCTATCTAGACTCATTTAATTATGAATCATATGGAACATGTGAATTCTGTCTCCTTAGTAATATGACCAAGTCACCCTTCACTGGTAATAATCATAGAGCTGCAGATTAATGGGCCTAGTACATTTAGATGTGCATGGACCAATGAATACAATAGCTAGAAATAGATATTCTTACTTTATTACCTTTACTGATTATTACTCAAGGTATGGGTATGTGTACTTAATGAAGTACAAGTCTGAAGCTTTTGAAGAATTTAAAGAGTATTGGGTTAAAGTAGAGAAAAAACCTACCAAGAGTATTTTGGCTCTCAGATCTGATCAAACAAGAGAATACTTAAGTTAAGAATTCATCGATCATCTGATTGAAAATGGGATTCTATCACAACAGACTCCACCTAGAACTCCATAACATAATAGAGTGTCTAAAAGGAGAAACTAAACTTTGTTAAACATAATTTGTTCCATGATGTCTAAGGCTAACTTTCTGATATCCTTTTTGAGATATGCTTTAGAAATCAATGCTTATCTTTTATATAAGATTCCATCCAAATCTATTGATAAGATGCCATATGAGATAAGGAAAGGTAAAGGCTATAGTTGTCTTACAGAAGGATTTGAGGATGCGCTGTTTACGTGAAGTGTGTAGTGACTAATAAGCTTGGTGTGAGATTAGCCAAATGCAAGTTTGTGGGGTATCCTAAAGAAACCATTGGATACTAATTTTATAATCCTAATAAGCAAAAGGTGTTTGTCTCAAAACATAGACGGTTTTTTAAGAAAGATTTTCTATTTAAAGGGCCTAGTGAGAGTAAAATTGATCTTAAAGAAGTTCAAGAACTACATTCTTATAAAACCTAAGCCAACAGTTGAAGCATCGTATGCTAAAACTAAAGCTCAAGAGGCACAACTACTTTGTTGATCTAGTAGAACAGGCTAGCTTTAGAGAAATATGGATTTCTTATTGATAAAAAAAGCTTGCCTTATGATACTAAAATTGCCAGTTATGAGGATACAATGTCCAACATTGATTTCAATAAAAGGATTAAAGCCATGGGATCCAAAATGGATGCCGTGGAAGCCAACCAAATATGGACTTTGGTCAATCCACTCAAAAAGATAAAACCATAAGGTGCAAATGGGTCATAAGAGAAAGATTGCATATACGGCAACATATAGACATATAAAACCAAATTAATGGTAGAAGGTTATAATCAAGAAAAAGGAATTAGTTATGAGGAAATCTTTTCACTAGTTGTAATGGTAAAATCCATTTGGATTATGCTTGTTATTGTTGCGTACTATGATTATGAGATATGGCAAATGGATGTAAAGACTATATTCCTCAATAGGAATCTGCAAGAAGTGTACATGACAGAACTTAATGATTTTACATCTAAGTCACATCCAAATTAGGTATGTAGACTGAGAAATTCCATATATGGACTAAAGCAAGCTCCATAAAGTTGGAATATCAGATTCGATGATGTAGTTAAAGAGTTTGGCTTCATAAAGAATCCAAATAATCTAACTGCCTATAAGGAGATGAATAGGCAAGCTATAGTTTTATTGGTGCTACATGTTGATGACATATTGCTCAACATACTAGTACTATAGGCCACTAAGTTCTAGCTATCCAAATGATTCTCCATGAAGGATTTAGAAGAAACAGCATATATTATGGTAATTAAAATCTATAGAGATAGATCTAAAAAACTATTTGGCTTATCCAAATCCACTTACATAGGTAAGTTGCTAAAGAGGTTAGTATAGAAAACTCTGAAAGAGGAAACCTGCTTATGCTATATGGTGTACCTAACTCAAAAAAGTTATGTCCTAAGATATTAGATGGAAGGACAAGTATAGAGGGGTTGAGCTCTTTGTTATCAGGTAGATAGCAAATCATAAGTGCATTTATATTTACTCTTAATGGAGCTATAGTAAGTTGGAAATGTTTCAAATATGAAAAGAACATAGATTTAACAACTACAGTCGATTCATTCCACATATGAGGCCATATTGGAGGAAGTTTGGATGTATAAGTTAATTTGATGAACTTAATGTGGTTTTAAGCATTGTTACTTAACAACAATGGAGCCATAAGAAAAGCTAAGGAACAAAAGTCTCATAACAAATGCAAACATGTTTTACAGTGATATCATGTGATTAGAGATATCTTAGAGAGACATGATGTTAGTATGGAATGAATACCTAATGAGTAGAACTTAGTTGATCCTTTCACTAAAGTTCTGTCTGAAGGAAACTCTATCCTAGTGAAGTTTGGCCTTATGCAAGTATTGGATTTCAAAAATCATCAATACATAAAGATAAACACAATAGAGATAATAAACTTAGAAATAGCTAGACTACCTTACAAATCTTTAGAGAGAGACTTACATGTACTAAACTATAAAATTTTAAATCAAGATTTAATCATCCATATGATTAGAAGTAACCTTAAATTTAGATGTCAAAATCTAAACACTAAAGCACCAAGGAACTAGTTTCTTGAAAGATTCTTGAAGACCACAAGCAGCACGTGTGTCCTGCATCTAATAGTTATCTACAGAGGTGACTATTAAAACCTTCTTGAGGTCTGGTGGTTCTCCCATGCTAGCTACAAGAGTTATCAACCCTTAACCAAAGGTTAACTTTGAATCTTGAGTCAAACTAAAAGCAAGAAAAGAGAATGGAGGAAGTTTATGCCAAGCACAAATTCTCTTAAGAAGATGGCACAAACTAGGGTTTGTGTTTAGGTTGGAATATTTTTTAGAAAAATTAAATTTTATCTTATAAAATATTCTTTCAAGATATTCAGCAGCCTACTACCTCAAATCTTAGGTTAAAATTCTCTCTTAAAGTGTTTAGGCTATCATATCTATATATACTAGCTCAATCCTACTCCTAGTCAGATTTAAAATAAAATAGTTTTAACTAATTACAACTCCTTAAAGAAGTTGAACTCATTCTCCTTGTTTAAGTTAAATTAAATGGTCAGCTATTCCTCCTTTTGCCTTGGCCGAACTCCCATTTCTTGTTGGGCCAATCAAATTAACCTACAAGCTTCAGCTATAAGCATATGTAATGGTGTAATGTAAGGGTTTAGGGCCAAACTTATGTTCCAATGAATTTAATCAAATTAATTCCATTTTATTTAATGTAAAAAATGAATAATATTTATTTAATAAATATACTTATCAAATAATTATAAAATATTAAATAATTTGGAAAAATAAATTAGCTAGTACATACACATCTCTATAGATTTATCACTATAAAATCCTTAATTTTGTTAAAACTATTTTTAACTTAATTTTAATACTACGTAATATTAATTATCAAATAATTAATATTACAATAATATTCAAGGAATTATAAACATATTATTTAGATAGAAAATTTTTATTCTCAATCAAATCCCAAGGCTCGATGAAATACTATTTCAACTAGAACTAGTGTTTATCTACTTTACACTTCATGTCTCAATTTAGACATTATTTTAATAAGATAATCTTATTACTAATGACAACAAAATCTTAATTTCAAAAATTGTCTCGAATAATTGAACTTATTCAATAAAGTCATTTATTCAAATTACCTTTTATTTCATTAAGCCTTGCTGAATTAAATCTTAGATTTAGTCTAATAGTTTAATTTTATTATGTGTGACCCATTAGGTTCCCAACATGCTAGCAATGAACACAAATAATCTCATCAATCATGTTCATAGATCAAGAGCAGGATCTAGCATTCCATCATAACCACCCAAATGTTGAAAATTTAGTGTGACCTTGTAGAAACCTTTCAGTAACCAGTTTATCAGTGTAGTATGATCCTTTCACCATATATCCGAGATTGAGGATAAGCATGGTCTAGTGTCTACCTAAACCTCTAACTATGTTAGTTCTTACAACTCATGGTTAATGTTTATGGATCTATAAAGAACTATTCATTCTGGCCAGGGGCTTTAATTACCATAGTTAAAAACACTCGAGATTTGTTTCTAATGCCACTTGGAGTAGTGAATCCTCTTTGTATCAATCATTCATCTATAATATGATTCATGCTATACCCAAAGCCACCCTACCAAAAGCATTCATCTATTGTGAACCCATTCAAGATGGAATCAAAGCATAACATTCCTCATATAAGATGAGGAGTCTGAGAAAAATTATACACGATTGGAATACAAGAACATATTCCATAGACACTTAAGTAACATATTCTTTAGGTCAAGCCGGACTAAAAGCCTATTTCACTATTTATAGTATTATTAAAATATTTAAATATTTAAATATTATTTTACATTAATATTTATATATTTTATAATTAAATTTAAATAAACACTTTTTTATTGTTAAATAATAATTCGGCCAGCCTAAATTTACAAAAATCTTTTCGAAGCTTGGCTCAAGTCGGCAAGTAGCTCAACTCTTGAATAGGTTTAATTAAGACCAATTTATGATAATATTTGACTAATTAGGTACTATCTTTAGAATAGGCGTTATGGGGGTGTTGATATTTTTTATAAGCCTTAGTCAAGTGTATGATTTCTTTAAATGGGTTAGATTCATTAGGATGACTAGTCATAGGTAGATTAGTGTCGACTCTCAATAATTTATGTTTAGTATGCTAAATTTATATTTAACACATTACAACAAATTAGAGATAAAACTAATGATGAAATTTAATTTGACTAAACTATGCTCTTATTAGGTTTTGAGAAATTATATTATAGTGTTGTGATTTTTATATAAAAATATGTAAAGTGTAATGATCCAGTCCATAAGTGTCGTAATGTACTGGCTTCGGACTTAAAGGCAGGTGAATCCTTTTTTTTCCTTTTTCATGTTCGTGAATATGTTGAGAATTGAGTTGTTAAGGTGAATTGCTCACCTTACCTAACCCTAAATGATTGTTTTGAAATGATCACTTGACTTGGGCTTGCCACCAATCTATTTTGGCTAGGTGAGATCGATTACCAACAAGAGTTAGTTTTTAAGGGTTATCAGGATCTATGCATTAACAAGAGATCCATTTGAAAAGGGTTTGGGGAGTTAGTTATAGCATAAATAAGAATGTATACTTTTAATTACATGTGAATTTAAATCTCAATTTTTATTCTGTTCAATTTCTGGTATTTGATCATAATTCTCGTATTTTGAAAAATTTTACTAAAATAGTTTCTATGATTCCATTTGTAGGTAAATTGATTTTTTAGCACTTAAAAAATCAAAATATCTTTCACACTCGCACTGGAGAATCGAAAGATTACGAAAAGACTCTTGTGAAATTTTAAAATTTCAATTTTACTTTCCTAAAATAAACAATGAGATGACTTCCATATGCAAGAAGCACATCATGGACTATTTTAACTCAAAAATACTGCCTAGATTTTTTAAAACACCAATTTACTAATCAATATATAAAAGACTAAACTCGATTTAGATATGGCTTTGATAAAAGGTACAAAACTAATCATGAAAACTTGGTTTTTATTGAAGGTAGGAAACCTAAATTAAAACCAGACTTGGTCTTGATGAAAAGTACGGACCTAAGCGTAAAAGACTCGATTTTTATAGAAAGTAGGAAATCTAAGCTAATTCAGACTCTATCTCAAAAAAAGTGCAAACTTAAGCCTGATGAAACGACAAGTGTAAAACCGAAACTAAATTAAAACTAGGTCTTGATAAAAGGTATGGACTTAAGTGTAATGGACTCGATTTTGGTAAAATTGACATAACACTCAAAATTACCTAGGTGACCCTATCATAATGGAAATTGCTAAAAAGCTTTTAGACTTTTAAAATATTGCAAAATGGTATATTTCTTAAAATGCATGAAATGTCCATAAACATGCTTATAACTTATAGGAAGTTTACCATAAGACCCCTCTAGTTTTGGCCAAGCATTAAATGGCCTTGAAATTGAATTAAAAAAATGTAGAATTATTTGTAAAATGGTCCCTAAGATTCGTCCAAATTAGAAAATGACACAAATGCAAGAAACAAAATATGATAATTTTGCAAGTAAGTCCTTTTATCCTTTGACCAAGCATGGAATGGCCTAAAATGCATGAAATAAACTATGAAAATTTGCAAATTGATCCCCAAACTTTCAGCAAACTACAAAAACACCCTTAAATGATTTGAAAAATGACAAAAAATTCCAACTTGACCCCTAAAGGTTTTAACTAAAGTCAAAACAATATCAAATTACCTCCAAAATTTGAGGAAAAATTATAAAAAAATTCCTTTTATGCGTTTGGTCAATTCAACAAATAAGTCTAAAAATAATTTTCATGCTAAAATCAATTCTCTCATGATCATATCCATAAGTTTTATATCTCTAAGTGAATTTACATGGTCTCACAATCATATTTGCAAAAAATCAACAACCAAACCCAATGATATGAAAATCAAGATGAAATTTTCAAGACTCTGAACAAAGATTAATAATGGAAATCATATAATTTGGATCATTGCTTCCAAGATTCGCTTCCATAATTGTTCATATCATTAACTCAAACTTATCAAGAAGCTTACAAGAAGATGAAAAGATAAGAAAGAACCAGAATGAAAAAAAAAAGTAAAAAAACCAAATTTTGAATGAATATACCTTAAAGCTTTGAAAACATTTTATTATTTATTTGTTTCGATTTCCTTTCACCAAAGTTGAGGGGAAGAGAAAAGATAGAAAACAAAACCAAAACCAACCCATTTTTTTGACCCTTCAGCCAAAACCTTTTTTTTGTTTAATTAGTTTAGCCTATATCCTGGACTAGTTTGGTGCCAACCAAAATGTAAAAAACCTAGCCACATGCCTGCTTAGTTGGCAATGTATTAATGCACAATGACCACATTCTTCGTGGCCAAAATAAATAAAAATAAAATTAAATCAAATAATTAAAATTAATTAAAATGAAAAGCAATGTGAAATTATTATGAAATAGTATAACAACAACATTGGACGATGTATGTATTAGTATCAGCATGTATATATATATATATATATAATATGATAACATACAATAGTGAAAAAGGTTTAGATTAATAGTCGTACATACATATAGATAGACATATATATATATGTGTATCTATGGACATATAGAACATATAAAATATCAACATAAAATAAAGTATATATTAGTAGTTGTATATATATATAAACAATGAAATAAAAATGCATAAATTAACTTGCAACAAAAGTAAAGTGCATAAATTTAGATATATAAACAATGAAATAAAAATGCATAAATTAACTTGCAACAAAAGTAAAGTGCATAAATTTAGTTGTAAGAAAATAAAATGCATAAATTAAAATTGCAAGAAAATATTACATAAATTTAAATTGCAAGAAGATAAATTGCATAACTTTAAAATTGCAAGAAAATAAATAAACTACATGACATTTTCTGTCTTGCTTGTTCTAACTTAGTCATTAAAAAAGGTCGGAAAACTTTTAACTTAAGTTATCACCTAAGATTAAATTTGAGATCCTCAAGCTTTAATGTTGCTTTAAATTAAATAAACCAACAAGAAATTAAATGGAAGAGATTTTAGTTCTTTCTTCACCATTAAAATGGCTAGAAAATCATTAAACTCAAGCTTATCATCTAACTATATGACTTAGGATCATCAAACTTTTGAAACAAAAATGAAGTGCTTGTAAAACGAAGAAAACGGTAGAAATCTACCTTCCGAAAAAATTCAAGAATTTCCTTTGATTTCTTTTCATTTTTCATTTTTTTTTTCAAGCCTAATCTCTCCAATTTTTTTTAAGCTTTTGCCCCCCACCCCTTATAATGGATATCCACGTCTCTTTATATATAATAAAAGGGGGAGGTTCGGCTAGCTTGGGAAAGCTTGGCTTAAACCCTCCCAAATTTTTTTATTCTTTCTTTTTTTTTTCTTTCATTCATATAAAAATATATTACTATTATTATTATTATTATTATTATTATTATTATTATTTTATTTCAACACTTTTCCTTAATTTATACTTACATCATTTAATGTATGTCATTTCCTTGTCAAATAATAACCATGATATTTTAGACCTTTTGATTAGAAAAATGAGTATTTCTTATCCGAGCTAACCTAGGCTTGCAAAATATTATTTTATGCATGTAAGCTTTGAAAAATTCAAATTAAATCCAAGGGTGGAAAATTATGTTGGAAATTTTAAATCTTGATGTAATAGCTAAAAATGTGTTAAATATCCAACCAAATTTTTGATTGGTTAGAAAAGGTATTTGATAAGTCAAAATTTGAATAAAAATGCTGCATGTATACACACGTTGTTTAAAACAAAATTTAATCCAATGGTTATCAATGCATTTGGCTAGTCAAAAATTAATCTAATAGTTGGCAAAATGTTGAAATGTTCAACCTTAATTTTAATTGGTTGGATGATGAGGCAAAAAGTCAATTTTGATTTTTATTTGATAACAAATTTACTTGTAAGTCCTACGTGTAAAATTTTTTGTTAGAAATTCTATATGTAATCAATTATAATGTTATGTAAATTAAAATAAATGACTGTGCATCAAATACTATATATATATACCGATACATAGAGATCAAATGACGACGGCAGTTTTTTTTTTTTCAAATTGTTTAGTCAAATTACAAAATGACATACTCACTTAAAAGTATTTGAAGTATAGGTGAATATAATAAATAATTACTAATAAGGAAACCAAGAGTTCTTTTTAATTTTGTGATTAGAGATGACAATGAAGGGTAAACGATTTGATACCCGACAACATTCGATCTGTTTTTGATAACTTGAGTATTACATATTTGAATATTGTATGTGCTATTCATAATAAATTAAAGGAAAATTTTAATTTGTGTTAGCTGTATTAACTTCGAATTAGTTTCGGTTTTAATATAAATAAAAACTTAAGCTTAATTAGCTTATACTTAAATATTTTCAAGATAGTATTTTTCCATAAATTATTTTAGAGTCAATTTGAAAAGTACTGGAATATGTTTTAACTCGTTCAAATACTCAAAAATGTGTTCCTAATGCATGCCTTTGTATAAAATATTTTTGAGATAAGTTTTATAAAGTTTTAAGTCATGAAAAACCCCTTAAAGTTGATTTTTATATGAATATATCGCAACACTAGGTGTATGCATTATTAATACAATGCTTGGCTGTAGCTAAAGTGTTATGAAACCCTCGAATGTATCGATACATGGCATAATGTATTGATATATCAAGGATTGTATCGATACATGGCTTTTCCAATAGTCATATTTTTGTACAGATATATGCAATTTATTAATACATATCCAAATGCATCCATACATTCTGGCGGGAATGAACGGGAATCACTTGAAGTGTCCAATGGCTATATTCTTTCACCAAATATTCCCAACAGCCATGTTCACTATCAAAGTGATAAATAAGCCTCTCCAACACCTCCAACAAATGATGAACAAAGGGGAAAGAGCTTAAAATCAAAATTTTCATTAATTCCATCATTTTCTAGAGTAGTTTACAATTGTATAGGATTAATACTTCCCATTTTTGTTTTTTTTTATTTTGTATTTTTAGACACATATTTTTTTAAGCCAAAATTCTTATAAACACCTAGCCTTTAGAGGTTTTATTTGTTTACACCCAAGTCCTTGTTAAAAGGAGAGGTTCCTATTTAGCCATTGAAAAGTAGAGAAATGTTATATCTTAGCCATAACAGATGACGGTAGAGGTTCTATCTTAGCCTTAAGAAAAAGATAAAGAGTTGTAAAGGTTGTACGTTAGCCTTCAAAGGTAAAACAATTCAAGTTAGTGAATTGGAGAAATTTGAGGCAAATTTGGTCGAGTTAGAGGATGTAAGCAATTGAGGCCGAACCTCTCTAAATCATTAAGTTTGATTCTTCTTTCCTTACTTTTTAATATGTTCACTAACATGTAACTCCAATTTGGTTTTATACTTTAAAGTTTTAATTTGCAACAAGTTTTTCTAAATTAAATTACCCCCTCTTGATTTCATTCATCACTAAAAGGTCTAACAATTGGTATCAAAGGAATGATTTGCAAGATATAGAGGAATTTTTAAAATGGTGATATGAAATTCATGTGCTAAGAAGGATATTCCATTACAAGTCCTCCACTCTTAAGTGGTTAAAAATATTTCCATTAGAGAACAAGAATGAAGCTTTTTATCCATGCATTCGATTATGGTGTCTGGAGAATCATCACAAATGGTCCTTTGGAAGTACCTAAGAAAAAAGAAAAATGAGATGCAAATGATACAAGGAAGACTCAACTCAATTCTAAGGCCACTCACATTCTTCTTTGTGCATTATGTCAAAGTGATTATGTAGAGTTTCTCAATGTGAAAGTGCCAAAGAAATGTGGGAAAAATTAGAAAAACTTTGTAGAGAAAACAAGGAAGAAGAAGTTGAAAAAAAGGTGTTGTGAAAACCTTTCCTCAAATCCAGATGTGTCTTGCTTTATGGCTCTTGACGAGCCCGAGTATCATCTAGCACTTGCTAATCAAATTCATATTCTTTGAACAAATTACAAAATGCTTTAATGAGCTTGCTATGGAGTTTAAAGCAATGTGTTTAAGACACAAGAAAATTATTTCAAATTTTAAAGATTGATAATTTTTTGTTGAAAACAAAAGATGAATTAGAAAGCTTTAATGAAAAATTGAAAAATGAAATTTTGAGGCTTGCCAAAACAAAATTGAAATTTAAGAAAAAGAGAATTTTATTTTGAAAAAAGAACTTGAAAGGTTGAAAATTGAAAAACATATTGCTTTTGAAAAACCCTTTCAAGTTAGTATGACCAAATGGAACATTGCAATTATCATGGTCATAACTCACATACTTATCCTATCAAGAAAAGGTGGTAAGTATGGGTACCAAAAGGTACAGTGGGCTTAGTAACTTACTCTCAAACACCTAAAGCAATTTAGGTACCAAAATGCAACTGAAAGTCTCTTGTAGGTGGATTGCAGCAATGAGAAGCAAAGTAACACAAATGATGCTCTAGACACACAAGGTAATGTAATGGGTAACCCTTAAGTCTTAAACTTGATTTTATCATGTGTTGTTTGCCTTTTCATAATTTTTCAAATGTTTTAAAAGAAATTTTTTGATACCATCTTGATGCAAAATAATTTTAATGAAAATTCACATTTAGCGTTTGAGTGATTATGAGCTTAATTGAATATGTAATTGATGATTTGGTGCTTAATGATGATATGTTTAATTGATTTGTGAAATGATGTTATGAAGCACGAATTCCACCATAATTTGTGCATAAAGGTTTGATGTTAAAAAATTTCATGTTTTGAGTTGCTAAGAAGCTCTAATGCATGACTAAATAAAATGCATAGACTTAGAGCTTACTTGATTTGATTCTATGAACATGCATTAGCAAGTCTTTAAGTCTCTTTAATGTTTTATGTTCAATTATGCTTACATGAGACTTAGGATGTTTGATTGCAAAGTCATGTTTGAGACTTAGGATGTTCAATTATGCATACATTGAAAATGCTTTTAAACTTGTGCATATGTGATTTAAATGAAAATCTCTTATTTCAAGAACTTTAGTTGCATATTGCCCTTACTTATGTGACGAAATATGCAAATTCATTCAAACTTCATTTTAAAAGTTTTTTTAATTTAATCTTTTTATCAAGTATATGTGTTTTTAAATATCTAAATTAATAATTTGCATTAAAATATAAAATCATGGGTTTTGGAATGCTAAATTGTATATTTTTATAAGCATTTTTGAAAAACTTATGTCATGTATCGTATTTAGGGCCTTGTATCAACACAATGAACAAAAACCTAAAAAAACCCAGATTGTATCAATACAATAAACTTTATATCGATACATCACTGTGTGTATTGATATAAAAGCCCCTTGTATCGATACAAATAGTGAATTTTGGCCATTTTCGTGCTATTTTGGTTCTTAAATATAAAATTGGTCTCTTTAATTGGTTTTTACTTGAAATGCTTCATTTTTATAATTCCTAAACATTATGGAACATCATTTATTATCTCATCACATAAATATCAAATTTTCTTAATTATTGAGTATTTCACATGCATGGCTTGCTTGATTAAGTGCTCATATTGTTTATGCTCAAAAATGCAAAATTTTACTATGCATCATTATTATTGTGCCTTAATGAAAATATTTATTTCGTTAAGCTCATTAAACATTTTTTGCATTAGCTTATTAAACATTTTCAATTGAAATCTTGGTACTACTAATGCTCATCTTGTGCCAAGAATTTTTATTAAGTCTTGCAAGGTTCTTGAAAATAAAGCCATTCTTGAAAGATGAACACTTGCACAACAAAGAAGCAAACCAAGTCTGCAACCTCCTCAAATCAAGCCAACACCATAATAATGCTCAAACATCTTCAAAGTCATTATGAGCATGTCGTCAAGGCTTGGCAAGTTTGAGGTAATTACTAAATTAATGCTATTAAAATCTTATCTTTTAGCATTAAGTTTAGTGACATGCATGAATAAATTATATACAATTGATACTCTTCTGTGTCATGTATGCATAAAATGTTTGCTTTGAATGAATCCTTGAATATTTCTAAGTACTTATTTCTCATCTTTAAGTATGTTCATTGATTGAATGATTGCTCAAATAATTTTGTTGACATATCATGTATGAGCAAATGATTTTCTAACCTATGGAAGTTTGCTATGTTTCTCTTAAATTTTTTTTCTTTTAACTTTCCATATGGTTACTTGAATGATTATGAGTAGTATGCATATATACTAAAAATTTAAAAATCGATATCTATTATGCATCTAGACAACAATTAGATTAACATTCTTGAGATCCTTTAACAATTAATTTGTCTCATCACTCATAATCTCAAATATTCTTAGATGTCTACAAAAGAATACAAAAATTGCATGAACTACACATTAGGGCTTAAATGCATATATTTTCTCAAAAATTAGTATACATGCCCTTAAATGTTTATGATTAGTGCACCTCTTAGAAATCATGTTGGAATTTATCCCCTAGCTTTGAATTAATCTAAACTCTACCTTTTTGATATTTTGAAAAAAGAGAGAATTTTAGGAGTAATTTGCTTGTGCTTTATTGATACATATATATATGCTAGCAAATAGGAAGATTTCATATGTGCTTATATTATTTATATCTCATGAAATCTCTAATATCTTGTGTTGGTGATTTTATAGCTAAGTACAAAAAAAATGTCATTGCCAAATTTTTCAAAAGCATTTTATAAAATCTTCAAAATTCCTTCATTAATGCTTTTATTAAGGGTGGATTTTATTGAAAAGCTTTGATTGATTAAAGGGGAGTTTTACAAGCAATTTCACTTTAAGTTTTGTCATATCAAAAAGAGAGAGATTGTTAGCTATGTTGCTTTGAATTAGTATCAGTTTTGATATAACTAAAACTTAAGCTTAATTAGCTTGTGTTAAGATAGTATTTTTCCATGAATTATTTTGGAGACAATTTGAAAACTATTAAAATATGTTTCAACTCCTTCAAACACTCAAAAATATGTTTCTCATGCATACATTTATATAAAATATTTTTGGGATAAGTTTTATAATGTTTTTAGTCATGAAAAAGCCCTTAAAGTTGATTTTTATATGAATGTATCGATACATTAGATGTATGTATCGATATAATGCTTGGCAGTAGCTAAAGTTTTATAAAACCCTCAATACATCAATACATGCCCTAATTTATTGATACATCAAGGATTATATTGATACATCTTCAAAATTGTATCAATTCATGCTTTTTTCGATGGTCATGTTTTTATACGGATACAGACAATGTATCAATACACATACAAATGTATCCATAGATTTTGGCATGAATGAATAGGAATCACTCAAAAGTCTCCAATGGCTATATTCTTTCACCAAACATTCCCAACGGCTATATTCATGATCAATGTTATAAATAAGCCTCCCTAACACCTTCAACAAAAGATGAAGAAAGTGGAAAGAGCTTAGAGTCAAAATTTTCATTAATTTTATCATTTTCTAGAATAGTTTATAATTGTATAGGATTAATTTTTCCTATTTTTGTATTCTTCATTTTGCATCTTTAGATACATGTTTTTTTAAGCCAAAATTCTAGTAAACACCTAGCCTTTGGAGGCTTTGTTTGTTTACACCAAGTCCTTGTAAAAAGAAGAGATTCCTACTTAGCCATTCAAAAGTAGAGAAAGGTTCTATCTTAGCCACAAAAGATAGAGGGTAGAGCTTCTATCTTAGCCTTAAGAAAAAGATAGGGAGTTGTAAATGTTATACCTTAGCCCTGAAAGGTAAAACAATTCAAGTTAGTAAATTGGGAAAATTTGAGGCAAGTGAGGCCAAGGTAGAGGACATAGGCAATTGAGGTCAGACTTCTCTAAATCATTAAGTTTGCTTCTCACTTTCCTACTTTTCAATTGCTTATTATTTTTCACTAAATACAACTCCAATTTGGTTATTTGAATTTCTCAAGTATACTTCAAAGTTTTAATTTGTGAAAAGCTTTTTTGAAATTAATTCACTCTCCTTCTTGATTTTATTCACCACTAAAACGTCTAACAATATGTACCCTTAGACGTCATTATCCATATCTACTTTGACTTTAGTCATCGTATTTATTTATACGCATAATGGATTCCTATACTAATCGATATCCATTTACATATTTAGATATTATTCAATTTATATTTTTATTTTTTTAAAAAATGATTTAATAAATTTTGACATTTAATAGACTGGGATTCAGGTGGATATTATTTTTTGAACCGAATGCTAATTCAAATAGTATTGTGGGAAAAATTTTTGAAAGAATTATAAAATTAATTAATAATTATCATAAATAATTATTAATAAGGAATTTTTCTTGCAAAACATGCAATGCAGAGAGAAATTTTTTTCGAAGAAGTACAAAATGAGGCAATCTATTAAAAATATTGATTTTCTACTATCATTACAATAAATAATTATTAATAAGGAAATACAAAAATTATGTGAAAAAAGATTCTGTTGTTATTTTATCCTTAAGATTAAAAATAAAGCACTAGCAAATATAGTTGGTCAATTTGAACTTCCACAACTAAAGAAAGTGAAATATAATTGGTAAAAAATCGACTCAAGTTTTAATTTTTATGAATTTGTTACTTGATTTTACAAAAGTTATTTTATAATTTTTTATTTTTTATTTAAATTTGATCTAGCAATAATTTTTTAATATACAAGTTGAAATATTTAATTTCTTATAATAAAACTATAAATATTTTAATATAAATATATATTAAAATTTTTTAAAAATATATTTCAATAGATGATTACTTTTTAATATAATTGAAATTATAACAAACTCCAAATCCCAAGTGAAGCAAGTGAACCATATATAAAAAAGAATCTTATGGTGATTCGTATATTAAGTGTCAATTTTTTCGAAGTTTTAGAAAAATTGCAAAATGGATTGTGAACTAAAACAATTTATACAGCCAAAAAAACTGAATCTATTTATAATTTATAATGATTATAATAAATAATTACTATTAAGAAACTAGAAAATTTTTTCAGATATGATATTATTACATAACCTAAGCACAACATAGAAAAATAATTAGCATTACATAAAAAATGATGCAATACAAAAAATAATATAAACACAATTCATACACAAAATCATATCAATATTTAAATATTATGAATTATTAATATATTAAAATTTATATAAATATATAATGCTTTGAATAATATGTAAATATATATATGATATGAATAAATGAATTGTTCATTTAAATTTTTATTATGTTGATGAACTAAAAATAAATAATTACTATAAGGAACTAGGAAAATGTTTTTAGATATTATAACTTTAGATACAATATTATTACACAACACAAGCATAACACGAAAAATAAATAAAATATGATACAAAAAATAATGCAAACACAATATGAATATATGATCTTATCAATATCTATAAAACGAGTTATTTACATATCAAAATTTATATAAATATATAATTCTTTTAATAACACGTAAAAATATATGAATATAATAACAATGAGTGCTGGTCTAAATTTTTGGCAAAAAAATTTTGGAAATATTATAGAATGAAACAATATATGAGAAATGTTTACTATTTCCTATCATCGTAAAATATACTTATGAGTAAGAAAAGAGAATAATCTTTTTATTAAAGAACTTGAAATTAAGAGGGACAAAAGTTTAAAAGATTTACAGAATGAACTAATAAATTAAAACTATTTATCATATAATGTTAAAAAGGAAATGAAAATTTGTATAATGAAGATTTTATAATTATTTATATCCTTCGATATGAGACGAGAAAACTAAAGACTAATTGAAACACAATTGATCAGTTTGAGCTTCCACAATTGAAAAAAGTGAAATAAGATTAGTAAAAGAATTGTTTTAAATTTTATTTTTTAAAGAATTTATCACTTCATTTTTTTAAAAAGTAAAGTGTTATGTTTCCATTTGAAATTGATTTAGTAAGATTTTTTTTATTTTGAAGAAGATAATAATTTGAATTTTATATATTAAAAAAATAAAATATATTAATATATTAAAAAATTAAAAAATTTAAGAATATTTAAATAAATATTTTTATTTAATTTAGTAATTAAAATTATATATAAGAAAGTTCAAACCTCTTAGCGAATTGAAGAAGACTAACTAGTATATACAAAACGATACGAATTATTGAGAAAAAAGATGAAGCTTAAGAATTTATTTGGGCAATGTTTTAAAGCATGGGGTATTAATTTTACAACATGTGTGAATAAATTAGAAAATTAAAAAAAAATTGTATGAAAATTTTTTAATTTACATGTATAAATGAATTTAAAAAATTTAATTCAAAATTTATTCTTAACTTACTTTATAATTTGATACCTAATGGTATAAACACCAGTATGGATTTTCTCGGTAGTCTCTCAAAAGTTTCATAGGAGGTATCCATACAAGACATGGATTGCATTGATACTCTAAGAGCCAGAAGGTTTAATTGGATTCAAATATAAAAAATTTGGCCTCCGTAGGCATATGTTTGATCCTTGCAAGAGGAAGCCAACTCCTACTTGGAATGGCAGTTTCATAGTACGTATTTGCAATAAGTAAATGAATTTTAAAATCATTATGATAAACTATGCAAAAGATAAGATAAATTAAGATATGATACAAAAAATAACATGAAAAAAATCGAAACATGAATAACATGAAAAATAACATTAATATAATACAAATATAGGAACATATCAAAATTTGTCTAAAGCAAATTATTAGTATTTAAAAATTTATATAAATTCATAATACTCTAAACATACAACAATAACCCTAAACATGACACGAACATTTTTTTTAGATTGAATTACTATAATAAATTATGCGAAATATACGATGAATTTAAACATAAGATGAACATAAGTCGAACATATTGTTTTTTCTCTAAATTAAATTATTATTGCAAACTATATAAAATAGTAGATGAATTGAAACACAATGCAAATAAAACAAAAAAAAATAATATATGCATGGCATAAATATAGTGACATGTCAAAACCTATAAAAACGAATTATTAATGTACAAAATTTATATAAATTCATAATACTTTGAACATAAAAAATAACATAAGCTTGACATAAAAAATAACATAAATGCAACATAAATACATGAACATATCTAAAGTTAGGTTAAATGAATTATTAATATGTAAAAATTTATATAAATTTATAATATTTTAAATATATCAAACTATGTATAAAATAAATTATTAACATATAAATATTTATATAAATTTATAATACTGAACACAGAAAAACATAAATGTGATACAAACACATAAAATTTCTTCTTTTTTTTTTCTATATCCTTTCTCTTCCTTTCTTGTCTTTCTTTCCTTATTCATTAAAATAAAAATATGAAATGTCCTAACTACCCTTATTAAACTTCCTTAATCCCGCCCCAAGCAAGGAGAAGTCAAAATTGAAGCTTGGGACAACTTTAAATGATAGCTAATAGAATAGAGATGTTTGATGGAATCTTATGATTAATTGACAAATTTTGATTTATTCTAAATTATTTTAATTTATGTGGAGATAAATACAAGGAAAAATTTTAATTGATTGGATTGAGTTTTTCAAATTTGATTGGCCAAACAACATATTTTATCTTCACTTCCAAAGTGACTTAATAAATCTTCAATTACTTTATTTTGTAACCAATTTAATTATTTTAGTCTTTTTTTTTTCAACATTTTTTATGTATTCAAAACTTTTCAACTTCAAATTTTATTATGATGGAATTCTTGACCATAGTTTCATTTTGAAAAGACATATTTCACCTTTTACATTACAAAAATTCATAAATAAATTTAATATATTTATATGTAGCTAACTCTTTTTTTCTTTTTTCTTTTTATGTTACGTACTAATTTGTTTATCGTTCCATGAATAGAATTAAGGGTAAAATTGTGATTATTTTTAATTTAATATACAATTTTCACCTAATTTTTATTTAATTCAATTTTTTGTCAATAAAATATATATTTTAAATATTTTAATTTTACAATTAATAAAAAGTAACGTATAATTTTTATTTTATAAAAAACGAATTTTAAATTTTTTTTAGTTTTTATTTTTCTTTTATTATTTAAATTGTTGGTGAACATCGATTAACAGTGATCGAACGCCAAATTCGACGTATTATTTTTTTTTTCCTTTTAGTTAATGTAAAATTGAAAATAAATGTGATGGCTCTTGTCAGAAATTTATGCGTTATGAACTATGCATGGTAATAATAGGACGATTCGTCTGTTCATCTCGATCTACTTACAATAACTTACAGAATAAATAAAAATAAACAAATAAAGCTTTGATTCCCTCCTGTAGTTGTCGTAACCTTTTGGCTTTGAAAAGCAGAACTTTCCATTCTCTTTCTCTCTTTTTTCTATCTTCTCTCTCTTACCCAAATCTGTCTTTGGGTATCCTTTGGCTTTTCAATTTCAATTCAGTTGTAAATTTCCAAACATCTCTTTCAGATCTTTCGATTTGATTTTTCGTATTGAATTTGACTTTTTTTTTTCTTTTTGAAATTTTGTTTTTTGCTTTGGTTGGTTATATATTTCTTCATATTATCCTTTCTGTTAATGATCAGCAAAACTTTTGAATCTTGTTATTTATTGCACTTTCATCAGTTTACAGGTTTTAGCTGATTTCTTGAATAGTAATGATTGGTTTTTCTCTGTTTCTGTTCTGTTTGTTGCTGGAAACATGTATGAAATGAAAACACATTACTATTTTTTAAATCTTTTTTTTTTTAAACCGTTCTCTCTCTCTCTCTCTCTCTCTCTCTCTCTTTTTGGCTAATTGATTTTATTGCTGTTTTAGAATATTGTTATAATAAGTATCTC
>JBBYHM010000024.1:2670658-2683825 GCA_038381775.1 Adansonia rubrostipa | reverse complement strand
TCTCTCTCTCTCTCTCTCTCTCTTTTTGGCTAATTGATTTTATTGCTGTTTTAGAATATTGTTATAATAAGTATCTCATTTGAAGTATTACCTTAATTTCATTTCTCTGTTTCTTCTTTTACCTTTTGTTGATTGGAGCACCTGGTTTAAAATAATTGATTTTTTTGTTATTATTATTACTTAGGTATATTAATTCTGTTCAGAATGCAGTAACAGAACAGAAAGAAGAGAGGAAGGTGTTGACACTTAGATTGGTTTTTGTTTGTGCTATTGTCAGTTTTTGAAGCTAGCTTGTTGGATGATTGTAGGTTGGTAGCAGAGCAATGATTGCAGTTAATAAGCCTACGTCAGGTATGCTAATATTACATCAATCAATGGTGCTCACGTTCACTCTGTTCAATAGAATGATTTAAAATGAATTACAGATAGATAACCGTGTTCTCCATGCAAATTTATAGGGAGCACATAGGCGGAGAATTCTTTTTTTTTTTTTTTTAACTAAATATTAAGAATTTGCCAAATGAACAGCTAGCAGTTTTCACATGCGAAATTTCTCATTAGTAGTTAATCGTAACGCGTGGGACATGTGCGCATGTGCTCAAACTTTTTTCAAAGTAATCTTATTGGGTCTTAGCATTATCTTGTGGTTGGCTTGTGCATCTTAATTTGAATAAAATAAGGTGAAAATAATAAAATGATTGTCTTATAGAGAGCTAATCTTTTGGATTTGTCTCTGTAAAATTCAGTTGTCGGCATGTTTTCTTCACTACGAAGGACAAAGGCTTAACATTTAACATGGTGCTTGAGAATGAAGGGATAAATTCACATCCGTAATGCCACTCATTTGTTTCTTTTCTCCTCCTTAGTTCGACCAATCTTGAAGACATTGGATTTGCCACAAAATACAAACACTTATAATCTGGTTTTGCACCGTGATCAAACACTAAAAAGCCTATTGGTTCACTTTTTGGTTTTGTATTCAGTATAAGTGGCTAAAGATTTTCCAATTTTGTGTATTCAACCTTAATTAGCATGCATAAATGCGTTTCATTTTCAGGACAATATTTCTGCCTTTTTCTTAATCTGAATATATATATATATATATATATATATTGATTTTTTTAATACATTATTTTACTGAATTTTGTGGAAAATGTGTCTTTCCTCTGCAGCAAATGGAAGACAGAAGAACTTATTGAATCAAAGTGATAATCGCATTTGCGCTGATTGCGGTGCTCCGGATCCAAAATGGGCGTAAGTATTACCATTAAAACATATTTAGATTTGCCTATTCATTTCTGTTACTATGAGTAGGAGATAGAGTGATGAAGAATGCATGTCTTGTTGGCACCTTTGAAATATGAATTTAAGCAAAGCTTTGAACCTAACCACATCAAGCACTGTAATATCAAGCATGTCTATTTATGTTTGTTTCTAGCATAGGAAAGGAGTAAGAAATGACTTGACAATTGTATTTTCAGATCAGCAAATATTGGTGTGTTCATATGCTTGAAATGTTGCGGTGTGCACAGAAGCCTTGGTACACACATCTCAAAGGTGAGCACTCTAGGCTGCATCTAATTTAATATTTTTCTTCATGGAACCTTGACTTGTCACTGGGAAAACATATGAAGGATATTCTGGTGGCTGTTTACGGCATACATGGTTATATAATTTATCGTGGGCAATCTGTTATCTGATTTTTAACATGGGAATTTTAATATAATTAGATAAATCAGTACAATTAGAAGATCAAAGTATTTGGTAATATGTATGTAGTTTGATAATAGAGCCAGCAGCATGGCCATGAATTTTACACGATAAATAAAATGTTTCATGATATAGATGAGAAGAAAAAACAAATTTAATCAACCAATATACGAACTAATGAGTCTAACTGCTAGCCTATTTAAGATAACCACTGATTAATCCAGAATGAATGTCTCTGTTAATTCGCTTGTATTTCTGAAATGCTTCCCTGGCTTAACCTGGTTGAAGCTGAGAAGAACATTCATGGATCAAGATGAAAATATAATTATCTTGAGGATCAATTTTGTTTTGGCTGTTAAATAAATCTTGTTTCTTCTTATTGTGTTTCTTTTAAAAGTTTGTGGGATGCAATCAAATTGTGATGCAGAACTGATAAATGGCACAAAAGCATTTCTGTCAACTATAACATTATTGGTTGGTTGTTATCATCGTAATACCAGTTGAATCTTTTCTTTGTTTAACTGAAGTCTTTCACATATTTATGTTATCGGTGTAGAATCTTTCAACTGTGGATTGTTGTGATGGATTTGCCCTTTTAAAGGCATAATTTTAGGATATTATGTTTTTCATATTTACTTTTATTGCTATAGCCATCATTTTGACCAAATTGATGCCTATATCATGCTTGCAATTCCCTTACATAATATTATATGATACTTTGAAACTTTATTTTCTTGTCTTGTTGTTCTCTTAGCGATTTCTTTGATTCTTGTCTCTATTTTTACTTTCTGATGATTTCAGGTTTTATCTGTGGCATTGGATGAATGGTCTGATTATGAAATTGATTCCATGATTGAAGTCGGAGGAAACTCGTCTGCTAATGCGATCTATGAGGCCTATATTCCTGAAGGTTATTCAAAACCTCGCCCAGATAGTAGTAATGATGAGCGGAGGAGATTCATCAGGTTAGAGTTCGGACAAATATAGAATCTCTCAAGTTGAGCATTTCTTTGTGGATACTATATTTGTTCTAAACCTAATTTTCCTGTTCATACCATTCCTTTTGTTGGCAACTTTAATGTACTTAGATAGAAAACCAGCGCTTAAACTGCAGTAACCTAGCATGAATTGCTCTCTCTGTGTTTGTTCTAGAAGAATATAGCATATTTGACAGGTCACATAGCATATATATACTAGTAATTACTTATTTCAAATCTTCTTCTAGGTCCAAATATGAACTTCAAGAATTTTTGAAACCTAGCTTGCGGATCACATCAGGAAAAAGTTCTTCTTCTATTCGATCAAGCTTTTCTGGTAAGATTTTGGACAGTTTCCGGTTAAAGCCATCAGAGGAACCGGTAAATTCTCGCTCTTTGTTTCTTCCAATCTGCTTCATTGTCTCAGGAACCATACAGAAGATCATTCTGCTAACGTTGTTAAGAGATAATATAGTCACTTGTTGATTAACTTGAGCTGAACATGTAGTTGGGATGCCTCTGTTGCATTCTGTTTATACGCTTGCATTCATTTTATTTGTCTAGATCCGTGATGATTGAGTCTTGTCTATTTTTTGTGCTGCTTGTTTAGATGATGTTGGTTCGTGTTTACAATTTTGGAAAAGTCTACCACTGAAACCTGCAAAAGGCTTATGTTAAGTTTTGCAAGTTGTGTCTGTATTCCGACAAAAGTCAAGTCAATAATAACTTCAATCCATTTGACGTGAAAGTGGTAACAGGAAGGCATAGTAGAATTTATTGGTTTACTGAAGGTCAAAGTGGTAAAAGGCACAAATCTAGCTGTCCGGGATATGATGACAAGTGATCCTTATGTTGTCTTGACTCTTGGCCAGCAGGTTAGTTGCTTCACATCTCTGGCTTTCACCTTCATTATCGAAACACAAATTCTGTCAAGGCTGTATATTGTGTTGTTGCTATCTTTTGAGAATCTCACGTAGTAAACCTTTACAAATTATGTTTTCTTTCCATCTCTCTTTCTCTCTGTGTGTATGTGGATAACTGGATTTCTGGGCATTTATGCTTGTAGTTCGGCAAGTAGATCAAGCTGTTAGTGCCATTTGGTTGGATGGTGATTCAGACTTCAGACCTTTATTGAAGCTTTTGTTGTACTATATATATATATATATATATATATATATATATATATATATATTTCCGTTTAATTGGTGCTACAAAGATGTATCTTCTGGATGTGCTTTGACATGTTTTCTTATGCGTTTCTTTTCCTATCAAAATGAGAATAAGGTTTAGTTGCTTTTAGTGGTGCTATTTCTTTTAGTAACGAGGATGAGAACATTGGGTTTTTTATGTTATTAGACTATTCGGACGACGATAATAAAGAGCAACTTGAATCCGGTATGGAATGAGGAACTCATGCTGTCGGTTCCTAACAATTTTGGGCCTGTGAAGTTGGTAAGTGTAGTTTTGTTCCAAATCTGTTGTTAAGAAAATTTTGTTATGTACAATGACGAGGTGTGTATTGAAGTAGTGATGATTATTCATTCGTTCATTCATATGAGATTTGGTGCCATCTTATTGTTGAGCATATAATTATGATGGGGTTCTTCCTCTGACATTATAGCAAGTATACGATCATGACACGTTCTCGGCAGATGACATAATGGGAGAAGCAGAAATCGATATACAGCCATTGATAACATCTGCAACGGCATATGGGGATCCGGAAATGTTTGGAAATATGCAGATTGGAAAATGGTTTAAGTCCCAGGATAATGCTCTTATGGAGTACAGCATCGTCAACATTATTGATGGGAAGGTGAAGCAAGATGTATCACTCAAGCTCCAAAATGTTGAATGTGGAGAACTTTATGTACAAGTAGAGTGGCTGCCTCTTGATCAATAAATATATACATACATATAAATATATTTGTATTTCTCCAAATAAATAAATAAATAAATAAATTCTTTAATATTGTTTGCTGTTCATATGCATTGCACTCAGTGGAGACTGGGACTGGAACTTTGGGAGGTGGCCTTGGCCTTGCCTGATTTATGATTTTTGTTTATTCATTTAACTTTTATGAATTAATTAATTTCTAGCTCGTTGTCTTGTTGCTGGTTTCTTGTGAAATTTTGCTGAAAGGCCTCTCTATTTCTGGGCTGGAATGGTCAATACTGCAGCTTCTGGATCATTATTACAATGATTTTTTATTATTATTTCAGATAAATGCCACGCGATCTAATGGGTAGTTATAAATTTTGTAAAATTAAGGTTCAAATATTTTAAAATCTCAAAATACGAACAAAATTTTTCAATGAATTTGTGAATGGAAATTGATTTTTAAAATATATGTTATTAATATATTTTTGAATTATTATTGTAAAATATAAACAATTAGTCTGTAATTAAATCAATAGAGTTTTACATTATTTATCTAGTATTATAAAAATATATTTGTATGAAATAGAAAACTCTTAGAATAAAAGAAAATCTTAATTACAAAGCGAAATTTTAACGTTTTAGCCAAAATCAATTTATCCTCGGATTTCCTTGCAGTTGTCACCCAATTTGGTAATTGGAATTGGGTAAAAGGTTGACAGTTGTTTGTATTTGGGGTATTCTGCTCCCTTTGGTCAACTTTGCTTTCTCCTTTTATGGCTAGCTTTTTCCCTCCTCTTTAATCTCCTTCATCGTTGCAGTTTGCAGGTCCGTCTGTTGAGCGTTCCCCCTTTTTTTTTTTTAATTTTTTTGGCTGTCTTCGTTTTGGTTTCGCACTTTGCATTTCATTTCAGATTTCTTTTTCCATGCATGAGTCATTGAAGGTTTTTTTCCTCTCCACTTTCGTTTTAGATTTTTTTTCCAATGCATGGTTCTTTCGAAAAAAAAAAAAAAACAGTCGCTTAGACTTCAGGTTTGGAAGTTAAAAATAGTTTCACATGCGATGCGAACTGAGTGCGAAAGGGACTAAGCGACTGGTTCAGTTACTAATAATCAATTAAAAATAAATCAAAGGCTGAATATTTATGTTTCAAGCAATTACATAAGCCAAGCATGTTTTACGAGTACCACTGTTGCGTAAAAAAGGTCTGTGTTTATACCTTGCTTTAATTCTCAGCAGGTTCTTTTTTTTCATTTTAGTTTTTTTTTTTCCATCAATTTTATGTTAATATCATTTTATTTGGTGCTAGAAAGTTCGGGTCATGATTTAGTTTTCGGTTTTAGTTGCTCTTTTAGTGAAATATTCAAATAAGATTTTAGTCAAATTTCGTTGCTGATTGAACAAAATCTAATTTGCCAGTTTGATTTCTTCTTCTTTTATGCTTTACTGTGATATATATATATATATATATATATATAATTTGGTTTGTATTTTTGGAATTTTGCGTTCTTTTTTAATTGCCTATGACTCTTCATCCCTATTCTATCTTTATTTGATTTGTCTTATATCATATCTGAAAGTTGCAACAGAACCATACCAGCTCAGCTTCGTTATACCGTGCTTGCAGCATTGTATAGATATGAAAGAAACGAGACACTGAAAAGATAGCAATCACCAACGAACGTTCTAACTAATTTTTTGAATGCATTTACCAAGGTTATCAAACATCAGCAACCAAACACACTTTTCTGAACACTTATTATGGTTAACCAAAAGGACATGTTTGATTAACCATTATCTATGTATCTATCTTTTGCAAAAATTACTTTTTTTTTTTTATTCTGAAAAACAATACTTAACTAGATTGTAACACTGCTACCTTAGTTTCAGTCATGTTCTACACCAACGTTTTTATTTTAACACGTATATAATATTCTTATTTTAAAACCTTGCTAAATTAATATTTTAGTATCAAAATTTAATACAATCTAAAATCGAAACATTGTGAAGTCTAAACACTAGTATCTTATTAATTTCTAAAGCCCAAATCAATTTAAAAAAACTTACTTTGCCAAACATTTTACATTAAAATAGCGTTTATTATTTTCATCATCTAATTTTTAAAATTATTAAAATAGGCACTAAAGTTATGAAGATTAAAAATTGTGGTCATTGAGCCGTTGGTGGCGCTACATCATTTGTCATATGCCATGTCACATCACCACGTTATCAACAAGCCATGTGACAGTATCCATATAGCTTTATGAATTTTTGAAAAAAACTAAATTTTGTGAAAATTAAAAAAAAAAAGATACATTACATTTTTAATCACTTATCTTTTCTAGAATTTCTAGTGTAATCACCTAATTTTAAAAATTTTATAATTTAATCACTAACGATAAATTTATTTTATTTTTGAATATTTTTGTTAAATAAATTTATTTTCTTTATTTTAAATTAAAAGAGTTAAAACTCATATTAATTTTTTTTTTATTTTCATACTTTTACTTTTACATTAATAACGTTAAAAGAATAAAATTTATATTAATTTGATATAATTTCAAACTTGGAGAAATTTTTTTTTAATGGATACTTTATTAATTTGTAAAATATAAATTATAAGTTTTAAATTCATATTATGACACATGACAATAAATACTAATTGTTAGAAATAAGAAAAGATCTAATTTTATAGAAAACTCCAAGATTTTAAGGATAAGAGTACCTCATATTGATAAAAATATAATCTTTATTTCATAGTTTTGTAAATCTATTACAATTATGTAAGTTTAGGGAATAAACTAGAATTTTATTATTTTTTTAAACTTTTATATTTTTATTAATAACAAATAAGATCTTAGTTTTTAATCTAAAACTTATATCCAAATAAGCTCTTAAATTTTAATTTCTATCTAAATTAACTTTTTATTCTTCAAAAATGATTTTTTTTTGTTTGAAATAAAGGCTTATTTGAGTGTAAATTGAATATTAGGAACTTTTAGTTGAACATAATAAAGTGAAAAAATATTAAATTTAAATTTTGATCTTCATTGTCAAAGGTTTGTTGTTGATTAGAGGTGCTCATAGGTTGGATTGTGTTCGAGTGGGCTTAAGTATAATATTAGCATCATTTTATGCTTGCCGAAGCCTTACTCGGCCTGAAATATGGGCTTTAAATTTTGCCTAATCCCTAAAAAGCTAGTCCAAGCCTGTTTAAGCCCACTCATGTTATTTTTTTCTAATTTATTTTTAAAAATATATTTTTTAAAAATTTAATTTTTAGTAATTTAATATTTTTCTTTTCTTAAGTTTCAAATTTTAAATAACTTAACATATTTTTAATGATTATATTATAACATTACATATATGTATTCTTTATCTGATAAAAATGATCTAATAAACAAAAATATAAAATTAATATTTATTATATAATTGTAAAATAGGTTGGGCTTCAAATAGGTGTAATTTTTTTGTCTATGCTCATTTGCAGGCTTAACATTTTTGTCTAAACCTTTCCAAATTTCATATAGGCCTTTGGGATTGGATCGGTAACCCAACCCATGAAAATCTTTATTATTGATATAGCTTTTATGACAATCTAATCATAAACAATTTTGAAAGATACTATAATAAATTGTTTCATTATTTTGTTATATATATATATATTAAAATATCATGAGATTATTATTCAAATATGCTTACAAATTTATAAAAATAAGAATGAAGAAATAATTATTTTTAGTTTAGGAATTAAAAATGTTTTTTAAACTTTTATGTTACTGTAATTGTACCATTTAAATCATAGTAAAGTTGGAGACAAAAATTTTGCCAACGTTGGTGACCGAATTGTGAAATTTTCAAAGTTAGATGACCAACATAAAAAGTCTCGAAAAGATAAAATGATCGAAAGTGTAATTTATCTTTTTCATTTTTAAAATTTTTTTCTCTAAAGTTCATAATGCTACTTAAACAATAGGACTTGATATGTCAGATCTGTGGCAATGCCACATGGCATTTGACAAATGTCATGGTGTCACCATGTCATCCAACGGTTACTCTTTAAATGGTTGGGTGATAAAAATTTTTACTTTTCATAGCGTTAGTGCCTATTTTAATAATTTTGAAAGTTGGGTGACCAAAATCAAAACATGCTAATAACTAGTTGACTAACTATAGGAAATCTTGGGGTAGCAAATAATCAGATTAAAATTTATAAATAAGATATAAACATGGCTGTTGAAACATGTTAAGAACACTAATCTGAGACTCCCTAAACAAGATCGTCTTACAAGATCTTGATTAATCTTTTAGATCAAGAAACCTAAAAAACTATTCAAAATTCAATCATACCTTAATCTTGAGAAGTCTTTTAGCAATTCCATGATCCAATTATTAAAAACACCAAGCCCTATTGTCATATAGCAAAATTGTTCAAGTGTCTAGCCTTTAACGGTTGCCCATACAAGTGACCTATAACAAAGGCTCATATGGCCTGGGGTTTAAAATTTTAATTTCTAAGAAATTATAATTTTCCCCCTGGCCTATTTGAACTTGTCAAATTGGGCCAAGTAACCATTACTTATATTAGACATATAAACCATAAACCAACTCTTAATTTAATTTCTAGTAATCACCTTCATGTTTATGACCCATAAGGCCCCCATCATATTGATAATAAATGTAAAATAGCCCAATTAAGAATATTTGATATTTATAGACCAAGATTGGCATCTAGCAATGCATCATGGCCACCTAACATGCAGGAAGTGTCAATATGGTTTTGACAACCCTTCAGTGTTTAGTATCTCTGTGTAATAAATATTCTTTTACCACATATCCTGGAATTAGCAAGAGCATGGATTAGTGTCCACTCTCAGCCCATTCCATATTAGTATACAACCTTAATGTGTTTACTCCATAATCAATATTGCCTTGGCTAAGGACTTTGAGTTAACATGGGCTAAGTACATGTAAGATATGTCCCTTTATATTACTTAGGGTGATAAATCCTTTCTAGACCACTCATTCACCTACTATATGATTCATGCTATACCCAAAACCACCTTACCATAAACATCTAGCTATTGTGGGTTCGTTTGTGATGATTCACAAGCATGACCCTCCTAATACGAGATGACCTGGTGTCATAAATCTGAAAATCATTTACACTACTGACACATGAGAATACTATAGACACTTGAATGACATACAAAATGAAACTCTCATAGAAGGTCAAGTTCAGTGAACTTGCTACCATAACAAGCACCAACGTAATGTCCCTATGTATCTCAATACTTTAATTTATGAGATCAGTTGTGTGTATCCTATGTATGGAGGCTTACATATGCCAGTATTTATACATTGTTAATGCCCTATCTTGACAATACGATGACCACGAACATTTTAAAAATACAGTTTTGATGCATAAGAATCTCATAATTGCAATTCTTTATAATTCCCTTGTAAGGCCAATGTGTTTAATAGGTTTTATCTACATAAGGTATTTACAACAATTATACAATTAAATCTTTTGGATAAAGAAATACCTTTATAACATTAATTAAATATAATGTTTGATTACATGAAATCACTAAATGCTAATGCCTTACATGCCACAACGATTGGCATGCAGGGCTTACACTTGTAATCTCCCACTAGCACTAAGGTATTTATAATAATTGTACAATTAAACCTTATGGATAAAGAAATACATATATAACATTAATTAGATATAATGTTTGATTACATGAAATCACTAAATGCTAATGCCTTACATGCCACAATGATTGGCTTGCAGGGTTTACACTTATAATCTTCTTCTAGCACTAAAACTAATCAAACATAAGTCTAAGCCCTATGCCCTCTATATGATGATCATGTTTTTGCTAGGACAAAACTTTAGTCAAAGGATCAGTTAAGTTCACCTTGATGGGTACTCATTTCATACTAACATCATGTCTCTCTATAATGTCGTAATGACGTGATATCACCGTAATACATATTTGGATTTATGATGAGACCTTGGTTCCTTATCTTACACCATGGCTTCATTATCAATAGGTAACAATGCTCAAAAACACATCAAGTTTGGTGAGAAATTTTTTCATCCAAATTGCCTCATTCGTGGCCTCACACGCAGAGATGTATTCGGCTTCAGTTGTTAAGTAGCCTGTTGGGAACTTTTCTAACTGACTACAACTCCTTTAAGGGCAAATATAAAACTTCCTTGATTTACTATCATTCCAATCAAATTGGAAGCTCGCATTAGTGTGATCCCTTACATGGAGTTCAACCCTTCCATTTACTACAAAGATATCTTTAGTACTTTGTAGGTATTTAAGGATATTCTTCACAACAATCTAGTGTCTTTCAACAAGATCACTTTGTTATCTACTTATGATTCTTAGAGCGTATGGTACATCTGGTCTTCTACACTATATAGCATACATAACGGATCTAACAGCCGAGGCATATAGGTTCTTATTCATTTGTGCCTTTTCATTTGATGCTTTAGGACACATCTATTTCGAGTAATGCATGCCACATACCATAGGTAGGTTTCCTCTATTAGAGTTTTCCATGCAAAACCTCTTTAGCACCTTAGCTATATAAGTGGATTGGGATAAGCCAAATAGCCATTTTGATCTATCTCTATAGATCTTAATTCTCTGAATATGTACTGCTTTTCCTAAATCCTTCATGGAGAATTTTTGGATAGCCAAACCTTAATGACCTGCAGTATTGGTATCATTTCCTATGAGCAATATGTCATCAGCATATAGCACCAAGAAAATAATAGCTTGCTCTTTTACCTTCTTGTAGACACATAGATCTTCAAGATTCTTTGTGAAGCCAAATTCTTTAATTGCTTCATCAAATCTTATTCCAACTCTATGAGGCCTGCTTTAGTCCACATATGTACTTTTTCAGTCTTTATAACTGATTTGGATTTGTCTTGGATGTAAAACCATCAAGTTGTGTCATGTACACTTCCTATTGCAATTTTTTATTGAGGAATGCAATTTTTACATCCATCCGGCATATTTAATAATCGTGATATGTAGCCATAGTAAGCAGGATCTGAATGGATTTTACCATGGCAATTGGTGAAAAGGTTTTCTGATAATAAGTGCCTTCTACTTTATTATAACCTTTTGCCATTAATCTGGCCTTATACATCTGTACGTTGCCATTTATGTCAATTTTTCTCTTAAAGACCCATTTATAGCCTATGGGTTTTATCCATTTGGGTGGATCAACCAAGGTCTATACTTGGTTGACTTCCATGGCATCCTTTTTGGATCTCATGGCTTCAAGCCATTTGTTGAAATCAATTGTTAACCTTGAATTCAATTTTTATATAACCAACAACTTAAGTTAAATTAATACTCAACTTCATATTTATGTTTAAATTGAAAAGCATCTTTAAAAATAGTAAGGTTGTAATTATTAAGATGTGTTTGAGTCAACAAAATGATTTTACAAACAAGTTTTGAAGCCTAGTATTGATACAAAGAACATATGTATCGATACTATGCATAAAACCTTTAAATGTATCGATACAGGTTGCTAAGTATCGATACTCACTCCTTGAGTATCGACACAGGGCTTGGCAGTAGCCAAGGTTTGCATGAAACCCTCAAATATATCGATATAAGTGTGTATATATCGATAACTATTGATCAGTATCAATACTGACCCCATGAGTATCGATACAGAGTTTGGTAGTAGCGTACATTTGGCTGAAACCCTTATATGTATCGATATAAAGGTATCTGTATCAATATAGCTTGCTTAATATCGATATTGAGACCCCAGTATTGATACAACAAGTTGTAACGGTCACTTTTCGAACTATGTATCAATACTATTGGTATTGTATCGATACTATAGCGCATGATTGAATGGAAATTAGCATTTATGAAGGCTACAACAGCTCTCCAACCACCACATTAAATGCCCAATGTCTATGAATCAATTTGCAACTATAAATAAAGGTTCCAAGCAACTGAAGAGGCAGAGATACAGATTTCATTGAATCTTTGAACAACAAAAGCTCAAAATCATCAAATCCATTATTTTTTATCATATCAACTCATACTCTTTAAGTCTATTTGTATCTCATTCTTCTTATACTTAAATTCCAGCAAACATCCACCTACTAGAGGTTTAATTAGTTTGCAAAATACTTCTTTCATTTCAAAAAAAGTGGTTGAGTGAAAGAGAGTGAAAATACTTGAGAGTTTAGGGTATAATTCTCAAAGTATTTGAAATATTCTATCTAAGCCTTAAAAGATAGTTTGTAAGGTTATACCTTATCCTAAAGGTAACAATTTCCTTAGTGAATTATGGAAATCACCTTGGTAAGAAAGTACCAAGAAGAGAGGACATAGGTGCCAAATTAAAAGACAAACCTTTATACATCCATTGTTGATTTTTCTCTTTTCCTTATCCTTTTTAATTTTCAAATTTACAAAGTTTTTTTTATAGAACCAATTCACCCCTTCTTGGTTCAATCTCTCTATTAAAGCTAACAATTGGTATCAAGAGCTTTGGTCTCCTTTATAGGTCTCACAACCTTGAAAAGATCCTTGATAGCT
>JBBYHM010000024.1:2633533-2670558 GCA_038381775.1 Adansonia rubrostipa | reverse complement strand
TCTTTTTACAATTAAAATATGTTTCACTTTATAACATTTTTGACTTATAATTTTTTGATTGGCTCTGGTTTTTAAGCTAATGCATAGAAGCTTTATATATATATATATATATATATATATATATATATATATATAGACTTTAGAATAATGGATAAATAATCAAATCAATTAAAATTAAATTTCGTATCTTATATCTTATAAAAATGTAAAAGTCAAAACTTTTATTACAAAAAGTAATTATCAATTTTATTGTTATTGATTTACCTAAATCACGTTCATATATTACTTTAACCTTATTAATAATAGTAATTTTGGACATATATGAAAGGAATATAATATGATAAATATCTCATTAACATTTAAAAAATAACTACAAATAACTATATTTTTCAACACCTAACATTAAATAAATTATACTCAATATATAAAATCATATATCGATAAAACATTAAATATTAAACCATAGAAGTATATTTTCATGCATAGTAGGAATTTAGAACTAGTTTATTGAAAATTATAGCACGTACCAACAGAAGTCTTAATTAGGAGGCTTTAACTCATATTTATTTGTTTCCCTCTCCTCAAACAAAAGTCAGCCGTACCATCCCATCAACAATACTTGCCCTTGAAAAATATGCTTGTATTTATTAAAATTAAAAAAAAAATTGTGTTTAATGCATTTGAAAAAAAAAAGCATTAACAAAATGGAAGATAATTTCTAAATAAAAATTTAATTAATTTTAACAAATTACTTATAAATATTTGTTAACCAGATTATTATTCATCGTTATTAATAGGAATACGTTGTTTTACATAATTTGCTTTATGTCTCATATAAAAATATCTCATTTGCGATTCTTTCTTCTTAATAATCTTATAGTTCTTCAATTATAATAAAATTATTTGTAATAATTTATCACTTATAAATATAGATCCCGTATATTATTTAATGCATCTTATGGAATTTTGAATTATGATTTGTTAATTATAAATTATAATACAACAATTGCAAATGTAATGCTACCTTCAACTAATGAGGTTTACAATATGGCTACGTGGCCATACCTGCACCAATCAAACTAAAAAAATTCATGTTTCTCGTCTATTTTATTTGTTTCTAGCGCCCAAAGGCAAGAGTAACATACTACTAAATATTATTAAAAGGAAACTAATAAATTAGCTAATTCTTCCTAAAGAAGTATCAACCTCTCCTTAAAATTTACTCCAAAAAGTAGATGGTATTTAGGTCCAGTCTTTCCAAATTCAAATATTTTTAGATTTATTTTTTTTGATTTGTGTCTTTATATTCGAATATTTTTACACTGACCTTTCGAGTCTAAGCCTTCTTGGTTTGAGCTATTTTAGATTTTGATCTTTTAAAATTTGGGTACTCAAGGTTCGAGTTTGCTGGGTTTACATTTGTTTGCATCATTTTTTATGTTAGATAATTTATACAAACTTTATATGTTCACATCTAAAAATAATTTATTAAATTGTTTTTAAGAAAATTTTAATTATTTATATATATCATAATCAATGTTTGTTATCATCAGAAGCATACAAAATTAATTGCTAAATAATTTATTATAAAAATATTATATTATAAATTAAGAATGTTAATATTTAAAAAATTGATTATATGAACTCAAATTTCAACATGTTAATACATTATAATTTATATTATGCATACATATAAATATAATTGTAGATACTAATAATTAAATCAAAATAGGTAAATGGCTCCATTTAAAGAATAAATAAGAGTATATCTAAGACTACGATTCACGAGCTAGTAAGACAATACGAAATGAAATACTATTAATTAGTTTTTGCTCAATTACTTGTCATAACAATCAAATTTTAACTTAAAACTAAATTTTCTAAAAAATTATGATTAAAGATTACATAATATAAATAGTATATATTTTAATTTTTTAATAATTTATCATTTTGAATTGCAAATATTAAAAAGTAATGATTAATGAAAATGAGATGATTAATAATTTATAAACATGATAATTTTACATACGATTTAATTACATCATAATTGTGATCTTATTAATTAATTAGACTGCGATTAGAAAAAACATTTAAGAAATAAAATTTGAGAATTATAAAAGTACATAAGGTATCAATAAACTAATTAAGTATAAACATCAAAAAAAAAAAAAGGGTGAATGGTAAGTGTAAATACCTGATTTTATCTAAGACTTTGAATCATTATTAAACTTAATCTGATTTTTGCGTCTTAAATAAAATTTTCTTTCAATTTGTTATTGAATCTTAAATTAATATTAGATCCAATTTTTTGGATTTTTAAGTTAATCTTAGGCCCAATGATGCTTGGAAATTTTATCTTGGTTCTATTTTCACTTTTGAGCTTTAAACACAAATAAGACAATTGGATATTTTTGGGTCCAAGGAAGAAACCCGCAATGTTTGCATTTTCATTTATATATTTTTGTTTTATCCATTTTTCATAGAGTAATATATATATGTATACATGTTCATTGAAGATTATTTAAGCTTATTAAAAATATAATTATCTATATTTATTTTTAAAATTTTTAATGTAATGGCATCATTTAATTGGTTAAAAATATACAAATATATAATATACTGTCGTACATAGAATATAAACTTTTAATGTATTACAGGAAAGGAAAACATGAAGTACATATAATTTTCTTATTTATATTAAGCTACAGAATTAAGATGTTTAGGCTGAGTAGAGTCAGCATTTAACAAGAATGTAGGTGAAAATATGGATCAAGCGAAAGCAGCCAATTTGGGGCGAGGAGGGTTAACCAAGCACATATCAAGGTACTTATCAATGGTAGTGTAATTGTAGTCAGGATATAGCCTGGAGGCCTCCAAATCTTCTTCCGTCAGTTCATACTTCATTTGTTCTCCTTTAATGAATATGTTGTGCAAAACCGCCATCGGAATGTTGTCCGGAATAGGTAAGGCTGCAAAAACAAAAACAAAATTAATTTACAGAATAATATATATATATATATATACACACACACACACACATACACAAGATAGAATTATTAGTGGCTGACTCACTCTCAGAGAGCTTTATAATTTCCTCCTCAGGAACATAAACTCTTTTCAAGGTTCGGCCAATCTTTTTCTCCCATGCAGAAATCAGTTCCAATTGAGAAGCAACATTTGCCGGAGGTCTACAGATGATGACACGATTGGCTGCCCTTGGATCTGTCGCTGCTTTTATGGCGTAGGCTGCAACATCTTCTTCATGGTTGAATACAACTGCATGCATGCTCAAGTAAAATATACAATCAACTAACAACACATGCTATGAACTCGAGTTGGTTAAAATAAATTAACATGCATGCTTTAATTAAAGAGTTTGTATATTATGTGCTGACATTATATAAATTTATATACTGTTAGTAAACACTATTAATATTGCATGTATTAATAAAAATAATTATTAATTAAAATAAATTAACATGCATGCTTTAATTAAAGAGTTTGTATATTATGTGCTGACATTATATAAATTTATATACTGTTAGTAAACACTATTAAAATTGCATGCATTAATAAAAATAATTATTAATTAAAATAAATGAAAAAATAAATAAAACTGTTAAACTGCTTTGGTTTATTTCGAAAATAAAAAAATCATACGCTTTGAAGGCAAAACTTGACTTCACCAAAGATACCATTATTGTTATTTTTCATTCTTTATATATTATAAGCTTTTCAAAAGTTCTATTGTATTGATTTTATTTTTTTATGTTGATCTTATTTTTCTTATTATTAGATGTGTACAGAAAGAGTCATGAAAATGGTTTTATTAGTCATCAATATTATTTGTTCAATTTTATAAGTTTTTTACTTTTTATCATTAACTAAAGTTAAAAGATGAGTAAATTGATTTAATTAAAATTGATTTGGTGACAATGAGTATATAACAACAATTACGTGTTCTCTTAAAAAATATGACATGGCATTTTTTATTTGTGCCCAAAAACTTCACTTTTTAGAATCTTCTAACTATAAGTTATTCATTTAAATATTTCGAAATAGTTTAGCTAAACTTAAGGGGTCTTTTCATAAAATTTTGATTCTTTTTTTATCAATAAATTATGATTACTTAATTTAACATAATTAGACCATAAAATGTCAAGTTCAAAGACTACCCAAAGAGTAAGAATCTTTTATATCTATTGAAAATTACTACACTTGCGTTCTGAAATGGTTGGATGTGCTGTTGAAGATCAAATATTGATTACAATTTTAGATTATATAAATTAAAATTACAAAGAAAAACTAGTTTTGGATAGAAAAAAGTTAACCAAGCATATATAATAACATAATTTACTAATATATATCCCCGATCATTAATGTTCCACTTATACTATAACAATTTAGCTTTTTTAGTTAACGAATTTTTTGACCTTTTCCAATTGTAAATTTGCTATTAATTAAAATATCAATACATATATACGTCAACAAAATTTTGGATGAAAATAGTTTAATTAAGATGCACTTCATAAATTTTATGTAGCTAAAACTATATATGACCAGTGATGAAAAAACTAGATAGGACTAGACGGTTCAACTAAAAATCAAGAGGCTCGGAAGTTCAATAATGTATAAAGAATAAAAAATTTCGTAAATAGTAAAGAACCACCAAAAGTAGATAAACTGAAAAAATCAAGAAAACCATTAGAAAAGGATTTAGAGTTTTTTTTTATTATTTTTGAGTTTTTTTAACCCAAACCCAATTTTATTTTTAGGCTTTTAACCAATTTTTAATCAATTTTTAAACCAGGTTTCTTGAACCCATTTTTGTAACTAAACCCCATTTTTAAACCCATTTTCTTTCAAACCAAAATTTTTAACACATTTTGTTTAACTTATTTATTTTTAGATTTTTTTCTTATTTTCTGATTTTTTCTAATTTTTATATTATTTTATTTTTTATGTTTTGTGATATCGAATCAATTAAACCTAAAATTAAAAGTTTAATTGATTTTACTCCCGATTCAACTTTTATTCCTTGTATATGAAACTTTTTTATGCAATGAGTTAGGAAATAAAACAAAAAAAAGTTCACACCATCTTCTAGATAACATCGATGTTAACTTGTATACTTTATACTTTTCACAGTGAAAAATGGTCGGTCAGGTATAGTTTAAAATTCGCTTCCTAATTAGTACTTTAATTTTTTATGAAATTACTAAGGTTTTTTTCAATAAAAAAATACTAATCAAACGCAACCTAAGAACTTAGCTACAGATTCGATGCACGAAACGAGATGACCGAATAAAATCTTCGATAAACGACGTAGAATTTGTATGATTACTTGCACTTTTCTTTTGTTCATTCATCACCACAAAAACTATTCAACGAAAGAGAAATCACCAAAGTCAATAAAATTTTCAGATAATCAAATATAATTTCTATGGTTAGCTTTCGCTCATTCGTAAGCATATTTTGGTAATCATCCTACAGATAAAGAATTTTGTTTTAATACGTATAGGTTTAGTTTAAATTACTGTTTACATAAAAAATTATTTTTATTTAAATTTAATTATTAAAATATATAAAATTAATATAATATAATAAATTTTTTTAATATTTTTAAATAATAAAATTGATTTGTAAGGCGGCTCGAATCGACCTTTAAACGAAAGAAAAGGAAAATTTAGGTTTAACAACCCTATGAACCCTACGAACAACCCTATGAACAAGCTTCTTATGGTATTTACTTAAATTGACAAAAAATATCACCTCTGATATTACCATTAATTGTATACTTTGATCGATAAAATTAATTAAAAATTAAGAGTTTGTTCAGACTTGTTTAAGAATTAGCTCATCAACTTAAGCCTCATATCTGATCCATTATTTTCTTTTGCCCTGAAATAATTTACGGGAAAATGACTCATATATATTTTTTAAAATAAATAATAAAGATTAAAGGGTATTTTAGAATTTTAAAATATATATGATAGGCTTTTAAAATTGTTGCAAAGCTTATTAATTTTTTTAAAAGTGAATGAAGTATTTTTCTAATTTATATTATCAAATAATACAGATGTAATTTTATAATCTTTCCTTAGCAAATAATTTATTTGCGTTTTTACCCACGTATAAGGTGTAGATTATTCTGATCAAAGTGGGTCCCAAACCAAATAATAATATAAGAAAATTTTGTCAGGGGAAAACCTTACGTACACATAAAGTATAAAAAAACAGTAATTTTGGTTATATGGTGTAACAAGGAATTAGAATTAGAGGATGAAATAATTAAAACCTTATGAGGAGGTTTCCAACGTTTGAATTGAATGGTTTGCTTTTCCGACGGGCTTACAAAGTTCAATAATTTTTTTTTTACTTTTTTTTTTTTTATCAGTGTGACTGACGTGAAAGCTATTAACTATCTACTCTATCATAAATATTTTGAATAAATTTTTTGCCACGAATAAAAGTGAAATTAATTTAATCAATGAAATTATATAAAAATTAAATTTAAATTTAATAAATAAATTAGAGATATTTAGATTTTTTTATTTTTAAGAAATAATTATCAATTAAAAAAATAATTACTCACTTAGAAAATTTTTTTATTATTATTATTTTTTAATTTTAACTTATTTTTTCTTTTAAAATATAAGAGTTTGTTGAATTTTTTTTTCTTCTGTGAGTGTAATACATTCTAATACTTTTTAAAGTCATTTGCTTGAAACTTTTGCCTTAGTTCAATTAGTTTATTTGTTTATTTTAAGAGTTAGTGTCTAATAGTATGGGTTTAAGTTTTCAGCTATACCATCATTTCTTAATTCTCACAGTGGGCTCTTTTGTTTTAACAAGAAAAAAAAATCACATGATTGGTATTCGGTTTTAATTTATTTATATTTTTTAAAAATTAAAAAAAATAAATATATAGCTGTTAAAACATTAAAAAACTTACACTTAGCTTGGCCAGTTCCGTAAACCACAACTTCATTAAGTTTGTCATTTGGATGAAGAAGATAATCAACAAAATACGCCAAAAATGAATTTCCAGCAACGTACGTATAAGAGAGTCCAGCTGCTTCTGTTGCCCTTCGGATCTTCCTTTTGTTAGCTAGTATTGCTTCAAAAGGTGGAAGTGCATTTATTGATCTGTCTACTTCATTTCCATATTCTGATGGCACAAACCTCTACAATTTTCACGTTTTTATAGCAACATATTGTTAGCTAACTAGGAATTAATTCATCAACCTAAGTAGTCTATATGTATATTTGACATAGATGGCAGTGATTCAAAAGGTGGAAGTGCATTTATTTATCTGTCTACTTCATTTCCATATTCTGATGGCACAAACCTCTACAATTTTCACATTGTAGCTAACTGGGAATTAATTCATCGACCTCAGTAATCTATATGTATATTTCCATTAAATGATAAAGAAATATTAGCAAAATTTGTCCCGAAGCTTCTTACCTTTTTAGGAGGCGTAAGGGCTATAATTACTATTTACTTATTTTTTTTTTTTGAACTTCTTTTATGTATGAAAAAAATAATAAAATAACTGATCTGTTCATATAAACTTTCATACATTATAAAACTATCCAATTACCAAAGAAATATATATTTAAATTAGATATGTCCAGTTGTTAGATTATTCTTTAAAGATCGAACATCCGTCTATATTTGAAGTGTTTGAAAAATATTGAATCTGTTATATCAATTTGGATAAAAATTGAGATATTTCATTTAAAAAATAAATTGAGTTTTAAGTCCAAATTTTTAAGACTGATGATGCGCCCTTCCAATTATATAATAAGTATACTAAATATATAATTAATTTTATGGTAAAAACATTAAAAATCCGGTCAAATATCTATATATCTTAGGGCTGAGAATGCAATTTGGAAAAAGCTTTGATAGAATTTAAGGTTGGAATTGTCAGAATCATATTTAGACAAACATAAAAGATGTTAATGTCATATCTAAACCAGTGCAAGATATAAGCATCTTTAATTAGTGAAGGATATAAATATGATTTTAATTAAATTTGGGGTTTGTTTGATTAGGATTTAGGAGCACGAATAACCTTTATTGTGCCAGCATCTTTCATGGCACTTATTATTTTGAGTTGGTCAAGATGCTGTGGAACTGCTAGTGTAGAAATCACAACCTCAACCTGTTGAAGCACTGAAACTAGCTTTTCATGCTCATCCAGCTCGCCCTGCATGCATGTGTTAACATAAAAAAATAATAAAAAAAGTAAATATATAGGAAATAACAAGTAACTACTGAATTGAAAAGAAAAAAAAAAAAAAGAAAAAGAAATAAAGAAAAGAAATAAAGTTACATAGAATATGGTGACTCCCATGGATTCAAAGTCCTTGAGAAGATCAAACTTAGAAGCAGAAGAGTTTTGAGTGAGTGGGCGAGTGTAGACATAAGTGGGATGACCAAAAGAAATGCTTGCCTTCACCATGTATTTCCCAAGATAACCAGTGCCGCCAAATATCAAAACCTTGCTCTTTTCACCCTCCATTTGTCTCCTCTCCCTTCCTCTCTAATTTCTCCTATGCCTTAATTAATTTCAAAAAACTCACATTTTCCTGCTTTACTACTCAATCCTTATATAGGAAAACGCCGTTGAATATTGCCCTATACATTTTGCCAATTATAAAAACATATTCCTTTTGAATGGTGGATATTAATTATTATATTTTTAATTGAAAATGTTTTTCCCCCATGCATTTATATATATACATATAAGAAGGTTCTATTTATGTTATTGCGAAAGTAATTTAATTTATGTGTTTTCAAATTTTTTATATGATCTAGATTTGTTCAATTCCACTGCTTTATTCATGTTCTATTCGTAGAGATTGTGCACTTTAAATTTAAAATAAATTAAAAATATTTAACTATTTTGATTTCAATCGTTAAACATATAGGATTGATGAAATTTTACATATACAATGACTACGATTATATTATTAAACTCAAAGTAGTTGGCATCATACTGACACTACGAAACGATTTTAATGTAAAACGAAATGGTTCTAGTATCATATCGTTTCAATTTTTATACCATTTGTAATGGTCAATATCGGTATATACTAGTTTGTATTAGTTGGTACAAAATTTTAATTTTTTATATTAAAAAAAATCTGTAAACACGAAATGATCATTAAAATATAAAGATACTGATACATACCAATGTCAAAATAAAAACGATATATCTATTAATTTGATACTAATTATTTTAGTTAAATCTCAGTATTAATATCTTAAAATATAAATTAAATATAAAATTATAAAAATATATAAAATTAATTAATTTTACGAGAGTAAATGGATCCTACCCCTGTGATGTAATATCAGATTTTATTTTTGTAGGCCTTTGATCATGCGCGTAAGAAAAATGGAAGTGCGTGGAATTTGTATGGAAAAATGAAATTCAAAAGAGAAGAAAATTCAACGGAAAATGACTTGGTAAAAAATTCCAAGCTGAAAAGACAGGCAGTTGCCCCGTTCAGACCGCTGTTGATTGCTGACTCGTTATTTATTCCAGGTAATCAAAATTGACTTTTTCTCATTTTGTCCAAAATTTCCTTCACTTCTTTTTTTTTTTTTTCCCTTAACTTCTATTAGAGGAACATCAATTTCCCCTCCTTTTTTTCTTCCGTGTTTCTTTTCGCATTTCCCTCTTTCTTTTCACACGTGTAATTTCGAATGTCACAAATTATCAGATAACTCTTTTCAATCTGATATTCCCATTTTATTTCATATATTCAAACTCGAGGCTTTTAAGTTGAAATCTCAAACTTTAATTATTCAAGTGTCTTGGAAAAAATTTTTTAAGCTATCGAAACTCAACACAAAAAATGATTTTGTAAGAAAATTTTAAAATATAGTATAAATGCATAAATATATTAAAATTATATAATATAAATTATTAATTTATTAAAATTTATATAAATATATAATACTTTGATTAATTAAATTATAATACAAAAAATATAATAATTTATATAATATGATATAAATATATGAAATACAATAACTTTAACTCCATAGGCTAACTCATAGATCCTTTCCTTTTTGAAGATGCATATTAGGTCTTCATATGGGAAATCAAAGTCTAATTGTTCATAGCAATTTGTTGCCCGGTGTTGTAACATATTGAGATACAAATCTCAATATATTAGGGCAATCAACACTTTAAATCATAATAAAGCCCTAGCCAATCAAACGAATTACTCATTTGAGCCTCTCGTATCAAAACACAAGAGTAACTGGGTTAGGGAGTCACCACTAATATTTTTTTGGCTAGGTGTGATTAGTTACCTATTAAAACTATTCATTAAAGAGTCATGAAATTCTAAAAGAACGATTTACGATTAGTATATATAAAAAATTTATAATTTAGGCTTGGGAGTCAATTACACCACAAATAAGGACTCGATCCCTTTCATGATGCCCATTAAATTGGTACCAAATAATTATACGTATCTGAATTGATTTTCCTCAAATTCGATCATATGTTTTCAATCATAATCCTCCTTTTATTTAATCAAAATCAAACAGATATCCCAAAAAATAAAAAACATATATCCTCAGACTCTCATCGGGTAGCCAAGAGAGCAACCCATTATTGGTTGGGGACTAGCTCAAATATACAACTGATTTGAAGTGAAAACCATTTATAAAGGAAAATTTTCATAAAAGTATTTTGATTCCAAAAATATTCACTAGTTGACTCATACTTAAGTTAAATTGAAGAAATCACAAATTTGAAAACAAGACTAAAAATCAACTTTTATTCAATTCAACTTGGAAGCTTCAGTGTGAGCCACTACAAACCTTTTATAAAATACTCCTAGACCTATTAACACACTAAACGTGACTTCCGGAATCAATTTTGAGACATTCAAATGCCTTGTGTAGACACCTCATTTTGTCCGGACCAACTTTTGGCATCCCAAGACTTAATTGAAAGATGATAGAATTAGAAATAATAAAATGAGCTAGGGACAACTGCCAAGTGCCATGTTGCTAAGCATTATTAGGTGACACGGCACCAGGCACAAAATTTTTTTTAGGAAGGTCATATTAAAGAAAAATGTAAAAATGAGGCATCAGAGGTCACTATTTAGGGTGTCACTGAAGTCATTCAGGTGAGTACACAGGTCAATTTCCCACTATTTATGACTAAGATTCGAAGAGGCTAAGGTATGTGCAAATTACATTGATGCACAAGTATTGATATAATGCCTTTACATTGTCAAAAATTTGAATTTTCACATGTAGTATCGATACAAGAGGGTTTGGTATCGATACCTAAGTATGGTATTGATACCTAGCATATTTGTATCGATACAGATCTTGGTAGTAGCCAAAGTTGTGATTTTTGGCTAAATGTATCGATACATAAGTATGAGTATTGATACAAATCAATGGAGTGTCGATATAGGCCTCTAAGTCTTAAGACTAGAAATAATTTTTTGCTCTTAGTATCGATACATACCTCACTGTATTGATACTCATGGGTAAAAGTTGCTTGTGTAATGGTACAGAATGTTTTGTATTGATACACCAAAGGATTTTTGGCCAGTTTGAGCCTTTTTTCAACCTTCGAAAATCCAATTTAAACATGATTTTTACACCAAAAATCACCATATTTCATATCAGATCTCAGTTATGGGCTCATGATTGGATTTAAACAAACTTTTAAAGCCCAAATAGCTAATGACAAGGTCAATGACAAGGGACATTCTTATGAAACAAATGGTTTGTCAAAAGGCATGCTTGACTTTTCTCTAGTTGCAGGCTGCTTCAACCTTTCTGCACCACCACGTGCATGGCAAAACCAATGAAAACGAGATCAGCTGAGCAAAATACCTGGAATTATCCCTTAGTACATACATGAAAGATCAAAGATGCCCTTGCTTTGTTTCCTAAAAGTATTGGCTGAGCATTGAATTTAAATAGGGACAAAAGTTGGCTCAGCAAGAGGACTTACTTCCAACCACCTCCAAAAATCCTCCAGCAACCTTCAGCCCTAAAACACTCCAAAAAAAAAACACTTTTCCACTAACCTCTATACTTCATTCTCGTAGTTCCTCAGAATCACCACCAGAAACCTCCAAAAACTCAACCTTTTACACATTGTCCTCCTTAAAAGACCTCAATGTCCATAGTATTACTAGAAAGCTTCTTTTTTTTCACCATTTTCTTGCTAAACAATAGCAAAAAAAATAAGGGAAGGAAATGAGCTTAAAGTCACTGCTTCAAAGAGGGAAGAAAGTTCAGGGTTTTTGGTATATTCTCTCTAACTAGCTCTACATATTTTCTATTTTCATCGTTTGCATCATCTTATTGAGCCATTCATGGTGCTATAACCATTCTAGGATCCTTATGCACTATTGTTGCCTTGGTTATGGAAGTCTTAGGATCTTGATGCACTTTTGAAAGAAAATATCTTCTCTTTCATTCTGTCATCAAAACAGTCCCTTATTCATGCATTTCCTGTCATGTTTCACCTATCTTTACATGATTTATACATGCTTGAATGTTCTTCCTCAAATGCATTGAGTATGTTCATGCATTTTCTGGTATTTTAAGGACCTCATGGCACAAAAATGCATCTTAGTGAGCCACTCATGATGCTATAACCATTCTAGGATCCTCATGCATTATTATTGCCTTGGTTGTTGTAGTCTTAAGATCTTGATGCGCCTTTGAAAACAAATATCTTCTCTTTTATCATATCATAAAAACAGTCCCTTATTCATGCATTTCCTGTCACATGTCACCTATCTTCACATGATTAATACATGCTTGACTATTCTTCCTAACATGCATTGAGTATGTTCATGCATTTTTTGGTATTTTAAGGACTCTTTTACCACAAAAATGCTGTCTTGAAAATTCCAGTATGCGTTTTTTCACTTTAATATGTTCATGTCACTTTCATGCATCTTATTTTCATCTTCTTGCATTTTTTGTTACCTTTTCAATGTCCAAATCTCATCTTTGAGTGTTTGAATTATAATACTTGTTTATCTTTATGCATGTTGTATTTTATCCATGATTTGTTTGTCAAGATGCTTGCTTGCTAGAAATCTGATTTTAAAAAAAAAATCACCAAGTTAAGTTCATGCTGCCTATAATAGATAGAGAATAGCATGGATTTAAAGTTTTCATAAAATTAGTCTTCCAACCTCAGAGGCCAACTAAATACTTCAGACCTAGATTCATGGTAAAACAAGTTCAAATATGCTATTTTTTTAAATAAAAATAACCCTTTTAATTGATAGATATATCAACCTTGATCTTGAGTCCAATACCATGACATGGTCAATAGGTGGTTTCATCATCCCAAACTACTCTGAGATTGTGGAATGAATTTGTGACACCCATGTTACTTGTCCTTTTCTATCATGGACGTTTGGACATCTTAGATTTGAGCCTATCCTTGAAAAAAACCAAAAATACTGAATAACTTCCTTATTTTGCTTTGGTGGCAGTGTAGTCTGAATTTGAAAAATTATTTTCAAACCATAAATGACTTTTCTAGAATTTTTTTATATTTTCCCTTAAGGCATCGAAATACCTTTCCAATATGGTATTGTTTGCCCTTAGATCATTTTGGTTGAGGGAGTTATGATTTTTTGAACCTTTGCTATCGAAACTTTTAAGACCAACATGCTATATTCTATTTGGTCCATTTTGGCCTATCAAATGATTTTTCTAAAATTTTTTTATATTTTTTTCTAAAATTTTTACAAAATTCCATTTTCAAGAAGGTATTGTTTACAATTTCACGATTCTAGATAAGTCCAGAACATCGAAATCCATCATGCCCATTCCTTTGTACATGCTGCCAAAGTTGAAACAAGCCTAAGTTAAAAAATTAATTCCACCTAGAAGGCAATTCTCTATGATTTTTAAAATATTTTTATAGTTGTCCTCATCGAGTCACCTTTCTAACAGTGCCTATTTACCCCTTGAATTGGATGCACCCTATAGACACCTTATTTTGTCCGGACCAATCTTTGGCAACCTAAGGCATAATCGTCGCCTAGAAAATAAGTTTTTTTGGGAAGTTCTAAAATGCCTATAGGCCGTATTAAAGAAAATATAAAAAACGAGGCATCAAAGACCACTTTTCATGGTGTCACCATGGTTATACACAAATCAATTTCCCATTGTTTGTGACTAAGTTAAGGTAAATCGAGAAGCCGCAAGTTTGTACAAGTTATATTAGGGCACAAGTATTGAGACGAGGCCTTTATGGTGCAAAAACCTTGAATTTTCATATGTAGTATCGATATAAGAAGGTTTAGCATTGATACCTAAGATGTGGTATCTATACTTGACATGTTTGTATCGATACAGACCTTGGTAGTAGCTAAAGTTATCATTTTTGGCAAAATGTATTAATACACAAGCATGAGCATCGATATAGATCCATGGAGTCTTGATACTAGTCTCAAGACTGGAAACATTTTTTGCTCTTAGTATCGATACACAATTAATTGTATTGATGCTCAGGAGTAAAATATACCGTGTGTACCGATACAACATGTTCTGTATCGATACACCAAGGCATTTTTGCCTAGTTTGAGCCATTTTTAGCCTTCAAAAACCCGATTTAGACATGTTTTTGCACCAAGGAACTATCATATAACATTGTAAACCTCAACTATGGGCTCATTAACGGATTTTAAACAAATTTTAGAGCCCAAATAACCATTGACAAAGGCCACTTTCACAAGATATATGGTTGTAAGAGGGTGGCATGCATATCTCTGCTGGGAGGCTGTTGCAACCTTTTTGCCTCCTTACTTAGCATTGCAAAACGAATAAAAAATGAGTCAGTTGAGCATGTTAGCTAGAGATGTCCCCTAGGTTAGAAGAGAAAAATCAAAGTACCCCTGCATTGTTTCTTAAAAAGAGCAATGATAAGCCAAAAAAAGGGGGGGAGCCAAAAAAAAGACTCAGCAATCTCAAAAAAAATTCTTCATCCATTTTCACAAATTCTCCATAACTTTAGCTCCAAAAACTCACCAAAAGCACTATTCCATTATCTTTCACTCATAACCAACCTCTATTCTATCCTAAACCACTATTGGAAAACCTTTAAGAACCTAACTTTCCACACATTTTGATCCTTAAAAAGCCTTACCATCAACCATACCACCAAAAAGCTACTTCCTTTTATCCTTTTCTTGCTAAAAACTATAAAAAAAAGGAAAAAAATAAGCCTATAGCCATTACTTCGAGAAAAAAAGGGAAGTTCAAGTTTTTTTGGTATATCTCTTCTATCTTGATCTTTGTAGTATCTGTTTTATCATTAACATTATCTTCGTAAACCCTTTTTATGCTTTTTTAGCCATCTTAGGACTTTCATGCATTTTTTGTGGCTTTGGTTGTGGTAGTTTAGGATCTTGATGTTTGTCTTGGTGACTTCATGCTGTTTGGTTAACTAAGCATGCTTCTTTGCATTTTTATCACCATAATAGCCTCTGTCCATGTATTTCTTGCCATGTTCTTTCCATATTCATGTCTTCACCTCATGTATAAAATTGGTATTTTAACAGGACATAAGTATGCTCATGCATTTCCTAGAAGCTTGATAGGCTCCACGAAATAAAAATGCCTTTTTAGCAAGCTCTTTTTAAACATGTTTATCCTAAGTATGTTCATGCATCCATCTATCATCTCTATGCAGCTTTTGTCATCTTTTCGATGAAAATTGTTATCTTTGCTTGTGCAAATATGTCCTCCATAATTTGCATCATTTTGTGGTACATTGCTTGTGTCGAGATGCTTGCTTAAGTGCTAGAAAACCCGATTTCAAAAATATCCCCAAGTTAAGCACATGCTATCTCCCGTGCATGGAGAATAACATGGGCCTAAGATTTTTATGAAGTTGATTTTTCCAACTTTGGGGGCAAAACTATTATTCAGTTTTGGATTCATGGAAGAATGAGTATAAGAGTACTAGTTTTTCAAAAATGAGATAAAGTCTTTTAGTTGAAAAATGTGAACCCTTGGTCCTACGCCAACCACCCTCATAATGGTATGGTCAATGGGTTGTTCTATCATCCGAAACTACTCTAGGATTATGGAATGAACTCGTGACACCCATGATAATCTCTCATCTTGGTTATGAATGTTTGAACATCCATGGCCTAAGCTTAGCCTGGAAAAAAAACTAAAATACCGAACACCTCCCTTGTTTTGTTCTAGCAGCACAGTGGCTTGGTCTTGAAAAATTATTAAAAAATAAAAAAAGATTTATAAAAAATGTGTTGGTATTTTTCCTTTGAAGGGTTTCAAATTACCTTTCCAACGATGTCTCATTTACCTTCAGATCATCTCGGATGAAATAGTTATGCTTTTTCAAATCTTTGCTATCCAAAACCTCTAGATCCAGTGAGCAGTTTATTGTTTGGGCTGTTTCGGCCTGGCAAACAACATTTTTGAATCCCTTGAATATTTTCCCATGGAGTTCATGAAATTCCCTTTTTGGAAAGGTATTATTCGCATTTCAACAATTTCGGATGAATTCGAAATGATTTTTGAAAATCCATCATACCTTTACCTTTACATGTTGCCAGTGTCGAGATAGGTTGAAATTCAAAAATTAATTCCACCTAGAAGGTAATTTTCTAGGATTTTTGGAATATTTTTACATCAATCCTCATTGAGTTAACTTTCCAAAGGTACCTTGTTTACCCCCTAAGACCTTCAGATAAGCTCAAAATAAATTTTGAAAGAGAAATGGCACGATGCTATCCTCTGTTTCAAACCTGATTTTTAAAACGTTTTTATTGAGGCATTCGAATGCCTTAAGATCTATTCGGCTCATTCTCATAACCTGAACCTTTTAGACTTTGACCAAGGCTAAACAAAAAGAGGAACATTTTAGCCAAACCTTTGGCTCCCGATTTTTAAAGATTCCCTATTTTCAAAAACATGACCCACACCTCTTAACGTTGAAGATTTTTATTTTCAGGGGTACTCCAACCCCACTTCTCCGAGGGGATACTCCAACCCCGCTTTTACTTCAAAATGACATCAAATTTTCATTTTCGGCTTACTACTCTGAGGGGATACTCCAACCTCGCTTTTACCTCAAAATGACATCAAATTTTTATTTTCGAAGATACTCTAACCCTATTTCTCTGAGGGGATACTGTAACCCCACTTTTACCTAAAAATGACATCAAATTTTCACCTTTGAGGATGCTCCAACCCCACTCTTCAGAGGGGATACTCCAACCTTGCTCTCCATATTCCTTCTAAAATCCAAACTTTTTTCCCCATGACATCCCCGAGTTGTCAAAACCCTTCTTTCTCCTCAAATTTCCACTAAATCCGACTAAGTGTCAACATTATCATCTCGGTTATTAAGTGATAATAGAAGATAATTACGAGAAACATTTCGATCGTCCCTCCTTTGCATGTATTTTGTGTGGATTTATTTATTGTTTTCTTTTCCACCTTACTAATACATTTCCTTTTGTAGGGACCTCGGGCATTCATGCTTTAAAGATCATGTTCAAAATCATAAAATGATATCTTATGTCAGTATCTCTCCAGTGCCAGACATGAAATATTTGATTTTTTTTAAAACAATTCGGAGATTTTTTTCATCAAAAACCCCTTTGTTTCTCACCTTTTCGAGGTGCATAGGTGATAAAATTTTCATTAAAACCCAGACTCATATCTTTACAAGATTTCATTCATTAGAGGGAATTATATTTAAATAATGATAAAAATGGGATAGAAGAAACTAGGATTCAAGTAAGATATAGTTAGATGGTACTGATTTTCGGGCGTCCTGGGGGGTGCTAATCCTTCTCCACACATAACCAACTCCCGAACCTAAAACAATGAATCTCTGGTATTATTTTCAATAGGCATCCGGTCATGCCTAATTTAAAATGATCGGTGGTGACTCCAAGTTTATGGCCACTTCGTGGTGGCCATCCAAGACTAGTCGGATGAGCGATTCATCCGATGGTCTTTCACTCTTTCATTTCAAACATCATTATATTTTTTAAGTCGAGCACGATTTAGCCCTTCGGATCGTTTGAAGTTCATAAAAGCTGAGCACATGGAACGTTAACACATTCAAAATAAATTTGGGAAAGGAGATAATGCTGTGCTATCTCCTATTTTTAACCCAATTTCCAAAATGCCCTTATAAAGATGCACATATGTCTTGAAATGCATCCGATTAGTTCCCCTCCTACAGAAAACCTTTAGGCTTGGCTCAAGGTTTAAGACAAAAATAGATTTTATACAAATCTTTAGTTTTCTAATATCAAAATCCTTCATTTTTCAAGAAAAGAAAACCCTTTCTTTTAAAACATAAAAAAATTTCATTTTTACTTCAACCCTACCTTTCCGAAAGGATACTCCAATCATGCTTTTACCTTAAAAATTTTCTCTTTCCTGAATACCCTAGATCATTTCAATTAAAATCTTTTTGTCTTGCAAATTATTATCAAATCCAATCCATTTCTAAATTGTCATCTTGGTTATTCTTTAATAATTGAAGTTAATTATGAGACATATCCTGATTGTTCCTCTTTTTTACGCTATTTTGTTTTTGATTATTTGTTTATGATATTATTATATTCTTTTTTGTCTTAATAACATGTTTCCTTTATTTAGTCACTATAGTGGTTTCATACTTAAAGTTTATTATTAAAAAAAAATTATAAAGCAATGTTTCATGTCGCAATCTTTCCAGTGCCTAATACAGAATATCCAAAATTTTGAAATTTAATATGAAAACTATTTTCATAAAAGTCCCTATGCTCCCCATACCTCCATGGTGCATAGGTGATATAAATCTTCTTTTAAAACTTGAATTTACATTTTCCACCAAAACTTTATGCATAACAAGTGGATTATATCTAAATAATAACCAAATGGAACTGATTAAGCTAAAATCGAAGCAAGATGTAGTTAGCAGGTACAGATTTCAAGTGTTGTTGGGTGCTAATTCTTCCTCACGGAACCAACTCCCAAACCCAGTCAATGAATCTCTAGACTTTGTAGACCTTGAAATCGATGTTTTGATTTTCATAACTTAGAATATTATTTTAAATAGGCATCCGATCCCGCTTAAACCCATATAGTGAACCGAACGAGCTAAACAATGTTAAACCATACCGAATTGCTGCTAGAATAACCTAGAGAATAGGATCACTTGGGGAAATGTTTGTTACCTTTACTCCTATATACCACGGTTACATAGGCGATGATAGGTGAACATTATTGCCTGTATCTATTATTTTTATTTTCATGATCATTTTTTTAGGATATGCTAATACGTTTGATAGTAAATCCCCTTTAATAAATAGGTGATGACAAGCAAATGCCATTACCTATAATGCCATCTTAAAATTGTTATATTTGACCAAAATAAGTTTTCATTTTGTCTGAACGATGGCTTAATGTGTACTTAAACGTCACCACTTAAATGGTCAGTTTTAATCCTTGCGAGGTATCATATTACCTTGTTAAAAGGCAATTTTTAATGCGGACATGCTATTATGCTGTCCATTCAATGTCACAACATTCACAATCATCATGTCTACCCCTGGCGTCATACTGCCTATTCTTGGGGCAAATTTTGTGATGCACTTTTATGGCTATTCTTTTATTTCTTTATCCTTGTGCATATTATTTTGTATGGTTACTAGCTCATTCCCCTTTTATGCTTTTCATTTTTACCCATGCATCATTTCATCATAATCATCATCATCAACATGGGATAATTGGCCAATGGTTTAGTGTTCATCAATAGGTGTCTATCATGGAGCAATAATCCATTTCAAATCTAAAGTGTTTTGAGGAAGTTGTAGCATGTTCGAAGCACTGACAGCATGAAGATGAGGACATCTTAAAACTTGGGTATGGTTTAACAATGCATGAAAGGATTGAGATAGGGTACTGTCAGGATGATTGGCAAGATCTAAAGCATATATGGACCAGTTAGGACAATACCGAGAGGGAAGTATTCCTTAAGAGATATAAAGACATTGCCCTTTTGCTTTAGGTTTGTTTGGATTTGATCTATTGCAAGCAACATCTTAGTTTTAGAACCCAACATATAGTTGTTCCACATTCAATCATGAAGATTTGGTTCCCACAGTGGATGAATACTCCACGTTACTGAATACTGAGAGAGCAAAGACTGATAGAATATACTATAAAGCTTTGCAACCCCCAACCTTTGAAAAGAGATTAGCTTAGATTCTCAGTACATAAAAGACTTGGATTGAGAGTCACATCAAGATGAAGAGGAACAATGAGTGCATCTCATGGGTTAGCTTGAAGGAAGCAATGGCAAATGCCATTGATCATCGAAAGATCTGAGATATTTATGCTCTAGCAATATATGGTCTAGTCATATTTTTGAAAACATTAGGCTATGTTGGAGCTACAGTAGCTAATCTTTTCTCTTGATTGTGCTGCAACATTAATCCCGCACTGAGTATCATTGCTGAAATCATCCGAGCTCTCAATTTTTGCATGGAAATTGGTACAGGTCACTTCATTAGATGCGTGCCACTTCTCTACATCTAGCTTGTTAGTCACTTATGTCCCAAAGAAAAGAAGGTGTCATATAACTTCTTGTCTAACTTTAGCCCTATCTCCAAGGTCTTCAAGAAGGAATCACCTTAGGACAAGTCTAAAGAGCAATGGGTCCAATAACTCCTAAACCTCAGTGGAGAAGAGGTGACATGGAAACCCTTTTGGTTTTCACCATAAACAATCATATATCGATGCAGAGATTACAATTGTGTGCCACTCATGGGATTATGGGGAAGCACTAGCTATGCACCCATTCTGGTCCTCTAGCAATTCTAGTGCCAATAATTTATCCCCTTCATCTAAGACCTAGAGTTATGGGATTTTGACTATGGTAAGCATGATTATAAGTCAAAAGTTTAGCTAGCCTTTTATATATGAAAACAAATTCATTGTTTAGAGAGGTATTAGAGAGGAAGTAGTACGACCCTAGCATATGATGAGTGGAGGACCTATCAAATCAGTGACTCCTTACCTTTGTCTATCATTGGAACATCATAAGCTCCTGTTGAGGGATTCCCCTCTAAGATGGAGTTACTTAGGCAAAAGTTAGAACAAGAAAGGTCAACCTTTGCCAAGGAAATTACTTGCTTAAAGAAAGAAAAATGTCAATTAGAAATAGACCTCTACCTTCTAGATGGTGAGGTAAACCTAGCTATCAAAGAGAAAAATCATCTTAAGAAATATCTCAAGGGTTTGATGAAAGATTATGTGGCACTCAATAAAGCAAGTAAGTCTTGATGCCTTGGAAAGTCATAAGTTAAGTGGGAAGTAGAAATTAATATACTGAAGAAAAAAGTGCACCGATGTAAAGAAGAGGTTAGGGCTAATAGAGAAAAACTCATTAGAACTCATGCCCTCGCATCAACTGGGATAACTAAAAGCTCAAGTCTAGGATTTAAGAGTAAACCATGTCAAGAATGTAACTTTGACACTCAGAATGTAAGATCTAGAGCATTCTCTACAAGCTTGCCAAGACCAAATCATGAACTAGCAAAAGCCTTGAAGCATTAAGAGTAAGAGTGGCTACAGACGATTGATTAGGCATGCCAAAACCATCAAGATCACTACTACCATCTCACCAAGCAGATTCAAATAGCCTAGCTAGAAGCCAAACATAAGATGGATGTGGCACGATACTTGACACGTAATTTCTACCCATTGGAGTCCATGAACAAAAATTGTTGTATTTCTTGGAACATGGGATCAAGCAATGAACCGTGTCAAGCATTTCAAAATGTAAGATGTGTAATCAAGATATTTTGTTGCTTTAATGAAAGACGCTATTGGTGAAGCTACTTCTTTACCCAGTTGTTCCCTTTTGCATTTGCATTTGCATGACTAACCTAATTATTTTGTTGTTTTATTCATTCATGTTAATAGTCATTTATCCTTATGATCACATATTCACTTTCATTGCATCAAACATGCTTATAACATAAAAGTCTAATTTAGTAATAATTTAAAGTGAAGGTGCTCTAAAACACAGAACCTATAGTTCGTCATCAATATAACACTCGTAATCATTGAAAAGTAATGGAAAATGATCATTAAGCCTGCATTGTGAGACTTGAGCTCATATATAGGGAGTCTCAAGAGCAATCACTCCATAGGAAGGAAGAACTCCAAGCTCAGATTGTCAAATGAACTAAGCTATTATCTGAGGCTTTAAAGGAAAAAGGGGCAAACAAGCAAAGTCAATGCGAGAAAAGAATCAACCAATCTTGAAAGCAACTTAAATAGTGGTACTAAAGCCACTAATGCTTAAGAAGGGGTATTACATAGATAAGATCCTCCAGCAACAAATATCTCATTAACTTAGCCATTCATTTACATCAACCCTACAGTAACATCCCACCTAGTCCAAGGATTTCAAAGAGCGAGCTCTTCACCAATGAGGCCTGTAGTTCTAGATCTCAATGAGTAAATGGAACAAAAAAAAAAGGTACTAAAAAAATAATGGAGACTTAAACAAGTATCAGTAATTAGGGAAGTGCCTTTAGGCTATTGAAGAAAGTGACAAATTTAGGTTCATAGATGCAACATCATTGGGGTTAGTTTGAGTCTCGTTACGCCTAAGTTCAAAATGCCTAATTTTGAAAAATATAGTGGACTACCGACTCTACTACTCAGCTTCACATGTACTACCGTAAAATGGCTAGGTATGAAGAGAACGAGAAATTATCGATTCATTATTTTTAAGATACTCTGACTAGGGTAGCTATCTGATGGTGCATAGGGCTTGATCATGTGAGAATTCAAATGTGGTCAGATCTAGCTTGCGCTTTCCTTGACCAATATAAGCATTTATCCGATCGGGCTTAGATCATCCCTCCTTTATGAACATGGAAAAGAAAGTCTCTGAGAGTTTCTAGTAATATACTTAGAGGTGGAGAGAGGAGGTAGCTCAAGTTCATCCTCCTTTGACTAAAAAAAAAATAACGACAATGTTTGTTGGCACCCTGTAAGCTCCCTACTACGAAAGGCTAGTAGGAAATGCCACAAAAAATTTTGTCAATATGGTTATATTAATTGAAATGATCAATAATGCTATCAAAAGTGGCAAGATATCCATTAGAGAATCATCTGGGTCAATTAAGGAGTCAACAAAAAAGGGTAACAAGAATGAGATGAATGTTGTTAGCGAAAGTTGTGCAAGTTTGACCAAAATTTAGATCCAACGTAGGCTGTTTACCTCCTAAACATGTTGAATCTAGGTTTCAACGCTTGCCCATTAGCACCACAACCAATTCATGTTGCCGAGTTCCCTCAAACAATGAGTTTTGCATCGAATCCCATTTAAAACGTGACCTGGAGTGCACAACCTCGCAACATGAACAATGTAAGAGCTCCAGACAATCAACAAGCACCCCGAGAAAGGGAGCATTTTGAGCCACTCCCATACTCCTTCCTATAAATAGATCTACTCTCGTATATTGGTAGGTCAACTAGTAGCCCTAGTATTCACAAGCCCAAGATCATCATCATACCCTAAGTGGTACGATGAGAATGCCGACTGTTAGTACCATGTCCAAGCATAAGGTCATTCTATTAAGAATTGCACCTTGTTTAAGAGAATGGCATAGTGTTTGCTAGAAAAAGGTGTGATCAACATTGAACAAGGGCTTAGACCAAATGTTGGAGCCAATTAACTTCCTAACCATGCCAAACTGAGAGTGAATGTGATAATCGATGAAAAAGGTTGTTGGATCAAAAGAAGTAATAAAGAAGTTAAAACACCGATAAGCAAGGTCTAGCAAGCTTTTATGAGGGCCATAATAGTCTTAAACACCAAAGATTAGAGCAACGAAATCGTTGGGCCATCTTGTTGCCACTATGGCCAAGGACATAATTTGCAACATTACCCATCATTCTTAGAAATGGTCCAAGGTGTGATGGATTGGTCTAAGATTAAATTCTATAAGGAGTAAGATGAATGCATTGATCCACCCATTAATGCCATCGGTGATGAGAGAATTACTGGCAACTGGATCTGAAATTGTTTTTCTCTTATGAGCATGGAAAAAAAAGCTGATGAAAGCTTTAGGCAGTATGCTTTAAGATGGATAGAAGAAGCTATCTAGATTCATCCCTTATTGAGAATGAAAGAGAAGACAGTTAAATTCATTAGTACATTACAAGCCCCTTATTATAAGAAAGTAGCAAAAAGCTTCCCAAAGAGCTTTATGGACGTAGTTGTATTATGTGGAATGATCTACGAGGCCATGAAAAGTGAATCAGGCAAAAGAGATTATGTAAAGGCAAAGGGAAAAGAAAAATAAAAGCTAGTCGATAACTGAAATCTGGCACTAAAACTAGTCCATTTCAAACATGTGCTAAGTTAGATGTAAGTAAAATGGTTATTAAAGAAAACTACGAGATTATAGAAAACATATAGAAGGTCAAAATGCCAAAGAATTTGGTCTGGCAAATCCTGGTGCAAGCTAAATTGGTTAATGGGGTTAAAAAGATGAAAGATGTAGTCGATGAATTTTGAGATATCCACACTATCCATGGTTATACTCTTCAAACATGCAAAAGTTTTATGCTATGGTTCAAAGGATAATGAACAAGGTAGCATCAAATTACATGATAGACAGTGGCCTTCGCATACCGAGTCTGCAAATGAAATGCTGTCTATCAACACTGTGGAAAAAGAAGGGAGCAATCCTCTTTACAAGGTTGGAAGGCCATTGGTCTCATTTGACAACTAACCTAGAGTCAAAAGCTAACCCTGTTCAGCTGCACTAAAGATAATCATTCAAGTTCCATACCCTTTCCCTTATAAGGATAACAAAGTAATTCCCTAGAATTATGAAAGCACAACCTTGATCATCAGTGAATCTAGTCAGTAAACTACAAATGTTGACCTTTCAAAAGTAAGCCACCTAACTCAAAGTGCCCCAGTAACATTGAGAAGTGAAATTTAGTAAGAGAATACTAATCTCGTTCCTCGAGTATTAAAGTTTAAAACTAAAGAATTAGTTCCATAGTTGCCAAGGAACTAGTGAGTGAAAAGGAAGCTGCTGAATTCCTTAATCCATTAAGCATAGTGAATACAACAATGTTGACAGTTGAATAAGCAAACCGCTAAGATATCTATGCTATCACCACTACTGAACTCTGAAGCTCATAGGAATGCCCTCCTTAAGGTTTTAAATGAGGCCTATGACCCTCCTAACATCTCTATAGGTAAGATGAATCACCTAGTGAGCAACACCACTGTTGACGATTACATATCTTTCTGCAACGATGAGATCCTTCATAAAGGAAGGGGAAACTATAACATATTGCAAGGGCACAATTTTGCCCAAGATGCTTATTGATAATGGGTTAGCTCTAAATTTAATGCCCATGTCATGCTTGAACAACCTCTCCATTGATGCATCTCATGTTAAGAATAGTTACATGATGGTGTAAGCATTAGATGGAACTTGAAGAAATATGGTAGGAAACATCAACATTCCACTCTAAATTGGCCCATACACTTATGAAGTATACTTTCGTGTGATAGATATTGCTTCATTATATAACTACTTATTGGGAAAGCCTTAGATTCACTCTACAAGGATAGTGCTGTCATCATTCAAATAGAAGTTTAAATTCATCATTGAAAACAAAGTCATCAATATTGGAGTAAAAAAAGATATCATCGCTGTTACCTTAACTAATGCCCTATATGTCAAACTCGATAAAGATATCCTAGAATCCTCTTTTCAATCCTTTAAGTTTGTTAATGCCAGTTATGTCAACAAAGGTTTACCAGTGGTTGAGCCTTGCCTATAGAAAAACACTCATATAGGTCTAAAATTATCTATTGGTAGAGTTGCTCAGGCTAGAAAATGCTTAGGTAACACCACCAAGGGATTGCCGGAGCCTTAAAAGTTGTGAACTAGATTGACATAAGAGGTTTAGGATTTAAGCCCTATGCACAGCAAAAAAAAAAAAACAAGATAAAAAAATTATAAGAAAAGGATGGCTCGTCTGTTAGGACAAGGCATGGGATATGAACCAATTGTATTTCCACCCCTTCGAGAAAGTTTTCACCTAAGAGGAGATGTGAATACAAGCTCCACTAATGTTATACTTATATTAAGCAATGAATTTAGGGATTTCTCTATCAATGCAATTGATGATGGATGAAAAGACCAGCTTGTGCTCTCCAAGATTTGTCCGAGTGTTTAGACTGAAATTGAGATTCCATTACTATGCAAGTCTTTTTCAAAGTAATGCTATGAACTAAACCTACATGCTTTTGCCTAAAAGCATTGTAGGGTCCTTTGTATGGGCATCTTTTGTTAAGTATTATCAATGAAAATGATTAAGCATTATGCATTAAATCCTTTGTCTTCATAATTTTTGTCAACTCTTAGACCTTTCTCTACACAGGTACCTAGAAGAAGGTGACATGAATATTTGTACTAAAACTTTGGAAATCAATTTCGAGCAACCAATCTGTACCTAGTAAGGTTGAGGCTGAAGAGAATTTTAAAGAGAACCCCATACCCCAGACCTAGAAAGACTAATTGAATAGGAAGAAAAACATATATTGCCTCATGAAGAACCCACTGAAACCATTAACCTTGGAATGGAAAAAAGATAAAATAAAGAAGAAGTCAAAATCATAACCTTCATAAAATCGTTAACTCAAACTGAAGTAATAAGTCTCCTCCAAGAATGTAAGGGCATGTTTGCCTGGTCCTACCAAGACATGCCTAGATTAGGCACCAAGATTATGGTCCATAAATTTCCCCTTAAACCCGAGTGTAAGCCTGTACAACAAAAGCTTAGAAGGATGAAACCCGAAATGCTTATGAAGATGAAAGAAGAAGTGAAAAAGCACTTTAAGGTAGGATTTCTCAAAGTAGCCAAATATCCTAAGTGGGTGGCCAAAATAATCCTAGTTCCTAAAAGGGATGGTAAATTATAGATATGTGTAGACTACAAGGACCTAAATTGAGCTAGCCCAAAAGATAATTTCCCTTTACCTCATATCGATATTAATAGAAAACACTACCAAGAATGCACTATTTTCCTTCTTAGATGGATTTTCGGGTTATAACCAAATCAAAATGGTAGCTTAAGACATAGCGATGACCACTTTCATGACTATGTGCGGCACTTTCTACTATAAGTGATGCCTTTCGAGCTCAAGAATGCTCAGGTAACCCACCTAAGGGCGATAGTAACGTTATTCCATGATCTTATGCACAAAGAAATTAAGGTCTACGTGGATGATATGATCACCAAATCACCAAAAGAGAGTGAACATATGGCTAATTTACGAAAACTCTTTAAACAGCTTCGCAAATACCAACTCAAGCTAAGCCCCACGAAATACACCTTTGGTGTCACATTTGGCAAACTATTAGGCTTCATTGTAAGCGAAAACAGAATAAAGGTCCTGACAAGGTCGAAGCCAATTTTGAATTTGTCACCACTTTGAACTCAAAAAGAAGTAAAGAGTTTCTTTGGAAGATTGAACTACATAGCTCGATTCATATCTCAATTGATTGACAAATATGATCCAATCTTTCAGCTTTTTTGAGAACAAAATCATGGAAAATGGAATAAAGAATGCTAAGAAGCCTTCGATAAGGTCAAACATTACATTTCGATCCTTCCAGCACCTGTGACACTAGTGCCCAATTGACCACTAATCCTAAACTTATCTATTTTTGACAAGTCAATGGGCTATATATTGGGTCAACATGATGAGTCGGGTAAGAAGGAACAGGCTATCTACTACTTGAGCAAGAAGTTCATAGAATATGAAAATAATTATTCAGCCATAAAAAAGGTATGTTGTGCTCTAGCTTGGATGAACTAAAGGTTAAGACAATATATGATGTACCATATTATGTGCCTGATCGCCAAACTCAATCCTATTAAGTATTTATGCAAAGCTTCTATCTTGTCAGGGAGGTTAGCCAAGTGGTAAGTCCTACTTTTCAAGTACAACATCATGTATGTGAACCAGAAAGCCATCAAGGGTAGTGGTAATAAATGACTATCAGCCTTTAGACTTTGAATTTCCTAACAAAGACTTGATATACATATCCAAGGCAAGGATACTATCAAGTGTAGTTCATCTTGGAAAATGTACTTTGATGGAGTTTCAAATGTGTTGGGGCATAAAATTAGGGCAATTCTTATCTCGCTTGATGGAAACCATTGCCCTTTCACTGCAAGACTAAACTTTGATTGCACTAATAATATAGCTGAATAGGAGGCTTGCATCATAAGACTCCAAGTAGTCATTGAAAAAGGTGTCCAAACACTATAAATATTTTAAGACTCAACCTTTGTCATCTATCAACTAAAAAGCAAACGCTTGATGCTAAGCTAATGCATTATGGGTGCCTAATCTCAAAACTTAGAAAAGTATTCGATGATATCAGCTTTTAGCATTTACCTTGGGAAGAGAATCAAATCTTTGATGTCTTAGCCATCTTGTCATCCATGTTTGAATGTTGAATAAAAAAAATCCAACATCGCTTCTATTCCCATGAGCATCTGCTCATCTCTAACACATTGTCAAAATGTTGAAGAAGAGAAGGAAAGCTTGCCATTGTATCATGACATCCTTTAGTGCATTAAAGATCAACAATACCCGAAAGGCATTATTGAAACCAATAAGAAATCTACTCGAAGGATAGCTACGAGCTTCATTTTGGATACCAAAATTTTATACAAAAAAGGTTAGGATCAAGTACTACTTTGGTGCATAAATGCCTCTAAAGCCAAAAGAATTCTTAAAGAAGTCCATGAAGGAATTTACAGTATCATGCTAATGGACACTGAATGGCAAAACAAGTCATGTGATTAGTCTACTATTGGTTGACTCTTGAAAAGGATTGCATTGATTATGCCCGAAAGTGCCATAAATGCCAAATCTACGCGAACGAAATCCATGTCCTGCCTATACCTCTACACGTTATGATAGCTTCATGGCCTTGTTCCATAAGGACATAGACATGATTGGACCAATTACCCCTAAGGCTTTTAACGAGCACTATTTCATTTTGGTTGCCAAGATTATTTCACCAAATGGGTAGAGGCAGCTTCTTATGCCATGTCACCAGATCTATTGTATGCAAATTTCTAAAATGAGACATCATTTGTAGATATGGTCCTCTCAAATAGATCATTACGGATAATGCACACAACCTAAAAAACAAAATGATGCAAGTAATCTATTCTCAGTTCTAGATTCAGCATCATAATTTTGTCCTACATCATCCAAAAATGAATAGGGTAGTTAAAGCAACCAATAATCAAGAAGATAGTCAAAAAGATGGCTAAGATGTACTAATATTGGCATGAAAAGTTACCATTTGCATCACATGCCTATGACACAGTAGTATGAACTTTCACAGGCAGTACCTCATTCTCCTTTATCTATGACATGGAGGTTATCCTAACTATTAAGCCTAAAATCCTTTTGCTTAGAGTCTTGATGGAATCATAACTTGAAAAGGCAGAATAGGTCAGGAATCGATATGAAAAACTCAATCTCATTGAAGAGAAAAGAATGAAAGCTATTTGTCATGGTAGACGTATCAAAAGCGCATGATGAGAGCCTATGACAGATGGTCCAACCCCGTCAGTTCTAAGAAGGTGACATGGTATTCAAACAAATTCTCTCAATCTATAAAGATGCTCAAGGAAAATGGACCCCGAATTGGGAAAGGCCACATGTGGTGGAACATGTATTTTCTAGAAGAGCTCTAATCTTAAACAAGATGGATGGCAGCGACCTACCTAACCTTATGAACTCTGATTTTGTCAAGAAATACTATACTTGAAAAGGTTTTAGGATGAAAACCTAAAAGGCCATCCTATTTCTCTTTCTTTTTCTACTCTTAAGAAAAAAGAGCAAGCTTAGGTTAAAGGCCTAAAATGGTGGCTTAAGTAACTAGACTCCCTTACTCAAACCAAATCAAGAACCAATTTACCCCACATTCATAACCCTGATCAAGACATTAAATCACAACCTAATGCAACTATTTTATACCAACCTACCCCACCAAATCCTATCCTTACCTGCATCCAAAAAATGAAAACTACCTAACCTTGAGGCCTCTATCCCGCCATAAGGTAATCTGAAGAATCTTCTTGTGAGTTGACCAGTATCAACAGGATTAATTTCTTGAGAAAGGTTTTTGAAGACACCTACTTGAAGACTCATGTCATTAGCATCAAGGGCTAAGCAACCAGAAAACCCCTTTCAATTTTTTTACATCTTAAAATCTTTTATGATCCTATAATTTGTCATAATTTTTACTTTTTTTCTTTAAAATGAAATACAATCATTAGATTTCTTGGAAAGTCCTTTTAACTCTTGCATCCCATGTTAGAACATGTTTGTCATTTAATTGATAATACTTGGTAAATTAATGGAACCGATAATAGGATTTCCTAGAATTACTTGGAAGGGCAAAAACTTTGTAGGAATTTTTGTTCCACATTTTAAAGATCAAGGATGAATTTAAAGGCCACCATCATTCTTACCCATAGACCTTTACATTATGAAAATGTGCTTAAAACATCATTTTAGTAAACCCTAAACTAAAAACAATAGGCAAAAGTTCTTTTCAAACTGTTATCCTCAAACGAAACTTAGAACAGTCCACCCAGACCACCAAAAACATCCTTTGAATATAATTAAGAAAAGAAACCCCTCATACTTCTCAGTAAACTTAATATAGCAAAAGTCCCTAATCATGAGCCATCTAAACTCAGGATCATAATCACAAGCCATCTGCATCTTCAATAAACAACCTCTGCATTCAAAATCTCTAAAGTCTAGAACAAAGTTGGTTAATCCCAGGGCAACTGATCACCTTATCAAATCCATTAAAAAGCAAACAACTGGGAAAGCCAAAACTAATCACTGGATTAGATTTTAATATCATCACTCTTGCATAATCTTAAGCATGCATTTGCATCGTCATGCATTATACAACATGTAACCTCCTTTAGGTACTAGGTCCTACATACATAAGTCAAATTAGTGGGGAACCTAAGGATTATTTCCTGTTCTTGAAAAACCTCAAAAAGCCCCAAGTAAGTATCTCTGACCTTACGAGCTCATTGAAAATCACCAAGAGAGGTATCTAGACTCACTTTTAAAAAAAGCTAGATACCTATCAAGCCAAAGCTTACACAAGTTGGTGGCACCTGTTTGGGGAGTTAAAGCTATGAAATAACCTACCTCAGTTGATACCTATTAAGTCAAAGCCTACATAAGTTGCTGGTGCATGTCTAGAGGTCAAACCTAGGAAACAACCTACCTTAATCCATAAAGAACTAGACACCTATTGAGTTAAAGCCTACACAAGCTGGTGGTGCTTGTTTGGGGGGTAAAACCTAGGAAACAACCTACCTTAGCCCACAAAGAGCTAAATGCCTATCGAGTCAAAGCCCACACAAGCTAGTGGCACCTATTTGGGGGATTAGACCTAGGAAACAACCTACCTTAGTCCAAAAAGAGCTAGACACCTATTGAGTCAAAGCCCATACAAGTTGGTGGCCCTTGTCTGGGGAATCAAACCCAATGAACAACTTAGTAGGGAAGTCAAACCTATAAAACTCACTAAAATTTTATGGTATTTTAAGGACTTTCGTGGCAGAAAAATGTTATCTTAAAAATTCCAATATGCTTTTCTTCATTTAAATATGTTTATGTCATTTCCATGCATTTTATTGGTCATCTCCTTGCATTTTTGTTACTTTTTCCATGTTAAAATTCATCTTTATGTGTTTGCATGTGTAATATTTATTTATCTTTGTGCATGTTATATTTTATCCATGATTTGTTTGTCAAGATGCTTGCTTGCTAGCTAAAAATCTAATTTTTTTAAAAAATTCCCAAGTTAAGTTCATGCAACCCCCAATAGATAGAGAATAGCATGGACTTAAAGTTTTCAAAAAATTAGTCTTCCAACCTTGGGGGCAAACTTGCTACATAAAACCCTTAGGCTTAGATCAAGGCTTAAAAAAATATATATTTTATACAAATCTTTAGTTTCTTATTTTTAAAAGCCTTTTCTTCAAAAAAGCAAGAACACCTTTTTTTTAAATAAAAAATTTTTATATTTAGGGATACTCTAACTCTTTCTTTTCGAGAGGATACTCTAATCTCGTTTTTACTTTAAAAAATTTGAAAATTTTCTCTCTCCTGGATGCCCCAAATTGTTTCAATTAAAATCTTTTTGTCCCATAAATTACCATCAAATCCAAATCCGTCTCTAAATTGTCATTTCGATTATTCTTCAGTAGTCGAAGATAGTTATGAGACATGTCCTGATCATTCATCCTTTTTACGCTATTTTCTTTGTGATTGTTTGTTTATGATATTATTATATTGTTTTTTGTCTCACTAACATGTTTTCTTTTTGTAGTGACTATAATGCATTCATATTTAAATTTTGTTTCAAAAAAAATTTAGAAGGCAATGTTCCATGTCAGTATCTCTCTAATGCCTAACACGGAATATCCAAATTTTTAAAATTTAATTCAAAAACTATTTTTATAAAAATCCTTATGTTCCTTATACCTCCATGGTGCATATGTGATATAAATCTTCTTTTAAAACCCGAATTTACATTTTCACCATAACTTCATGCATAAAAAGGGGATTATATCTAAATAATGACCAAATGGAACCGATTAAGCTGAAACCAAAGTGAAACATAGTTAGCGGGTACTGATTTTGGGTGTCATAGGGGTGTTACTCCTTCCCTATGCGTAACCAACTCTCGAAACCAACCAATAAATCTCTGGACTTTGTAGACCTTGAAATCAATGTTAAGAGTTTCATAACTCTGAATATTATTTTTAATAGGCATCTAGTTCTGCCTAGTCTGAAGTGATCGGTGGTGACTCCAAGTTTATGGCCACTTCGTGGTGGCCATCTGAGACTAGTTAGATGAGCGATTCGCTGACGGTCTCTCTCCCCTTCATATTCCTATGCCTAATCTAAATCCCGATCATGGGATAACTCAAAGGCTCAACCACCACCGCTATTATGCAGTTGTTAAGTCGTGCATGCTAAGCTCTTTGGATCATCCAAAGTTTTAGAGGCAGGCACGTGGACACCTTGGGATATTGGATACCAAAGTTAGGGAGAATCGAGATCAGAGACAAATTTGACCTTTCGAGCTCTTCTAATTTATACTTAATTATTCCTATCAAATAAAATCACTAAATCAAATTCTAATGAATGTTGACTTAATTTAATTCAATCTAAAAATCTTCAAAAAATGCCAAAAAATTATTTTAGCTGTCAGGTGAATTTTTTAATTGGACAATATTACATCGCAAATCACATTTAACTAGCCTACCTTTTGAATTCATTTGAGATACCCATCAGATGAGCCATACATGCTTGGAAAACTTATTCATTCTACTTTAAAATAAAAATATGAGGAAAATACAAAAAAAGATGATAATCCTTCTTAAAAATAACTTGTATTATTGATAAAGCACAGAAACAAAGCTATGAAAATAGCTTGTGTTCTCGAATTTTTCTGTATTTGATTGATCATGACATCCAACATTTCAAATGCCTATCATGTAGCCTAATTAATGAGAATTGCAAAAAAATACTAACAAAAATTCCTAAGCTCTATAACCCACTTAAAAATATTTTTTTGTGAGACTACTATGCTAGACTACAATAATAACTCTTACATAACTTGTGATCATAAATCTTTTTTCCAATTATTTTATAACATGTTTTTGGATGTTCAAACATCCAGTAACGAAACCAAATATAATCTATGAATGTCCTATATGAGGAAACAACAAAGACCTCCAAGTGACTTGACCTAGAACTATATTTTTTAACATTTACGATATGCTTTGGAATCACATGAATGTCTTCACTTTTAGCATTTTTATTCAATATTATTTATTCTCAATAATTAAGAGACATGCCAATGCCACTTAGTTGTGTGCTATAACCAACAATTATAGTGACAATAAACACCAAAATTTGACTCACCTAAACATCACCTAATGACCCATATTAAGGCTCACCAAGTTTTAAGTTAACAAAACACTTTAAAACACTTGCAAAATTTTTATTTGCTGTAAGTCAGCTTTAAATTAAGCCATTTTATTAAATGTCCCAAAGTTGTTCATGTAAGAACTTATTAAACAAAATAAAAAACTTGACTCACCCACTGATTAAGTGAATCTAGACTTTTTCTTAGGGTTATTTTTAGGAAAACATGTTTAACACACCTAAACACTCCAACATGCATTTTATCAAACATGTAATCTCCTAACATATAATTATAGCAACCAACCAACCACAAAACCTATTACATACATCGAATTTGCTATGGTTGAACCTAGCTAATGTTAATCTATTCATCGACTCATCAATTCTTATCAATTTCTCATCATTTGACAATCAATCAGAAGAGAACAAGCTTGGATACAATTTAGTGAACATGATTAACAATCAAAGCATGCTTTCAATCATGTAAGCTCAACAATTAAACATGTGAGCTTCCAATTTCATCAAATTAGGCATCAACTTTAGCTTATCCAAGTTTAACCTAACTTGTTTCATTAAGATCCATCAACATATAATCATTTAAGCATAACTAAAACTAAAATAAAGAAAATCAAAGTTTGGTCGAATATAACTAGGTTCCTCTTGTTTGAATGCTTTATTAATCTCCATAACTTACAATTTCACCATTATATGCAAGATTAAAGCTCTATTTACTTTGATATTAGCTCACACTGGCTTAACTTGTTAGTGTAAGCCCTGTAAGCCAATCATAGTGGCATGCAAGGCATTAGCATTTAGCAATTTCATGTAATCAAACATTATATTCGATTAATGTTTTGAATTAATTTTGGTTTTGATATAGCAATAACTTTGTACTCAATTGTTTCCAACTTAATACTTGTATGAAATTGAAAAATATTTTGAAAAAAATACCAAGTACTTATTCTCTAAAAAATATATGTTCCAAAATGCACACTTATACTTAGAATGTTTTTAAGATATATTTGAGTCAAATTCAAGCCACGAAAAATCATTTTTCAAATGAGTTTAAAGGGATGTATTGACACAAACCATAAATGTATCAATATTATGTTTTAAACCCTCAAATGTATGGATACAAATAAGCATGTATTGATACAACACAGTGAGTATTGATACGTACCCTATATGTTTTGATACATTGCCTGATAGTAGCTAAGGTTTGGCTGAAACCCTTAAATGTTTTGATAAAAATGGCTCCATATCGATATAGCATGATGAATATCGATACTCAACCTAATGTATCGATACAACAGCTTGTAATGGTCACATTTTTTATTCTTGTATCAATACACTTGGTGTTGTATCGATACAACAGCATATGACTGAATAAAAACATGCATTTATGAAGTCTATAATGGCTCTTCACCAACCTCATTTAATGCCCAACATCTATAAAGCAATTTCAAGCTATAAATAGATGTTCCCAACAACTGAAGAAGTAAGAGATACCAAGATCAATCAAGCATTGAATAACAAAAGCTCAAAGTCTTTAAATTCTTCATTCTTCTTGTATCTAGTTTATACTTTTCAAGTTTATTTGTAACTTTTCCCACTTTATACTATAGGTTCTAATTATTTATAAACACTTTATTCATATCACAAAAAAGTGTGTAAAAGTGAGTGAAAATACTTAAGAATTTGGGTTAGAATTCTTGAGGGGATTGAAAGGTTCTATTTAAGGCTCAAAACATAAAGTTGTAAGGTTATACCTTAGCCTTAAGGTAACAATTTCATTAGTGAATTGTGGGAATCATTTTGGCAAGAAAGTGCAAAGAAAAAAGGATGTAGGTTTCAAGTTCAAGGATCAAACCTTTATATATTGATTGTTTGTTTTTCTTATCCTTAACTCTTTTTTACTTTCAATTTATTTTAAATTTTTGTAAAAGATAAATTTGTGATCAATTTTTTATAAAACCAATTCACCCTTCTGTTGGTTTAATTTTTACCTTAAGCTAACAATTGGTATCAGAGTTTTGGTCTGTATTATAGGTTTTACAACATTGAGAAAATATCCTTACTAGCTCAAAGAATAGAAAAAGCAAACATAATGGTTAAAACCTCAAGAACTCCACAAGAGTTAAAAATCTAAGATGAAGTATATTTCAAGGCATTTGAGTTAAATGCAAATGCTATGGGACTTGAAGGTTATTCCATCATGAGACCTCTACTCTTTAATGGTGACAACTACTCATATTGGAAGACAAGGATGAGGCTTTTTATCCAAGCAACTGACTATGAATTATGGAAGATCATTATTAATGAGCCACTCTTTCTTAAGAAAAAGGTTAGAGACATTGTTGTGCCAAAGGAAGAAGATGAATAGGATGAGCAAGATACTAAGATGGCACAATTGAATGCTAAGGCCATACACACACTATTTTGTGCTCTTAGCCCAAGTGAGTACAATAGAGTCTCACTTTGTGACAATGCCAAGCAAGTGTGGGACAAGTTAGCAACCACTCATGAAGGAACAAATTAAGTCAAGGAATTCAAAATAAGTATACTTACACTTGATTATGAATTATTCAAAATGAAAACAAATGAAACCATCAAAGAAATGTTGGATAGGTTCACAGACATCATCAATGAGTTGAAAGCAATTGGAAAGACCAATCCAAGCAAAAGGATAGTGAAAAAGCTTTTCAATAGTCTTCCCAAGTCTTGGGAAGCAAAATTGACTGTAATTGAGGAGTCCAAAGATCCTAACAGACTTTCATTAGATAAACTCATAGGTTCTCTCCTAACTTATGAGATGAAAATTAAACATGGTTAAAAGTTACCAAAGAAGGTAAATGTTGCCTTTAAATCAATAACTCAAGATGATGATGATGATGATGA